>OX101817.2:53509467-54039467 GCA_944452925.2 Chrysolina oricalcia | reverse complement strand
AAAAATACCAGTACAAATTGAATAATAAATAAAAATACATCATAATTGGCACACAGGTAATTAGAATAAAAATTTATAGAAAATTTCCATCGTCAACAAAAAAATGTATAAATATAAGATTATGAAAAATATAAGAAAATATATACAAAAAATTAGGAAAATGTCAGTACAAAATAAACCTTAGAACAATTATCATAATATAAAATAGCTAAGAAGGGATGACGAAGTTGAATTTCACAGCACTAAAGCTTCTCACAGTAGAATTCATCTAATGAGTAGAAAGCCTTTGCCAGAAGAAGATTTTTTACGGAATTTTTAAATTTTCTTCTATTGTCTATGATTTTAATCTTGTTGGGTAGATGATTAAATAATTTTTTACCATTATAAATTATAGAATTTTTAACCTGTGTCAATGTTGGAATTGGTAATTTTATATTTAGTGGCTGTCTGGTGTTATAATGGGTAATCGTATGGATTTCGTTTTTAAAGTTACTGTGAATGAGACATACTGCTTCTAAAATAAAAATGCACGGTAGTGGTAAAATTTTATGTTTAATGAAAAGTGGCTTGCAAGAATCCTGGAATTTAGCTCTGCACATATACCTAACTGCTCTGTTTTGCAAAACAAAAACCGTTTTAAAAAGATATTGACTACATGATCCCCAAAAACAAATTCCATATCTTAGATGTGAGTCAACTAATGCATAATACACACTCTTTGCCATATCTTCACCAAGTTCCCATGAAGTGGTTCTTACTGCAAAACATCCTGATGATAGTTTTCGTCTGAGTCTTTCAATGTGATCTTCAAATTTCAGTTTATCATCAATATGTAAACCCAGAAATTTTGTGTCTGACCTACAACTTATCACTTGATTTCCTAAATGAATTTCTGGAAGATTACATTTAAAAGTGAGAATGTTAGTTTTGGATATGTTGAAGGAGAGCTTATTAGCATCACACCAATTTTTCACTTCACCAATATCATTCTCCACCATTTGATACAGTTTTGAGTCATCTTTATCATGCCAAAGTATTGTGGTGTCATCTGCGAATTGGGTGAACTCTACGGAAATATTAATTGAGGTTAGATCATTTATATAAATTAAAAACAGTGTTGGTGCCAGAACTGACCCCTGAGGTACTCCCCATTTAACTTATAGTTTGTGCGATAAGCTGCCTTGAAGAGATACGCTTTGAGTTCTTCCAGATAAATATGACTCACACCACTGGATAACTACCTTCCTGAACCCATATACCTCTAATTTTTGCAACAATATTTTGTGATTAACGCAGTCGAAGGCCCTTGTCAAGTCACAAAAAACCGCTGCAGCAACTTCTTTATCATTCATTTTCAAATAAACATTTTGTAAAAGGTTGAAAATTGCATCATTTGTTCCTTTTTCTCTTTGAAATCCAAATTGAGTAGGGTTAATAGAATTGTGCTTATTCAGAAAAGCCATTATTCTTTTTTTCACGAGTTTTTCTATTATTTTCGAAAGTGTGGGTAACATTGAGATGGGTCCGAAGTTTGCAGGATTATCAGTATCACCCCCCTTATGTAATGGAATGACTATAGCGTTTTTCAAACATGATGGAAAAACTCCTGTGAGAAATGAAAAATTTACAGCCTCAACTAGTACCTCAAGGGCGAACTCAGGGAGATATGAAAATATTTGTAACGATAGGTCATCCCACCCAGATGCATTTTTATTTTTTATTTCATTGAAAATTTGCTTCATCTCTACGATGTCTGTAGGCGCGAAAAAGAAAGACTCCGAAACAGAGATATGTTTCAAATAACTCAATGGATCGGTTGGAGAGTGAATCTGTTTGGAAATAGTTTCTGCTATTGAGCAATAATATTCATTGATATCGTTACATTCTAAATTTGTTTTTACTGGAACGGAGCTGTTTTTACTTCTCAAGTCATTGACAATTACCCAGCTTTCTTTTTGCTTATGTCTTGCATTTTCTATTTTGTTCCTATAGTGTAGTTGTTTAGCAGCTCTCAAGGTTCTTCTGTAAATGGACCTATACTTGTTATAAAAGGAAATAAAGTTTTCGTTATCACTGGCAATTTTTTTAATTAAATGAAGGGATCGAAGATTTTTTGCAGATACTTTAATACCTTTTGTTAACCAAGGTTTTTTGGCTTTAGTCTTAATTCTATTGAGCGGAAAGCTCTTATTGAATACATAAGAAAGCATAGAATGATATTTAGTTAAAGGGTCGTTGCATGTCATTGCTTCATTCCAGTCGAGATCATTACAATTATTCTTGAATTTATCAAAGTTTTGTCTACTAAATATTCTTCCAATACGTTGTGTCCTGTTGGGTATTTCAAATATTTGAGGTATCTTACATAAGACTGCTTCATGATCCGAAAGGCCTGCATTGATGACGTCGCATTCGATATTTTTCATGTTAGAACAAACATAATCTATAATTGAACTAGAAAATTTTTAGTGACGGGTTGGCAATTCAACATGCATCTCTAAATTGAAACTAATTAATAAATTCTCTAACGATTTTGTAGAGATTGAAGTTTTGTCCCTAAAGTTTATATTGAAATCTCCAGTGAGTATCACAGACGCTTTACAAGGAATCTGTCCTAGCAAAATTTCCAATCTTTCTAAAAAATTGTTTTCACTGGATAGTGGTGAACGGTACAAACAAATAATGAATAAATTTTTATTTTTACTATATATACACGAAAATTCAAATTCCTTCTCAATCAACATAATATTATATTTTTTTATCTCGATAAAATCGTTTCTTTCAATGAAATCCGTATGAATGAGGATCAATGTGCCACCATGATGGCTATTCTGCCTTGAATATTTTGCAATAGTAATGTAATTAGGCACGTGCAGAGGTTCTTCCATTTCGAGCCAGTGCTCAGTTCGTAAAACTATATCAGGTAAATTTTGGCTATCTAAAAATACATACAGTTCATCTGTTTTGTTTCTTACCGACTGAATGTTCAACAGCATCAGCGAAATCCATTTTCTGCAGTTCTGAATTCTAAAAAAGAGTCATTTTCTACTTGAACAGCAGAATCTGATTCTAAATTTACTACTGAGTCATCATAAGCTGAGCTTGTACCAGGACTCAAATTTGTATTATGAAATTCATCTCCGTCCATCTCAATCCTATGTATTGTTTTTGAAACAACATTGCTATATTTTGATGTACTCAAATAATTTTTGAGCTCATGTAAAATCTCGAATTTACTTCCCTGTTGTTTTTTATCAACTAGGAAAATAATGGAAACATTTTATTCATTCCTCAATTTCTTAATTATAATGTGATCTATTGAAGTATCACATTCTGACAGTAGTATAACATTTGTCGTTTTGCTGATATGCAAGATTTTTCGCAATGCTAAGTTTAAAGTAATACAATTACTGATATTCTTAGTATTGAACATCACTATAACATAGTCATCCTGGCCATAATTAAGAGTGTTTTCAAAAATATCACTTGCCAAAGTCGATAATTCAGTCTCCGGCTTGATGACTTCGAGAACGCTAAAATGAGGCTTGTTCATAATTTTCTCCAATGCCTTGGAAAAACCTATTGCGTATTGATCCCCCAGGATCAGAATTTTGGAAATTGATTTCTTCGCCTCTTTCAATGGTTTTCTTTCACCTATTTCTGAACCTCTACCGTTTTCCATTGTTTTCAGTTCATCCTTCCTCATATCTTCTAGCCGATCCGATTCTCTGATCTCACTATCAAGGTTTGATTCCTGCAGAACTTGATGCTCCAATAAATTGATTCATCAAAAGTTATATTCCCTTGTTGTTATTTACCTGTTCTTCGATACACTTATTTTTATCGAATATATTTTGCAATTATTCCACAGTCAATATGCTTCATTAAGTCACCAAATTTCATAAAAGAACAAAAACACGAAAATATATAATTTCTTTATGCAGGCAGAATTCGTGTAAAATTGTGTTTACAATTTTCATTCTTGCGAAAACTGTATTGAAGTAACAAAGCTGTAAAATAATTTCAAAAACCATCTTGACATGGTATCAGAATTCAACGTAGAATCTGGATATATGATTACCAAAGTGTTCTAATGAAGAAAAAAAACACAATTTTATTTTGTAGCAACTACATGGAAAACCCTGCATATTTGAAAAGTATACCAAAATTTGGTTTTCATGAGCAACTGGAACTTTTGTTGCAAACATTTTCCTCAATCTCCTCCAAGCCAGATATTGTTTCAGGTCGAAAAGTTACTGTGTTTGGCAGAAGCAAAAATTATTAATCTATCAATACCTTTTTGTTTTCACAAATTTTTCTTCTACTTCTTTTATTGATTTCATTCCATTCAAATACCAAGCATCACAAATAATACGTATCCCTAATATTTCTTGACAAAGGTACAATTTTTTTAGAAATTATATGAAGAATAGAAAAAAAATTCTCCCATACGAAAATAAATATGGTGGTTTATAGTATTATTTTGGTATTAAAAAAAATGTTGCGCAGAAATTTATTTGTTTGTCTAATAAACAAATGGGGAGTAAATAAAAAATCATATTATGAGAGAACGTGATGATGATTTCAAAAAAGTGCTCCTTAATATTAATATGATGCAAAAACAAATTGTTAATTAGCAAGTGTGTTTTTTAGGAATATATTTTTTCTAATGAACAATTTTTCTCTTAAAAATCATTATTTTCATCAAGGATTAGATTCCCAGAGATATTTTAATCATTTGTACAATTCAATTGTTTATAACAATCATTTGAAAAGTGGAAGTTGAAATTTTTCCAAAATTATTGTTATGTAGCTTTAAGCAATGAAGAAACAAAATAATCGGGATAATAAAAAAAATCTGATTGCTTGATTTACGATTATCATCTTCAAGACTTGGATTGTTAAGAGAAGTGAAAAATCAATTTTTTAAAATTTTTCTAAAGGTTATCTTTTCTAATTCGTTCCAAGAGTAGCTCCAAAAACAACAAATTCTGGACTTTCAGTTTTTTGTTGGCGGATTATTTATATGATTACCCAGATAGTATAATTTTTTATTCCTTAATATTCATATTCAAACGGTAAAACGATTTTTTTATCATGCTTCTGGATCGGTTGACGTGCGTGCAAGGGCCACTTACCCGTTTTTATCTCAATTTTTGCCACTAAATTAAAATAATTATAAAAATTGTAGGTATGGTTCCGGGGGTTAGGAGTTTTTCAGAAAATTTGCTGCTCTTCAAGGATCTTTTTTAAAAAATTTCTCAGATTCTGCTGCTGCAGTCGCTGAAGAATCAAAATCACGGAAAGATGAGAATTTAGGAAATAACTATGGTTTCGTGCCTATTCGTATTGAAACTTTTGGTTCTTTTGGACCACAAGCTCAAAATTTCATTACAGACATAGTTTATAAAATTTACGAGGAAACAAATGAACCCAAAGCTACAGCATTTTTAATACAAATAATCAGTATTTACATTCAAAGAGGTAATGCAGCTTAATTTTTTGGTACTTTTCCTGTATCCAAATCATCTCATGAACCCGATTTCCAGAACCAATTTTGCGGGGGCGAACAAATTTTCAATTTCCAATTGTTTCAAATCGAGTTTTTGCATCTCTTTTGATAGAGGCAATCACCGTTCTGGAGATTTCTCTGAAATGAATTGTTTTGATAAACGCAGCTCAAACGCCGTCAGGGATGTTGTACTTAGCACGGCCAAAACGCACGGTCTGAATGGTTTGATGAATATTGGAAATACGTGTTTCATGAACAGTGTTATCCAGTGTTTATCCAACACGAGTTTGCTGTTGGAGTATGTGAAAAATTATGCCTACTTGATGGATATAAACACGAATATTTCCGATAAGGAGCTTTGATCAAATCATTAGCAGAGGTGATTAAGAAACTTTGGTCAGATGATTCGACAGATCGAGTTGTTAATATTGTCCAGTTGAAAAGTCAATTTCAAAGTTTTGTACCTAGTTTTACCAGTTATTGTTAAATTTTTTTGTTAAAATTGTTTTTTCCGTTAACCAGCTGTCGAACGAACGGCAGCCCTCAGAAGTCGAAACTTGTGCGAGCCAAGGATTAACGAGGTCTTACCTTTTTACGTGCGATTCCTAGCTATGCCCAGCAAGATGCTCAGGAGTTCTTACGATACCTGTTAGAGGGTCTACATGAAGATGTGAAAAGAGTAACGGAGAAGTCGGAATCCATCATGACATACAGAGATGAGAAATTAGGTAAAAGTGAGAAGGCTAATGAGTCATGGTCAGATTATTCAAGGATGGAAAATTCCGAAATTGCAGATAACTTCGTTGGGTTTTTAAAATCTGTATTGAAATGTACTCATTATGGTCACTGTTAAGTCACCTTCGATCCGTTCTGGGAACTTTCCCTACCACTACCTCAGGGAATAGGCCAACTTAACTATTACAATGTTTAGATTCATTGACAAGCGAAGAGACTCTGGATGGTGACGAGAAGCCGATATGTTTAAAGTGCAAAGAGAGAAGAAAGTGCACGAAATCCGTATCTATTCAAACATTTCCGAAAATTTTACTTATCCATTTAAAACGTTTTGCTTCGACAGAAGGATTTTCAGGAAAATTGTTTGTCGCCATTGATTTTCCTTTAGAGGGATTGGACTTGAGCATTTATACTGCAGACAACGTAGCCCCTTGTCTTTATAGTCTATATGCATTGTCTAATCATTGTGGAACTTCCGATAGCGGACACTATACAGCCTACTGTACAGGTCCTAATTACAACCTGGTTGCATTAAATGCAGGGCCCACTAGGGTTAGTGGACATGATCGGACCACCCAAGTAACTTTATCAAACAATATTATTTTCAAAAGTTGTATTTTTCACATGCGGTGTAGCAAGATGATACAGAGGTTATGATAATTGACATCTGTCATAGAAAAAATTCTTGACTCGAAGTGACAGAGAAATGGGAGTTCCATTAATATATTTGGCAAACTTTATAGATCAAAAGATCCTAATCCGCATCCTGTGAGGAATTACAAATATTAGGGATCTATGGAAGTTTCATTTAAAAACGCAACCAAAAAAACGCAACTAAAATTTATGAAATAGTCAACTGTCAAATGGAGATTCATGAAAGAAAGTGGACGAGAAAATATGGGTATCTCATGTTTCCATTGAACAAGAAATAAAAAAAAAACCAAAGAGTTGAAAAGTTTCAAACTGTCAAACTGAGTCTGTTCATTTGTACATTGAGAATCCGAACACATCATCGCCTTGTTAATTTTAAGAGTCTACAGCAAACTAAGTTTTTTGCGTTTATCGCAAATGTGCAAAACCTGTAAGTCGGAGTCGGAGGAAAAATTATATTTTTCATTTACAATATGATTGGAAAATACTGAATTTGAATTAATTTCTTGCTTTTCGGAGTTGGACATGTTCATGGACATGTTCAGCTAGTCGAGTTTTGAACTTGCGGCCTTTTTGGCCAATGTAACAAACTTTACAATCAGGATCAGAACAGTTCAACTCATAAACTCCAGACTTTTCTTAGATTGGGATTTTAACTTTCGTATTTATTAACAAATGTTTGAGATCATCAATAGTCTTAAATAATATAGAGAAATTTGAAAAATGATTAGAATTCATTTTGTTGAGTAAAGCATTTTTTAGTTTTAATGGTAAGGGACCAAAATACGATAAAGAGAAATATTTATTATGTGAAAGCAAATTTGGTTGGGTTAGTCTAAAGTTTGAAAATTTGTTTAGATATCTGTAATATAAACTATTAAGTGAATTGGAAAATCATTGATATAAGCACATTTGTTTGATAATATTAAGTTCCGTTGTAAAATTTGAATCGCAGAGAAGATTCGTTTTTCACCCACCTAGTTATATCTCACTTCCACTGTATGTAATGGATCGCCTTCGTTGGATATAAGCTGTTAATAAAACATTGTCTCAAGTCATTTGGTAAAGAAAATAATCATAGCCATTCATACAAAAACAAGGGTATGAATGTTAATTTGAATTCAGGCAATGTGGCGTAGGATAAAATAAATATAAACAATTTTTTGTACTCCAAGCATCCCAAATTTCAATGGACTGACTCTACCTGAATACCGCCACTTTGAGCATTTATACCTCCGCCTGTTCCATCTTTTATACCATTGTCAATATTTCAACAATAAAAAGTTGTCCTCAAGTGGCCAATCCATTGAAAATAAACAAATAAGGGTGTGAACGTGTCACATAACAAATGACATCAAACAAGACCGAACACGCCACCGACAAAAATCACGGGAATAATACCGATATAAATCATCCTGATCATTGCCATAAATTTTAATGATATGCTAGAGCAGTGGTCATAAGTTGTGGAGGTACACGTCTTTAAGAGATTAAATTAATTGCGAGCAAGGAGTCTGTTGAGTTCAATTTTTATCGCATCGAAATGAATATTTATTCAAAATTAATTTTTATGGTCTTGCATAGCATAGCAAGTAGCTCAGGTTGGTTTTTGAGCGACTTTCTCGTGGATGAACTGTTATGTTACTAATGATTTATTTTCGGAATTGTTGCCAATTATTTTTTAATTTACCCCGGGTCAGAGGAAGTTTCTAAAATCATTAACAGTTTCTTCATTCAGAAAAAGGCCTCGTTGAGTATTTTCATAGAAATCTGGTGATATCTGACTTATCTGTCTTTCCAAAATGTAAAATGAGACTTTCCCTCATTTTACTTGCAATCGATACGTTGCAGTGTTATATTTTCAACTTGAAAAAATAAGGGTTGCGACATAATATGGGACCATTCTTCTTCTTCTTCTTACAATTCTTCTTTCTCTATCAAATATACAGTGTAGGCCATAATGTTGGCAGCATATGGGAAAAATATGATTATCAAAGTTACAAAAAATACTTCATAGGGGATTGTTTCTCTATATTGAAAAACCTATTAATCGATTTTGACATACCTCACGTGACCACCAATATGGCAGCAATTTGGAAAAATTCATAAGGAATGGGCCAAAGGGGGATTATTTGTAAAATTAGCAAAAAAAGTTATTTGAAGAAGTTGTTTATCATTCAATTTCAGGTCCAAATGCAAAATTTGGAATATCTATCTGAAAAAAATTTTTGCAATTGCAATTTCTTCTTCATATTTCTTTATTGATTACAAAACGCTCTTATTTTTTGGTCTCAAAGGGATCACTATACACTTATGTTATCAATGAAATTAAACTTTTTAGATTTGTTCCCAAATGAAAGTTCCAAATTTCAAAAACTTGTTTGTACTATGACTCTTTGTTACAACGATAATAGTACAGAACTCAGTCATCAAATTACCCTTCAGATTAAATAATATGCATCTGCTATGCGGCTTCTGCAGACTAGCTTCAGCTTAACGTGAAAATATGAAACAACATCAGATTCAGTTCATCAACTATCCACTGATGATCGAATTTAGTAGGTGGTATATTCAGATATTCCTCATTTTCGGTGCTTAGGAGCCCTACAAAACAGCATAAATTACCTTCACATTATCATGAATGTGAAGTTATTCTTACATTTAACCAGGTTGGGAAACAGCTGAGTACTATGTATGAGCACCTTCCATGATGAGAATAAGCATATCAACCTTGCATTCATTATTTATTCGTTTTAATCATTCTAAGCTAAATGTCAACAGTAGTGTAAACAATGAACCTCAACCTAGAATGAATTACAAGTGAACTACTTGATCATGATCTGAACTAATCTAGAATCACTGATCCAAGTAATATCATTAGCAAAAGAACTTCAAAAGGACAAGTGACAAGTTGTCAGAACTCTACAAAGGTAAACCTTTTTTTGTGGAAATCCTTACTAACCTTGGAGAGGCACATGGCCAGATGTAGCTCTTGAAAGACAGAAGTACTCTCACCTTCGGTGGATTTGGCCATTTCAATTAGTAGCAATTGAATAAGATCTCGTGTAATCGAGAAGATAAGGAGAAACACTTAGGTGGATCTGTATTATTCCGTTCTCTAAAAGGTGCTTCACTCCGAGACATCACTTTGGGCCACCCACCACCTGCAGGTATGTCTATCTTACTGTCCTAAAAGGTATTCTTTCAATTATTGGAAACATGGTTAAGACGTTTTATACAGTGAGTTCCTAAAGTAATGGATAAATTAATTTTCTACGTTATTACATTTTAAGAAAAACCCTGAATCACGTCGAGTTATGTTTTCGAAAAGACAGTCTGTGACATATAAAATCACACCTCCTTCACCCCCCTCAAAGTGACAGCCACTCACCAATTTTTTTTAATGGATTAGCGGGTCAGTTGAAAACCCTTGATGAGATTCACTAATCCATTGAAGAACAGAATTTTTTGAGGTTCCAAATATTTTCAAAAATTCCAAGAAACCTATGGTAGAGAAACCGAAAATGATAATCTAGATCAGCCCATCTTAGGTTACTACGGTACTTGTATGTCCAGTGCTAGGACATGTGCAAACATATCCAGTGTGATATGGTTCCTTCGATACGCACGAACCAACAAAATATTACATTTCCTTCTGTTCACCATTTGAATTGTACCGAAAACACTGCACATCGATTTCAACATTGGAACAGAACTTATTCAAATCTGGAAATGAGTTTGATTTTCAATTTGACAGAACCAATTTATTATTCTGGAACTTTCACTTCTTAAGAGTGAACTATGCATGAAAGGGATGCCACTATGAAAAAAACGCGTCGGAAACTCTGCCTCTAAGGTGATGAGGAAACGAACTGGTGTTTATTATTTTCTCCAATGTGGTTATTTTTTTTACTAGAATCCGACATCAAAGTTTTACTTTTGAGCCCTAGGAACAGAAAATACCCCACATTGTAGAAAGTCAAACAGCCGTATGCATAGTCAATCGCCAGCGACTCGCCAGAGTTTCGCCGTTCGCTACATAAGAATTATAATGCACAGTCGAGCTCCAAAAAAGTGACAACTCCGCGATAAGTCACATTTTGGCGAAACTCTGGCGATGTACCACTTTTTTGGAGCTAGACGGTGCATTATAGTTCTTGTGTAGCGAGCGGCGAAACTCCGGCGAGTCGCTGAAATTGACTATGCATACGGCTGAAAGTGTACCTAGATATTGCTTAGTGCTGGTGACAATGTTAAACCTCATCAATATAATGTATTTGATACGAAATGTCATGTTTTCAAAATTATGTATTTGGACACAAAACTGGATTCAATATTTGAATAAATTTTTTATTATTGCAGAAAATGTTTTTCTCTTTGACAAACAATTTCTTCATTTGAAATGCGAATTTTGTTTTCTATATATATATGATTGAGAGATATTTTTATGATATTCACTTCCGTTTATTTCTGATGATATTCCGAAGATTATCAATAAATTTCGAATATTTCACCACTTTTCCTATCTCCAAGAAATGATCTCTGAAATACCATTTCAAAATACCTACACCGCAGGTCAATCCTATCTTGGCCACAGTGTTTATTAAACAAGTAAACGCAAACAGTTTCCATTGGCAACTTCGAACCACAAGTTAGGATTCTTCCTACTACTAGTAGATTTGTATTATTCAAGAGTGTGTTTTCACTTGATTTCAGTCAGAATTTCAAATTTTTTATTTTCATATTGGCAGCTACATAAAAAAAATATATGGTCATAGAAAGTGTATAAAAACTCTCAGCCGTTTTGGTGTTTGCGTATCAAGTACAGTGGTGAAAGAAAACTCCTACGTCAAAGGAGTTAAAGTCTAAAAAAGATGGTTTTCCTGAATTTTTATGAGGATGGCAGTTTTTTATGACTGAATCACCCTGTATTCATGAAATTCGGTGTTCTTTTTGATTATCTACCTAATAAAAAAAAGCATTCCAATCGGTTGAAAAAAGTATGTTTTATAAGGGTGCTTCCATTTTAAATGGGCCACACTGTATAAAACATCGAACTCATGTTTTCGACTTATGGCTATATTTTCGGGACTAGAAATAATTTTTTTTCTTACATGCCAATTCCCATCAACGAGAAAATGAAAAAAATTTCCACAAATTTTCCTACAAATTTACAACTTATGGCTTTTCTTGAGGTACATGCAAAGCTTATGAGAATTGTTTAATGATGTTCATCCATCATCAAAATCATATGGTTCAAATGCCATAAACGAGAAAGTTTGCCGGAAAACGAAAAATATTTTCATAAAATTTTCCATCTGGAAAATATACCTCAACAGCTGACCGGCTCATGAGAATTTTTTTCGGGTTCCTAACGACATTAAATATAATTTTTTCGATTACCTTAAGCGACCACGCCAACGGCAGCAATGGAAGTCCTCCTTGGATTACTTCCTCTCCACATAGTTCTGGAGAGAGAGGCAAGATGGGCAACATACAGACTTTACCAAGCGGCCATTAGTCTACCGCAGGCATGTGTCATGAGAGGCAGCAGCATGCTGGAGGGCATAATAGCTCACAACATTCTAGGAATGCCCTCAGATATCATGCCTAAAACTATCAACCTTCACACGTCCTACACTGTGGTCTTTCCCGAAAGAGAAGACTGGGTCCGGAATGAAACAAATCTATGTAGGGCAAATGAACGTTGGTTCACCGACGGTTCCAAAACTCAGGAAGGCGTCGGAGCCGGAATATATGGGATGAACCCAGTAGTGAAACGCTCGTTCAGTATGGGTAAACTAGCTACGATATTTCAGGCAGAGGTATATGCCATTGAAATGTGTGCCAGGGAGCTGGAAAATCGACACCACACACAAAAAACAATAAAAATATTTTCAGACAGTCAAGCAGCACTTAAAGCGCTTGAATCCAACTGCAATCTAGGGCAGTATGGAACTGCAGAGACACCTTAAACCGACTGGCGCAACGCAACAACGTTACCCTAGTCTGGATACCAGGTCACACAGGCCTAGAAGGAAACGAAATAGCGGACGCCCTAGCAAAAGGGGGGGCCGAAACAACGTTCACTGGACCAGAACCGGTAATCGGTTTAGCATATAGCACTGCCAAGAATGTCATAACAGCTTGGGCAGACAATAAAAGACTCGAGTACTGGCGTAGTCTACTGGGCCTAGCCCATTCCAAAGCATTTATTGCTTGTACAAGGAAAAAACAGACTCTGACAAACTGCTAGAACTCAGTAGAGCGCATCTCAGAGTTATAGTAGGTTTGCTCACTGGATACTGCAAACTCAAACATCACATGCATAAAATCGGACTTGCCTAAGATGCAGAATGCCGGCTATGCATGGAGGATGATGAAACGGCTAAACACATTCTGTGTACATGCCCTGCAGCGGCCAGAACCAGATTCTCAATATTTGGCGATACGACAGTAAGGCCAGAAAACCTGGTAAATTATTCTCCCAATACATTCCTCAACTTCGTCAAGAGATTGGATATACTGGGAGAAATATAACCATAGGGTGAGCCACAATAGGCCATTGGCCGCAGTGGAGGGCCTGATACGGGCACACGTTCAAACCTAACCTAACCTTAAGCGAGAAAATGCATCAGCAACCAACTATTTTTTACAAGATTGCGCCCTTATTTCAACCGTTTAAGTACGTACAAACCTTATGGCTTTGGTTTTTCTATATCAGATTGTTATACCTATTCATGTGTTAGAATGCCATAAATGAGAAAAAAAATTCTGCAAAAGGAAAATGAATTTTCTATATGTCTAGCACACGTCCGATTGCCAAATTTTCATTTTTTGAGATCAACGCTGACATAATTTTTAGTGGTTAAAATTCCAGAAACGAGAAAATGAGTCAGCCAATTCTGTCGTTATTTGACGGTCTATTAGGTGATTTGAAATCGATTTTCAATCATTGAGAAACGTGAAAATTGAACAATTTTTGTTCTTTTGTCTCTTCGTCAATTTCATGCTGAACCATATCAATGATAAATGGTGGGTACTGAGTCCGACCCTGGAAATTTTTCATGTTGGAATCAGATTACATTAATTTATACGACGTAAAATAGATTTATTTATTGCATTACCAGCATTCTCGATAACTGATTTCTTTGAATGTGTCTGTAAAATTTTACTTATTTATAGAAAGGCGCGCTCTGATTATCGAGAACATCGCTGGAGCTCATCTGCTTTGACACCGTTACATAAAATATTGTTCGAAAGCTCATTCCGTACACATGGGCGAATGAAACGGCACTATATCAGTATAATTTGAACACGCTGTTTTAACCCCAGCATTAGCACCGTTATCTGTTTCTCGGTGAGTGGTCGCTGAATGTGAAAACCCCTAAAAAAAAGTCGCCCCCAGGACCGAATAATGTAACTTTGAAGGATGTTATCGTCAAATTCATCGTAAAAGGAAAGCTTATATGGTGAAATCAAACCTTCGTTCCTAGACGATAGCAGTTATTTCCGTTTTAAGCGGGTAAAATGAGTCCAAACAACATTTTTTTTACAACTGTAAGTTTCAATAAGTATCAAATAAAATTCTAATATGTCATAAACAAATACCTCCATCACAATTTCACAACATCGAGTTAACTTTCTCTGTAGTTGCTACAGAAATGCATTGGTTACACGCCACGGCGCGTTATACATTCACAGTTTGTTCATTCATATTTTTCAATAATTCGCATGTTATTCAGGGTAGTGGTAGTAATACCCCTTGCTAGGAGAAATTTAGGGTAGGTGAGCAGTGAATGTGCAAAATGTTTACGCCCTTAACTTACCTGATAGCTCAGTGGACGTGGATTCGACAATAAAAATAACTTTCGATAGTATTGAAATGTGGGGTTTAAGTTTTCGGAGCGCCACGGATTTATCGCCAGTAAAAATCCGAAATCACACTGATGCAATGGGACAACCCATTGCACTAATATTACTAAAATAATAAACTATACATTTAATGGTGTAAAAATAATAAATAAATACGTAGAGGTTTTGTATTCAATTCAGTACACGGATTACTTGGACCAGAATAAAAACTAGTCATGTCCCTTACTAATAAAATATATTGAATCATGCTACACACTGTATGTACACAGTTCGGAAACACAACAATCAATGTTTCAGTAGAATTTTAATATGGCAACACCAAGTGTAATGTGTATGCTAAGATGGAGGGTGGTGAATCGTTTTGTGACATGAATATTAAATATTCAATGAGGACTATGCCTGTGACTAAAGAAACATGTTTATTTTCAATTCGAGGAAGTGTATTTTATAAGGACGTCCTATTACTTCCAATCATTATGGAGTTTGTTTCGTCGTGATATACGAATTAGTTAGGAAGTTACACTGATTTATTCACACAGGTATCACGGCAGCGAAGAAAATTTTAAGAAATTCCATAAAAATTCGAAAAAATTTCAAAGATTTTTTCAATAAGTTTGCCATCTATAAAATTTAGCATAGTTTTTCTCATTTCAATATGTGCTCTTTATGAAGACTCTGTATAGGCATGAAGAAAACGCGATTTTAAACAAACAAAAATTATTTCGAATCGAAGAATTAGTGATTCGAATTTTTGGTAAAAGAATATACTTATTGAATTCTACTAATCCACTCAAGAAGAGATATTTAGCCAAAATTATAAAACATCTGGAACCGTTGGAATAGTCCTTGTAGGTTTTTGGGGGAACGTTTGTTGGAATTGGAAACTGTCACTGTGACAGTAGCGACAAAAAGTAGTTCTTTTCTGTTTTGCTGCTTTTAGGGTCGTTATTTAAATGACTGCAGTTCATATTAGGTTGCGAAACTCGCCCAGGTACTACCCATTTAAAAAAGCATATAAAATTAAAAACCGTCACTAAGTTGACGATTTTCTGTACTCTGTACCTACGTTGAAAAACTTAAAATGAGATTAATGAGGAGGGCCTTAAAATGCATATGGACACGCTGTGAATTTTTGTAAAAAAATGCTCAGAAATAATTCCAGTTCTTAGTACGTAGCCATCAATCCAATGCCTTGGTGAGCACAGGTGTGCACAGTGGACATAATCACAGGAAGGACATAGTAGAAGCTAGTACGAAGGCCAATAACAGGTCAAAATGTTGCAGCGATCCAAACAAAACAAAGGAAGAAGGAAGGAAGAACACAATAGGAACACCCAAGTCCCTAGAATAAACAATACCGGTCTGACTTCTGATTACACCTGTATGGGGCCATTAGTGGGGCCCATAATAATCCTAAGCTCTATCAAGTGGGAGGGTCCTTGTGACAGCCTTGATGGTTTGTTGGCTGTTTGATAGCTAGTTCCAGTGGTTTTACCCTTGAAGAATTGCTCTTCAAGCTAACAATATAAGGAAATTTCTAGGTAGAACCATCGACCAGGCCAGGACAGTTGCCAAGATGTCAGAGATGTCTCTTCGACCAAACTCGACGGAAACTGTCATTCAAACTTCCGTCAGTCACCCGGTGGCGCTTTCCCATTGAGAGCTTGTTACTCCTGATTGTTCGTTGTTTGTGTGATTTCTCCAGGAACTACACCGAGTTACTTGGAGCTAAATTGGAAAGCAACTCTGGTGAATACTCAGAGATTCAGTGTTGCTGAACCAAGACGAAAGCGTTCCATCTTTGTTTATTACTCTAACTAAACACAAGGTCAAATATAATGATGGAAAATTAAGCTAGTTCACATAATAAAGGGAAAAAAATGCTTTGGTTCTGTGTTCTAACCACAGAACAATAAAGTTGTGACAAGCAGTGTGTTTACCAAACAACGCTGTTATGCCGCGAATCATTTTGGATCAGTGGCGTACAGAATGGAGAGTTTATCTCAATAACACAGAGTTTCCGACGATATTATATTAAAACTACTACGGGTTTCACAGTGCAAAATAAACCCGTAACACTCTTAATATCAGTTACAGCCGATGTAACAAATGCGGCATGGTGCCTGGAAATAGGGCAATATAAGGTAATTTTTTTTTGTAAAATTTGTTTTTATGAACAAAAGAGCAGACCAACTTGCAAGAAAAGCATCTGAATCACCATTCACAGTCCCAGAACCAGTGTTTGGTATTAGCAAAACCAGTTGCGGAATCCTAATATATAATAAGTGAAAGAAAACTAAACACCAAACATATTATGACAACAACAGCTTTGGTGAGTGATTCACACCCAAATTACCAACTAATACTGTATGAAAATTAGGTTTAATTCTCAAATCAAGAGGTTTGTGTGATTAAAAACTCTGATTGGTGAAGAAGGAAAAGCTGGAGTGGTAACAAAGGAATTTGTTGAAAAAAGTGAGAAAGGAGGCGAGAAACAAGTTTTGGAGAAAGAACATGATCAATATCAAAGTTTTAAAAGAAGTAAACGAAATTGTTAAAAACACATCGAAAGGTTGACAAATGTCCTAGGAATCAGAATATCATTATGTGCATAATTTTCACAAGCCATAACAAATTAAAACTAGCAAAACGTACCAGGAAGATTTCCAAGACATACCGAGAGGAACGCCCGGCTGAATACATCTAAGACCAGAAGTTCAAAGTAACACTCATTTTTTAACAATACTGTACGAATTTCCACAAATACACATAAAGACAAGTGCTAATTCACTCCCATAGACAACTCCATTCCTTTACATAACGTATATCCCACAGTACACAGAATATCAGTAGTCACATTCTGGGTATACATAATATCAGTAGTCACGTTTAGAGTTTCGCAGAACAATAACAGTGGAAGTGCGCTATATTTTCTGCACAATGAAAAAGAACAATTATTTTCAATGGTTATAAATGATTTTCATTTTATGTTTGGTAAAAGTTCCGTTACATTGAGTATCTGAATTTGCAAAAAAAAATACTTGTACTATTATAAAGTTATTAAGACTCATTGTTGATTCAATGAAAGACATTGATACTTGACTACTATTTTTTATGAAAGAAGCCATTTCGTTTTGAGATAAATGGAATGAAAAAAAAGTTCTTGTTTTTAATATTTTGAATGCACAAAAGATAATTTTTAAATAGACAGAGCATGTAACAGGCATTTTTTGCGAAGAATTAATTACTTAAAAAAGGTGTCGGATCACATTCATTTTTGTTGTGTGCGCAAACAAATAGAGAAACATGGCAACCTAACCGTATTTTAGGTATAATCGCGTAAGTTCGGTTAGATTTGCAGAAGGTCGGGTCGGTCGGGTTAAGTTATTGTCATTAAAGTAGGTTATCTTATGTAAAAAGTACTCTTTATTTTTTTGTGCGCATGTGTATTCATATTATGTTTGCGCACATTTCCGTGATCTGTCTCGTCCCTTAAATTTTTCTAGTCGTTTAGATGCATTATACCTACCATTGTTCCAAATGTGCAGTTAAAATAATGATGGGAAAATATTTAGTGGTTATATCAACTCATTTTTCATACTCTAAAATATTCCATATGATACGTGAATTAAATATTTCTGGAATCACATTGGCAATGTCGCAAAATTAGCTTAGCCCTCATCTTATTCCATTCATTTGAAAAGTTGGCGGCGACTGATTTCCAAGTTACCAACCTGACAATGCTGAAATGACGGATATTCACTAAACAAAACAGCATGAATTTCCAAAGAAACAAAATATTCTATGACATGTATTTGTTGATTTTGTTATTAAAAGAAGGTCGAATTTTTTGATAAAAATCAGTTTTCAATGAAAAAAATAATATAAAACTGGTGAATTAGGATGTGTATATTGTTCTGGTGAAAATAAGGAGGCATTTGAGTGTTTTTCAAGGAAGAAACGTGTGCTAGACAATGCCAGTTATCATTCAAAAAAAGGCCCGTGTCTCCGAAATTACCGCCAAAAATTTCTATTTGATTTTTTGTTCAGGAGGTCAAAATACGTAATTTCCACATTTTTTTGGAAATTCAGATGCTCAATGTAACGGAAGTTTTACCCTGTGTTTTTAGTAATATAAGGTAGATATCTCATAGTACAGGTGATTCAGTGATGATATGAATGGAGAGTTTCCTGTATTAGAAATGATTTTTGAACGTTGGCATATTGAATTTTGCACATGAAAGGTTTTCATAAAATGAAGCAGAAAACGATTTTGAATATATTTGTACAATTTTTTTCAAAAATTTTGATCATATATTTGACATTAAGTCCAAAAAACTGCAACCCTAATAATAGTTATTTATTGTAAGTGTTTTAGATATTGTAAATGTATCTTAATCACGCATGCAATACAACGTTTTATTCACAATCACATTCATTTAGAATCAGAATCGCCGAAATTTTTCATCACAAAATGATTTGACGTGTTGCTCTGACACCGGCTGTACCTCCTCAAAAATCATTGAAATAACATACAAAAATATCGGAAGGTGTTGAATGGGTGCTATGTATTTTCGATTGTTTATCGACTCCATTTGTAAAAATTTGTGAAGTTGGTTAAAATAAGTAAAATGTGATTGATACTCAAGATTGTATTTTTCATTATTCCACTAGTGGATAAAGTGGTACTTTATACGGTTCATAAGTGTGGATAAAACTTCAATTATAAGGTGATTGTGGATAAATAAATAAACTGAAGTGGACACACTGTAGATTAATTTATTCACGTAAGGAAATGTTCAAAAGTTTCCATTCCAAAAATATATCCATACTTTATTATGAATTACAAATCTCAATCTCTTTCAATTTTAAAACCTATAAATATGCGCTGTTTCCAGAAGTAAATCTGTTTCCGTCCCAATATTTATGAATTGCTTCTTGTTCATATCATGTTGAATGCAATAACAATCAATTAAAAATCATTCAGAGAGACCAACACACTGTGAGTGCGTTATCAAGAGGTTAAGAGACGAAACCGTTCATTGATAATTTGTGCCATAAAATTTGTAGTTTTGTAGTAATTATGATAAAACAATATTCATTATAATAAAAGGCATGAAAAGTGAACGAGAGTCTTTAAATCAAGTTTTAAAGATTGACTACAATCATTTATCATTTGACATGGACGGGGTAATTATGAACTAGTACCTGAAATAGATTTCAATTTTCTACGATGGATAGATAGCGTATTAGTCTGGTCCATGGTTGGTATGTTTTTCATTCAATTTAAATAATGTTGAAACATTAGCATTATATTCAAAAAAGTATTTGCAAACACTTTTTCTGATAAAAATATTGTTATGGCGTTATAAAAATATCGATGTAAATTCTTCACCAACAATAGGGAATATGCATAATTTTTTTAAATTTTTTTAATAAATTTTTAACTTCGTCACAACATGGTAAAAAATATAAATACGGTTGAAAGTCGTGGAATTAACTTTTAAAATAATACATAAAATACCGATTGAATTTGACCTATTTGAACGCCTCCATTTTCGCGCGCTGTGGATGACGTCACATGGCGCGATCAGTGTTATTCTTCTTCATTGTCGTTCGTTGAGACGTACTCTGATTGCTCTACTTGCTTGAAGTTGATATTTTATAAAAGAGTAAGACAAATGCAGTACAAGTGTTAGAGAGAGTTGAACATATGTGAAAGTGATCTCGATCAACCAGAGCAGTCTTCAATAAACAAGCCTTTCTATAGTTATGGCCATTGACACTATTGACAGTTATTAATTAGGTTAGGGATTTGCAGTTTTAATCGCTATTACGATAATGGAAAATGCAAAAAAAAACATTTTATAGGTATTGTCTAGTACCGGAATGCCAAAACACAATTAGAAGTACACCAAGTAAAGTATTTTTTCCTGTTCCAAGAGATGCGAAAGTACGTAAACAATGGTGTAAGGTTATGAGAAGAGGCGAAGTATCTCCAATATCACACATTGTTGTGAAGATCATATCAATGTGAGTACATTGTATTTCGATAGTTAACATGAAGTGAATTGATCAGAAGTAAGTTTTGTATGCATAAATGTTTTGTATATAACTGCCTCACCTAAATTACAAAAGGAAAACTATCATTTGATAAACTATTACTACTTATCAGTTCAGGTATTGTCGGATTGTGTTTTGACAAAACCACTTTCAGTCATTGCCTCTTGATAATTTACAATTGTCACTAGACCAAAATCGCACTATGTAATGGAAAACTACAAATATATAAATAAAAACAAATTTTCTATGAAAGACGACTAGCACAGTATGAATATCAACACAGATAAATTTCATAACGTGCCATGTTACGTCATTCTTCGTTTCAACCAATGGTGATGCGTTTCGCAAATTTGAATTCCGCGCGCTTATTATGCACTTTTTGATTAAAGTTTTATGGAGTTAAATACAAACTAAATGATAAACTGATGGTTTAGGTGTAATTTCAAGACAAAAAAGTATATGAGGTAAAAAAATCAGGTAAATTTAAATAACTTGCATATTCCCTATTGGCAAAAATGGCAACCACATCGATTTTCGGAAAAATATTTCCTCTAGGGTACCCTGGAAGTGATTAAACTGTAAATTTGTTGACGTTAGTCACGTGATTAGACAGTAACATAATGTACATTTTTAAAGATTTTAATTTATTAAAATTTTCGCTTCTTAAATAAAAAGATATATATGATAAAAAAGGATACGTATATTTATTCCGAATAAACAAACTCTACTAATCCAACAACTAATCACACATATTTCGCTACCAACTCTAAATGATTTTTAAATTCTAACACTACTTCTTCTTTTTTCAACGGCTAATATGGAGGCGAACAGAATTCAATATGGCATTTTCTTCCTTGGAAACAAAATTATAGTTGAGTCGACTTTATTAATACGAATTGAAGTAAAATTTGATGTTTGAAATGTTCTGAATCTACTAAGGTATATTTTATGACAATAAAGTTTACGAGAATTAGTTTTCCTGGCCATAACAAATATAGATAAATCGATTGCGTGGGTAGGATATAACTTTATTATAATTATGATACAGTTGAAATTTTGGTAAAGGTAAAGTTATCGGGCTCATTCTCAAAAAAAAAAAAAAGTGAAACTTACGTAGTTTTGTCCCCTGAACACGAATCTGAAAGAATTTTGTGGGGGTCTCAATTACTTTAGGAGTTATAGCCATTATAAAGTCGAAAATTGTAGATTTTCAGACACGAATTTTGCAGTCAAAATTTGCACAAAATGCCTCCTTCTTTTTGTTGACACTGTCATTAAACACTAATCTATCCATATTTCACGTTTTTAAACACAAAAACTATTTCTTTCACACAAAAAATTTAACTTCTTTTACTAGTGATTCTAACCTATTTGTTAGTTATTTACATGCTCATAAGAAGTTGGTATCACTGAATCTGCGCCGTCAACTATTCGAATTCAAATATGAGCAATAACTTCTCCTTCATTCTATGTTTTGAATAGTTGGCGGCGCAAATCTCAGGTAACCAACCTACTGCAATCATGAAAATTACTAAAAACCAAACAAAAGTTGGGTTAGAATCGCTAGTAAAAGAATGTCAAGTTTTTGAGTATAATTTTAATTTTTAGTGTTTGTATTTGTGAAATATGGATAGATTAGTGTTTAATGACAGTGTCAACGAAAAGAAGGAGGCATTTTGTGCAAATTTTGACTGCAAAATTCGTGTCTGAAAATCTACAATTTTCGACTTTAAAATGGCTATAACTCCTAAAGTAATTGAGACCCCCACAAAATTCTTTCAGATTCGTGTTCAGGAGACAAAACTACGTAAGTTTCACTTTTTTTTTGGAGAATGAGTCCGATACCTTTACCGAAATTTTTTATAAAAAATACATATTTCCTGAAACTCCAACAATTTATATTTGAATAAACTGAGGTCTTATAAGTTTTCGATATAAGTAAAAATATTTTACCCCACTAAAATTTTGGAAAACACCCCATTTATTGAGCCCAAAGTCAAGAAAACACTGGAAAAATCGATTTGATTTTGTGTAGGACACAAAAGCAATGATAATTAATGCTCAAATGATTCTTCTAAACTCTAATAACTTCATGAAACTACTCATTTGTTATCATGACTTTTCATATTCCATAAACGACTTGGATAAATTCCACAAATTATTTACAAATATTTCAAATCTAAAATGTCGTTTGCCGTCAAATTGTTCAAAGTGTTTGTTGAACATTATGGTGTAAAATTTTCCTACCGAATCTCCCCCTTGAATTAATAACTCAAAATTTTAGTTGTGCACGATTTCTCATTCCTTTATTTTCCAAAAATCTTGCACTCCAAAAATTTCCGGCACCAGGGATATTGTAAGTGGAAATCTACAATAAAGAAATGATAATGAAACGTTACGTTTCAATAAAAAGAAAACACTTAAACAAATATTGAAAAATGTTTTAACAATTGAACACGGATAATCTAAAATGGCTTTTTTGTGTCACGAAACACAGGTCTCCTTCAACTGTTGTAGTGAATGATTCCCAATTCTTCAAATATTCGTATGAATAGGTTCATTAGGACATGCCTTCAAAGTACGCTCCTGTTTCTACGCTGTTCTCGCTAAAGCGGCTAGCGATACGCCTGCAACTTTGGACTGAGCATTCGCCAAACTCGAGCATGCTCCGTAGACTCCAAAAATGGACAAATATGGCTGCCATGGCTGCTACATCACTGCTCTCCCTCTGAATTTTGGATAAATAGTCGTTATATATGGGTACAATTTTAACAATTTTCAAATCACAAGGTAGGTTAGTCAGGTCAGGTAAGGTTTGGATAATAATTCACGCATTTTCGACTCGCAAGCTAGGTTACTTTGCTCAGGTTAGGTTTGTGTGTAAATTGTAAGCGAAAAACTAATTCAACGTATTTTCGAATAGCAAGCTAGGTTAGCTTGCTCAGGTTAGGTTTCTGTGTAAATTGCGAGCGAAAAAACAAATTCACGCATTTTCAACACGGTTTGCAAAACTCACAAAAAATCTTCTGGATCCAATTAAAATTAAACAATTCAGCCCATCAGCGATATCTTCCTTAAAAATGTGAGCCAGGAGGATGACCAGTTACGGGATTTCTTGTTGGAAGATAGGGCAGAGGCACTGCTTGAGAATACTGAGGACCATGACATTCGTCCTGCTCAGGTCGCATAAAAGGTGGACCAACGTGAAGAAGGCTCCTGGAGCAGACGCAATTTTTATTATATACCACTACCAAACCACTTGGGAATAAAAAATGTTACGTTCGCCTATATTAATTTATCAGATCAGAAATGTTGATAGCACAACATTAAATTAAGTATTCTCAAACAAATACTGATTCACAATATTGGCAGGAACAGGATATACTATTGAATAGTTAATTCCTGTGATACAGGGTAAAACACAAGAATTGCAAAAATACTTTGTTTTTCTGATATTTTGCTTATTTTTCTACTTAATGTACTACATTATCAGATTGGATTTCATCCATTGTTTTTCCAGATGCTCGTCCGTCTTGAATCAATTGAGATCGGTAATCAATTTGTGGTCATTATTATCCTGAATGCACCGATCTGTCCAGTTTCCATGCATTGACTGTAGAACTGTCAACCAGGTTGATAAAAGTGGCCAGCACCATTTCTTTTCACTAATTATTATTCATTACTTCGCTATCCCATTATCATGTAGGTAGATCAACGGATACCATAAGAGTATTGTATGTATCATATTCAATAATCCACCTCATTATGTTTGCTTTCCTTACGGTTGAAACGTTTGACTTACAACGAGTT
Source organism: Chrysolina oricalcia (assembly GCA_944452925.2). Classification (NCBI taxonomy): domain Eukaryota; kingdom Metazoa; phylum Arthropoda; class Insecta; order Coleoptera; family Chrysomelidae; genus Chrysolina; species Chrysolina oricalcia. The sequence goes on along the minus strand of OX101817.2, from coordinate 54,014,821 downwards.
GAACAGATTCACAATCAGACATGACAGTCATGACTGAATTGTCATTTCCGCCAACTAAACTCATTCAATTGAACTGATCACACCGTGCATCAAATGTGTCTCTATTTTTTTGAAAATTTTGATGGTTCCACATGAAATTTTGCCACGCGACTCTCTCTCACATTACCTATCAAAGACATAGAAAACCACCCAAACAAGAAAGTTTCCATTATAAGAAGCTGTAAGCTTACTAATTTCAACAATTTTTACAAATCTTCCGTTTGATGTCCAAACGGTAACAACTTCAATTAATACACAATTATACTAACGGACTAACCATAATACTTTAAACTCAACTGTTATAGTTGACGACAAATCAACATAAGTAGGGTTTCACTTTCTCGTCTCGATCTCGTCTCGATCATCGAGACGAGAAACAAACAAACTCTCGTCTCGATGTTTTTCTCGAAGACAATTTCCCGATCTCGATTCGAGACTCTCGAAATTTCGAGTCTCGAAAACAAAAACTGAATGTTAATAAAAAATGCTTTGTATAGGTTATAACGTAAAATACAAGGCCAAGGCTGCACCAAAGTACAGGGTATTAAATTTTTTCTATAAATTTAATTACGTTAAAATACAGAGGCTATATGCTGTGAACTAAAAGTCACGTATAATAAAAAAACCGCCAAGTATCAGCACAAAAATAAATAATATTTTTCCAAAAAATGAAAATTGAACGAATCCTTCATGTTTCAATTTAATCTTTCATCCATACATTTAAAATTTACCTAGGTACGAAAGGTGAAAGTTTAAAATTGTTTCTTCGTTCGTGAAGAGAAGAATGTACCAGCACCAGCAACAAACTAACTGGAGAAAAGAAATAGATGAATATTGTTTGTCTAAGAGTGCTGAAGGGAATCAGGATATTTTAGAGTGGTGGAGAAAAAACGAGGCCATAAGTATATCCGAATTTATCAAAGATGGCTCGTAATTTTTTAAGTATACAAACTACTTCAGTGCCGGCAGAAAGACTGTTTTCAAGAGCAACACTAATCATTAGAAAAGAACGGAGCCGATTAACTGGAGAATCGGCTCAACATTTACTGTGTTCGAATTCTTTGGTATGTGACAAGTGTGGAAACAACAATTTTGTTATCTGTCAGAAAACTTTGTGTATTTTTCATTTCTTTTCTTATATTTTGTTAATTTTTGAGTATTTAAATTTAATTTGTGTTTAATAGTTTAAGACGTTTAAGTTCTTTAAGATTATGAAAATATATGATTTTATCTTTGCCCTTTTTATTTGCTTTGTCATCTTTGTAATTTTTTTTTGTTCGTTATGTTCTTATGTATAAAATGAAATAAAATTATTTCTCAGCATTGTTTTTTATATTTTCTGTTTTCTTGCGTGTTTAGAGCTGTGAGTTATTGCAGCACATATATTTTTTCGAGATCGAGAAATCTCGAAATAATTTCTCGATCTCGAAAAATCTCAAAGTGTTCTCGATCTCGTCTCGAAAAAAAAACATTAGTCCCGTCTCGATCTCGTCTCGAAATCGAGACGAGAAATCTCGAATTTCGAGAGTCTCGTGAAAGACTGAACATAATGTCTATTCTCCTGCCGTATGAGCGCTAATAAAACTGTTTATAAAGCCATGATTCAAATTATTTTTTGTGTTATACAAAGTATTTGTACGAAGGCGTAGAACGGACATGCGATATTTTTTTTCTTAATTTCGAGTTGTAACTCGAAATTAACACTAATTTCGAGTTACAACTCGAAATTAAGCTAATTTCGAATTATAACTCGAAATTAACACTAATTTCGAGTTACAACTCGAAATTAAGCTTAATTTCGAGTTACAACTCGAAATTAAGAAAAAAAATATCGCATGTCCGTTCTACGCCGTCGTATATTTGTGACCATAATATTTTTACTTTAGTTTGACTGTACTAAAATTTACGAAAACTTATCGGTGACTTTAGGTATTTAGACTGCCCCTTGACGTCATTTGTAACAAGGGAATCTTTGGACTGTCAGGTGTGCCCGCAACGAAAGCTCACCACGTCAGGTGAGGTCAGGATAATTATTCCCTATTAAAAAGATAATATTGAAAAATGTGTAACATTTATCACCAACGTACCCTTTTTCCAGTTTCCACTCGTAGTCATATGGGATCCAAATATAGGGTCGAAAATATAATTAGTTTAATTAGAATCATTGAATATCATGATATAATTATTTACTCGTAGTTATTTGTTAAATATTGTTTTATAGAACATGTTGAAAGATGGCTCACGATCAAAGTAAATGTAGTCATTAAAGTTACATGCCGCTGACTTGTTCGTGACTATACTGATTAATAAACATACTTACAGGTATAATAAATAGCGATATGAAGTCATAATTAGATAAAATTATTATGGAATCTGAAGGAATCGAAATGAGTGATTGTAACGTAGGAAGTGGTTTACGTTATTCCTCAATGTTCTCTTTTGTGTTATCAAGACAAACCGAAACATTTCTTCCCAACAATGGAATTGAGAGTAACTGGGCGTTCCTTTGGATTCTGACTTAAGATTTGAAAAACTTATTAAAAAGCTACTACATCGTGCCTTAGCAGACTGAAAATGATTTATGGTAATCACCATTCACTTCCAAAAAAAAATTCAAAAAATACTAAGCGAGTCACTTACCTCCTTATTCAATGAAGCCATCTATGGTTCTAATTCAACCTCCCAATATAAGTAACAAATACAAAAATTACAAAATTCATGTTTTTCAGTAACCGCAGGAGATGAAGAATTTCACAAAAATTACGTGAAATCGGTTGGACAGTAGAGGAATACGTGACAGTATTATTCTCTTTCATACAGTTATTTATAATAAAAAATGCCTCCTCATCTCTCTAGAAAAATATCATACCGTACCAATGTCCATAACCTGAACAGTAGAAAGGTAGAAAGGACTGAACATTTCATGCAGGACTTTAGTCATCAAATCTGCATTCTATGCAACCAGGTTTTGAAGAAAACATTTATTGGACACTCAAAGATGAATATTGAAAAACTATATTCATCATTAATCACTACTTAGACTACCTATTCTCTATTAATTTATCAGTATGCACAGACTGTTGAGGGTTGAGTGAAAGAATACTTTTTGGTGTGTTCCTACACATACACAATAAGAGAGAGAGAGAATATACTTTCATAATTATAATTTTCATAAGAATGATCTTGTTGACAACGTTTGACTTCCTACATACCTATTCTCCTATATCTAAAAATATATAAATTGTTCAGAAAAACATTTATAATATTGAAGTTAGTTTGTATATATAGAAACAAATAAGTCGTACAAAATACACGTAAAACAAACAAGTTTGACTCAACCAAATAGTCATTTCACATGGTCTTCAAATTTGAATTTACGATCGAGATGCACTCCTAAGAATTTCAAACTGCCTTTGTTTTCAATGATATCGTTCCCAATCGGTATATTATCAAGTTCATATCTGGAAGTTACTATATTAGTTTTCGAGATATTGAAAAAATGATATTTTATCATTAAATAGATTCTAGCTGAATCATTTGCATTGTCAGAATGCCAAATAATGGTAGTATCGTCCGCAAAGAGTGTGAATTTTCCTGCGATATTCATATTGGTCAAATCGTAGATTTACATAAGGAATAATGTTTGCCCAAGTATTGAACCCTGAGTCACACCACTATCTATTTTCACAATTTCTGAGCGATGGTTAGTTTTCGCCATCTGACTACGTCCTCACAATATGAGTTAAACCAGCTCAGTAGCACTCCTCTGAAGCCTTCGAAAAGTCACAAAATTCTGTAGCAGCAACCCAAGGAGATTAAACGTTATCTGACTAGCAGAGTCTAATTCCCATAATCCAATGGTGACACTAGTAGAAAGAAGAGATGAAAGGACATTTGTGACGAAATGTGACGTAGTTAGACATGTCATGGCCGTCGTTCTCTATAGATAGTGATGGGCTAGCGTACTCCGCACTCTTGGTATAGAGAGTTTCTGCTGACAGTTTTGTTTCTTGGTTCGAGTTCGACTCTATACTCATGTCCAAGTACCCCAAGTAATAATTTCAGTTTTGTGATAGCCCTCAGAAGGTTCTGAAGACCATAACAATCACAGCATCGATAAAACTGTTTTGCTCTAACGACATCCATAAAACCTCCTTAAAGCTGCTATAAATCTACGAGGGCCCACTCCTATGAAGGTTCTCAGGGCTATTTTGAAATGCAATCAAAAAACCTGCTTGCCTTATTCGCAGGATTCTTAACAACCTCCTGAGGATCATTATAAAACCAAATCTTGGGGCTGTTATAAACATGTATGTCATTAAAAAAATCTATTTGGCATCAAAATATCTTTTTTTGAATGAAATTGGGTTAGAAAATATTCCATAAATAACTACAGCCAAAACGGTCTTAAATTAATCTAATTCTTCAGCTGCGAAAAATAGGGCGACTAATTTACAAGCAAAAATATAATGATGGCGTCCTGGCAGTGATATATGAAGAATATATAGGTATTCAACAACGTGAAATGTCGAATATCATCTGCGAATGAAATTTTTTTGACAAAATGACAACAGGTGGTAAATCTGCAACGCGCCCCAATAACAACGCGAAATTAAGAAAATAAACAAAATTCCACATCAAATTAAAAAATTATTTTGACTCATATCTTTCCCGGAATGATTTGTACTATATCTAAATACAAACGAATACCAATAAATGTGTATTTCCTTCCCGTCATACACACCAAATTTTATTCTTTAGTTGTTCCCTCTGGTTGTAATAAAATATGACTACCCTACCTTTATTCTATTTAGCTGCACATATTGCCGTCATAAAGTCGTTTCTCCTCAAAATAAACCATTTTAAAATCATTTTATCCCAAAAAAGTATGTTTGGTATTAATTAATTAATCCAATTTCCAAAATATTTCAACTGTCAATTGTCAATCCCGCCTGAAATTCGTCTTTTCGTGATCGACGTGGTCAGTATACTCAGTGTCTATACTCCCGTAATAAGTATTTGGTGTCTAAGTCTTGTGAAACGTTTAATTACTATTTATTTTTTCCAGTTCTCTTTAACCAATGTGATTTATTTATCACCGGTTAGGGGAAGCTACTAGCATTTAAGTAGAAATAGTTTTAAGCTTTGATTTTATAGCGGTTCTCGAGAGTACATCTCAAATCTTAATAAAATCTCATTGTTAGTTTTATTACAGAACCATTGCATGGACTTGAGGAGTGCTATAAACCCACCACAAAACTAAGTTTCTATGTGGATTATTCAAATACCAAAGAGATTTATCGTGTATGTGTATAAGCCACTGTAAAACCATCATAAAAACAAATATACTTAAATGCTGAATGGTTTTATCTTATAGCCTTCAGGGGTGTTTTGAAACTGATTCATAAATCTGTTTGCTCTGGTAGCGTATTAGGAATAATATATGACCTGCGTGAATCAAATTGAGCATTACCTAACCTTCATAAAACTAGGATAAATCCAAATGACATTTAAATTGTTACTTGGTACGTCACTAAGACGCGTCGATGCTACAAGATTATTAAGCTCATTAAACCCTCCTGTTATTTTACTCTCATTGGCATCAACCTCCCTACCATTGATTCCAGTATACACTTTTTCCATTAGTGCATAAATTGCATAATTAGTGCCATTGTCACTTTGAAAGCCGAAAACTGTTCTTTGCTTACGATTTTATGTTTCGTCAAAAATGCAGTTATTTTTATTTAAACTAGTTTTTCTATAAGCTTTCCTGACGTTGGAATGAGATAAATAGGCCGATAGTTCGAGGGGTCGTCCTGATTTCCACCTTTATGTAGTTGTACTACCAATGATAACTACAGACAATCAGGAAATCTTCCTGATTGGAATGATACATTAATAATTTTTTATAAAAGTTTTAACGTATATTATCTGGGAGAATTTTTAAAATGATTGCTGATTCATAACTAGATGATGTATTTTTCCAATGGAAACAATCAGCTTCTTCAGCTCATAATTATCAGTGTCATATAGAACGCATGTTTCAGAACTGAAGTGGTTTTTGAATTATACCATGGAATTGTCATGAATAGTGAATTTTTATGCAGCAGAGTAGTAAGTTTTTTGCTGAGAAAGTTCGGTGATAGTGAAACTTTACGTACTTTATTAGATTTACTTTTCAGGTCATTATTTACTTGCCAATCCTCTTTTGATTTGTTTTTAGTTTGCTGGATTATATTTTTACAGTAACATTCTTTTGCTTGTTTGTCATCCTGTCCGTAAATACTGCGATATCCACTGAAATACCGCTGACATTTTTATGCTTCGAGTATCTACAATTTTTTGTGTTTGATTTTTTTCTTTTGAATATGACATGAACTATTGAAAATATCCACTGTTCATTGTACACAATATCCCAGTTGGTATTCAGGCATTCAAGTAATCTTTGATGGTTTTTTCTACTGTACAATCTACCTTATCTGAAATTATTTCGATCTACTTCAAAATTCAACTTGCAACAGCGTAATATAGCTTCATGCCAGCTGAAGTAATATCACAAGTAATATTTTGTTTGTCCAAATTCGTATATATAATAATAATCTACGGTTGTGACAGAGTGCTGAGAGAGGACTCTACATGCATATTCAGGTTGAATGCTGTGAAAAGATTATTTACAGACTGGGTGACTAGAGATTTCTTGCCAGCAAAATTCATATCGAAATCTCCTGCTAACAGAATAGGCGCTCTTAAAGGAAGCCCATTGAGAAGTTGTTCTAACTTATGGATGGAAGTATTATTCACGTCAGATGTAGATAAATATTCAAGACTTGTGAGTGTAACGAACATAATTCAAATGATTTTTCTCGATTTTTCTCGTTGATATTGTCCACGTTAACAAATTTTACATTCAGTGAGTTATTGTGAAGATTCATGGTTCTCCCATATATGACCTTAGTTCTGCTCTACGTTGAGATTACTGTACAATGAGATAAGTAAAAAGGTTCATCATGAGCATGCCAATGTTCTGTCATCAAAACTTCGCCCTTTGCTTTCAAACTATAAACCTATATTAATTTGTGAAATGCTTTACTTGTAAAAAGGTTTGGAATTTATAAAGACGATTTCTTATTATTATATTTTTATTCCTGAATACTACAAGAGACACTTTACATTCCTGTTATCAACATCGTGTAGTTTAAATATATACCGATTTACTCCTTAAAGAATTAACCTATTTTCCTTCTACTGCGCAACTCGAAATTTCTAGACTCCCAGCAGGACTGAAACATGCCAAAAGATCCAGTAATTAGCAATATACCGAAAGAAATTATTGAGGAATGTTAACTATCGATGATCCAAATGAAAATCATCGGTTCTTTATTCGCCTGAGTCATTCAGTAGGAAATTCTCTGCCTTCATTGCATAACTCTTTTGTTTAGATGACTGGCTCTTCAAAATATTCAATGGTGTATCACTTTTTGCGTTACGAAATTCTTGAGGGTCAGGCTCCGAAAGGAGCGAACAGGTAGAAATTATGGGAGTTATACCTTTGTGCAGGGTGTGTGTTACTTCCAAAGGTCAAAGTAATTGAAGACCTAATTGGCATGAAGAATGTGTCATCAAATTCATTCAGATTTTTTAAAAAATACATTGAAGAACTGAGTATTAACTTTCAACCAACAACATGAAGGTGGTGACCAAAACTACAGGTAAAAGTGTAACGTTGCGTCATTTCTGTTTTTGCTGATGGTATAATTTCGACAGATTCAAAACGTTGAACATTATTGATGAGAAGGAGATACACAGTGTGACCCATTTGAATGCAGGTCACCACTGTAACTTTATTATTTTTTGACCGATTTAATTAATGTTTTTTCAATGGAAAGAGCTTCGATAGCTTCATTATATCACCTTGCATTTAAAATAAAATTCGAAATGTCATGGCCATTTTTTTTCATAGCTAATAATTCAAAAAACTTGTGAGGAACATTCCAAAATAAAATTTGACTATTTCACTGGATTTGTGATACTTACAAATCGGTAAAGTTGAAATTACTCGAAAATTCAATTAAATCAAAATTCATTAAAAATTATATTATTATAAGCCATACTTCTCGGTTAGTGTGCTATAAGTAGTATACTCCACGAATGACTCAAATGAATTTGACTGTTTTTGTCTTTTGTTTTGGTGACTTATCATCTGTAGCACTGACAGTTTCGAAGTCTGCTATTGAATTTTGTTTTTTAACATGAATATATGGTCTGAGACGTGTTTAGAGGAAACAAATATTGTCAACTTTACAAACAGCTCTTGTTTAGAAATCTTTACAATTCAAACTGATAGCGATATAATAATTTTGAAGTTACAATATTTCACATATGTGAAATACAGGACGATTATCCGAAATATTTCCATAACACAATTTAAATTTTAATTATGCTATATTTCTGATAGGAATCAATACTCTTTATGAAATTCTGATAACTCCTATTCTATAGTATTGCAAATACAGTGAGCTATGCGAATTTCTTTGACAAAATTGCTGATATATTTTTTTGGATATTTGGCGATCAAATAAATTTGAAGTCTGCCTTGAAATTTTCAATTTCCCTTCAGATGTAGGCACTGATAGAGAAAAAAATTTGAATCGAACAATAATTAACAGTTTTAGAGAAGTGCCCCGATTTTAAATAGGTCACAATGTAAATGAAGTGCAATCATAAGACATGGACTGCAATTTTGTATTTGATACTTTTTTTTGAAAAAGTTGGTTAATTAAATAATTAATCGTATATTTTTCTAATAATATGTACGTTACCGCCAGGTCTGCAATTATAATTTTTCGAAGATATTTAAGATGGTGTAATTAGTTGTATTTCTATCATAATCCTTTCTTTGAGCTCTTACAAATTGTACCAGAGAAAAAATCCAATAGGTTAAGGTTCGAAGATCCATCTGGTCATTTAATGATACCTCATCTTTCAATTCAATGTAAGAGAAAACCTAAATGCATTTACTTGATATTGATCAAAACTTGAAGATGGAGTATTACCCATTGTATCTATCGAATATCACACGGTACATTGTCTATCTGATTATTTACTTTTTTTTGTAGGTGTTAATTCTTTTAGATTGAACAACTAAAAAATCAACCTTTTTGTCACTTGTGTTTTCTTCATATCTAGCTTCGTTTTCGAGAAAAAACGAAAAAATTCACTTTAACCCATTCTAAACACTATCCATGGACAATATAAAATAAAAACCAAAAATAAATAATAAACAAATTCGACCTCGCAAATACACGATTGCAATCGATTTTTCAATGATTGTCTGACACCTTCATAAATATCTGAAGCAGTCCCTATGACATGACATTTCTCAATTATTCGATTCCTCAAGTCATTCACATCTAGTACAGGAGTTTCATAAACAAGAGCCTTCATATTACCTTATAAAAATAAATCTACATGAGGATTCATATCAGGACTACCAGCTGGCCAACGTTGAGCTCCTGCACGTCCAATACAGCGATTAGGGTAAGTGATGTCGAGGTGCTGATGAGCAAGAACACTAAAATGATCTGGAGCCCCGTAGTGCATGAACCACATGTTGTCTCTTTCAAGTAGCGGTACTTCTTCTAATAAAATGGGTAAATGATCTCGCGAAATGTCCGTGTAGCATTCACATGTTTATTCTGCTGTTAGACAAATGGGACAATTAGGTGGTCACCAATAGTTTCTACCCAAACGTTCAGCAAAAATTGTTACTGAAAATAACTTCCTCTGATAACGTGGGGACTGTCGTCGGCCCACAATGGTTATTGTGAAAGTTCATGATAGCGTCTAGTTCATAATAGCGACTCGTGAAAAATGTACCTCGTCCGTACAGAAAATATTTGGTAAAAAATTATTATTGTGTGCCATCGTATGAATCAACCACCTGCAAAACATTAATCTTTGAAGAAACTCCAGACGCAGTAGAGCTTGGACCCGCTTGTATGTGATATGGGGTTTCTTTTTAGAACTTTCCAAATGGTTTTTGGACACCAAGCTGCAGTGCAATCTTCCTGGTACAATTTGAAGGATCTACTTCTATCGTATCAATAGCTTTTTCTAGTTCAGGTGTTGTTACCGTTTCTGGTCTTCCACCACCTGCATTATTATTAAGACATCCAGTTTCACATAATCTTGGCGTAGCGTTCTAAATGTTTTAGCACATGGAATTACTTTGATGGAATATCTGTCCTGGTAAATTATCCATGCTTACCAGCATGTCCATCTGCTTATCCTCAAATAAAGTGCATTTCAGCCATTTCAGCGTTAGTAAAATTATTCATGATGGAATCAGTGCTACTTGACTACTCTGAATTTCACTGATTCAAGACTATCACTGGCAGCTGGACTCCAAAGCAGGTGTTCATGAAATGCAATGGACTGGCTTCATTTTTTTGTTAATAGAGGTAGATATAAAGAAAACACAAGAGACCGAAAAGTCGTATTTTTGGAATTATCTTAAAAAAAATGAAAACTTCCAAAAAAAGTAGGTGGCGTACTTTTTTTCCAATATTGTTGGCTGTGGTGCCTACTAAGACGCCACTGAACCTAACAATTTCAACCCAGTTGGGACTAAATAAGTGACCTATTAGTTCAAATACCCAAATACCCATTTCTGTCTCCGATGGACTATATGGAGTATCAAAAGTATATAGCCGACAAACGAGTCCGTAGACCTATGCTGATATTGATGACAATATCTCGGACTACTCAAACCGTACATTATATCAAAAATTCATAAAAATTAACCGATTCTTTTTTGAAATTGGACCGTTCCTTTTCACTCACCCTGTATGCATGAAATAACTATGTGACGTTCTCAACACTGAAGAATGTTTGTTTTATAATATGAAGAGCATACGGGAAAAACGATGAAAGTCCATTTTTTGCCAAATTCATTTCAATGCATATTATTCCTTTTAAAAAGCTGCATCTTCTGGTACCGAAATAAACGGAAATATCGATAACAATCGCGTAGAAAATGCATGAAAACAATACACACAGTCGGGAAAAACGATGAAAGTCCATCCGTAATTCGAAAAAATGATGAGGGGCCGCCTATCAGTCCTTATAAACACAACGGACTCGGTGACTGCTTACTTCTAAATCAGTAGTTGTTGCATCCACGTTGTATTTTGAGGTTAGATTCACATCATGTGAATATTATTTATTAAATTAGTGTCGTCAGTAATTTTGTTTGTGCTATGGAAGGAAAAACAAAAAAACGTAAACGACATGGAAGAATGGTGGATGTTGCCAAGAAACTAAGAGTATATAGTCATGAAACTGGACCTGATTGTCAGTGCAAACGCCACAAGTGTTTCTCGGTGATTAGTTATAGTAACAAAAAAGAAATTCTTAAAAATGTTTAATAACTTTGAAACCTTCGACGAACAGAACTCCTACCTAGCTGGTCTTATAACCGTCGTGCCTGTTCAAAGGCGAAGACCTAGACTTGCTGGAGCCCAAGTACCTAAGTTCAACGACGCTTCATACACCTACAGAGTAAGATGCAGGGCACCAGACAATGAGAATATGATGGACATTCAGGTCTGTCACAAAGCATTTATATTCTTGTATGGAATAACTCCTCGCAGAATTCAAACCATACAGACTAGTTTGAAACACGATGGAAGTGCCTCCAGAGATGGCAGAGGAAGTCACGAAAGCAGAACTCATAAACTTACGAAGGCTACAATCACTAAAGTATGTGAGCATATTTCATCGTTTAAAGGCAGATCTAGCCATTATAGCCTGGCTAAAAGTAACAAAACATACCTTTCTGAAGAACTTAGTGTTTATAAAATGTTCGACTTATTCAAAATTAAGCACCCAGAAACCAAAATATCATACAACCGCTACAGAGAAATTTTTAATGAAAAATTTAACATTAGTTTCGGTTATCCACACTCAGATACTTGCTCTCAATGTGATGAAATAACTGTGAAGGTGAAAAATCTAGAATCAAAGTTGTCCAAAGCAAACGATAATGATAAAAAAGTTATTTTGAGTGATCAGAAGAAACTTGAAAAAAAAGTACACATTGCATTTTATGACAGAAAAAAGGCACCCAAAAGATCCTCAAGACAACAAGCAGACTTGGAATCAATTTGTATGGATTACTCAAAAAATTTGCCTATTCCTAATATTTCAACCAATGATGTCTATTATAGCCGTCAATTATCATTGTATTTGTTCAATTTGCGTGTCCTCTCTAATCAGCAAAGTGTTTTTTTATGCATACAGTGAAATAATAGGAAAAAAAAGGAAGTGACAACATCTGTTCCCTTCTTACATCATTACATGTCAATATTAAACGCCTTCAGATATTCTGTGATTCTTGCGGAGGGCAGACAATAAGAATTACACAGTTTTTCGATTTTTGCACAGTGTCATACACTATGCGAGAAGGTTAGAAGAGATTCAGATAACGTGGCCGCTCATACAAGGAGTGTGACAAAGATTTTGGTTTGGTTTGGGTTGGTGTATTACGATCATCTAGGGTAAAACCTGCCCCGTTTGACGTGGAAGACACAAACCAAGACTATTTTCGTTCTTGGGGGACACACCTAGAGCCGCTCTACAAAAACAAAAAATGTCCTTTTCCTTCCAGGCCTATAAGGGAAATAAAAGTTTCTGTTGACCATCCTAGACTAGTATATTATCGCGTTTCATACAATGGTGCATGGGAATCAGCTGATATTGTTGGAAAGCCTTTCACATCCAACTAAAGTGGCGAATTTGAGCTACCGGAAAAGCTGTATAAAGGTACGTTATTTTTATAGTTAAACCAAGTTTGTATAAATATTTTTATTTCCCTAGACTTACTGCCGTTGTCTAAAGAAAAATATGGAGCTATCAGGAAGTTATCAAAATATTGTAGCGAGCATAAATAATTTATTTTGAGCATGCAGAGATGAAAAATTCAGACTACTGGATTTATTAATCAGGGTATGTGATGTCTAAAAAAATAAAATAAAAATATTATATTAATTGTTGCATCACTTTTAGGTTTGGTACCTTGTCTATGGCAAAATTTGACACTACAAAGTTCTTCAAGTTCTTCATTTACCGCCTAAACAAGAATATTATTCATAGGTTGAGTTAGGAAAAGGTGGCCAGAATATTATTATTATAAGAACTGCCAATGAATTTCTTTAAAAAATTGGACTTTCATCATTTTTCCCAGACATAATATGTAATCATAATGTATTTCGAGGGATATCTTCGGATTGTCAGGTCTGATAAACGAAAATCGCATTTACATAAATGGGATAACATATACGGAAGGGCTGTTTTTTTCACTTGATAAAAATACATAACCGACTTGCTAATAACTCCAATTTCAATTAAAAAACGCTCTCCTGAAGATTTATTGTTTTTGGACATTCATCGTTTTTCCCGTGTGCTCTTCATATATGACATGATCTCCCCAATCCGAACTAAAAAACTAGGGGTTGATGTACCCCTATTTTCGAACCACCCTGTATAAAAAAACAGTGTCAGTTAACCTCGACCGAGATAGAGGGAGTTCATTCAGGCTGAATTGAATATTTAATTCTCATTGGAGAACTCACACTGGTTGGTTCACAATTAATCGAATTGGATTTTTTTTTGTTCACCCTGTTGTAGAGCACATAACGAGAAAGTGTAAAGAAAACGAGATCGAGGTGACGTTGTACCATCGTTGAGGCATGGTATTCCTAGAATAAATAGGCGTGTTGTCAATTCTCGGAATTTTTGCCCATGGACACTTTTGCCGAGGAAGTCAAAATCTACAACATTCCAAAAATTCAGGGAATTTTAACCGAAAGCCATTTTCCATGCGGGGTCCTTTCTAACAGTTTTCACAAGCTGCAGAACCATTAAAAATATTTTTAGAATTTCGTGTTCTCGCCTATTGAGAGATTAAGTTTATATGGACTGGAATTGTCCTAGTGATATTCCACATTTTGAAGCATATTAGTTTTTTTCTCAAAACAAGTCCTGCACACCACAGTAATAATACTGGCTCCTTGATTTTTATTCCTGGATATTTTAAGAAACAATTTACATTACTGCTTTCAATATAGCCTAGTTTAAATAAATTCCGACATGCCCATCAAAAAAGTAATATATTTTTCTTCTACTGCGCATCACGAAATTTCTAGACCCCCAGCAGGACGAAACATGCCAAAAGCTCCAGTCATTAGCAATATATCGAAAGAAATTATCGAGGAATGTTAACTATCGATGATCCAAATGAGAATCATCGGTTCTTTATTCGCCTGAGTCATTCAGTAGGAAATTATCTGCCTACATTGCATAACTCTTTTGTTTAGATGACTGGCTCCTCAAAATATTCGATGGTGCATCACTTTTTACGTTACGAAATTCTTGTGTGTCGGGCTCCGAAAGAAGCGATCAGGTAGAAATTATGGAAGTTATCACTTTGTGCAGGGTGTATGTTAGTAGAAAAGTTCAAAGTAATTGGAGATATAAATGGCGTGCGGAATGTGTCATCAATATCATTCTGAATAAAAAAAATACTTTGAAGAACCGAGTATTAACTTTCAACCAACAATATGAAGGTGGTGAATACAACTTCAAGTAAAAGTGTAACGTTGTGTCATTTCTGTGTTTGCTCATGGTTTATTTCGACGGATTTAAATCAGTGAACATTATTTATGAGAGATATACATTGTGACCCATTTGAAATTAGACTACCACTGTAACTTCTTAATATGTTGTCCGATTTAAACGACTGTTTCAAATGAAGAAAACTTCAATTTATCGGAGAATTTTTCCATTTCCAGAGGAGTCATGTTTTGTTTAAATTTTCAATTAAGAATGTTTTCCTTTACTTCAATAGCTCTATTATACCAACTAACTTTTAAAAAAATCGAAATGTCATCCTTCGTAATTTTGTTTTCAAAGCCAATAATCCAAAAAACATGTTATCAAATTTATAAAATAAAATTTGACTACGTCATTGGGTTTTTGACACTTTCAAATCGGTATAACTGAAATTAAACGAAAAGAATATGTTAAAAATTATTTTATTATAAGCCGTACTTCTCGGTTAGTGCAGTTTCTGTGAATATACTTCATAATTGACTCGGATAAATACGACTATTTTTGTGTTTTGTTGTGCTGACTTCATCATCTGTCTATTATAAATTGGTATTTTAACATGACTGTGTGTCTGAGACATTCTAGAGGAAACAAATATTGCCAACAATATGAACAACTCTTGGTTAGAAATCTTTACAATTCAAACTGATAGCGATATGAAGAATTTGTATGTTACAATATTCCACAAATTTGATATACATGACGATTATCCGAAATATATCTGTAACGAAATTCAAATTTCAATTAGGCTACATTTCTGTTCAGAATCAATATTTTCCATGAAATTCCGACAACTCCCATTTTATAGTATTGCAAATACAGTGGCCTAGGCAAACTTCTGTTAGTAAAAAATTTTATATATTTTTTCGATTCTTGGCGATCAAATACATTCAAAGTAGGTCTTGGAATTTTTTATTTGAGTTTGAATATATGGCACGGATCTGAAGTTATCGATGCTCTATTTTGAATTTTATATGGGATGAATAAAAATGTATCCTAATTTTATAATTTTTTACAAAATTTAATCTTCGTTTAATCATAATTCGAATATTCTTTAAATAATAGGTACTCTACTATGTCAGGTCTGCAATCATAGTTTCTCGAAAATATTCAACATCATTTTCAATTAGTTGGATGTGGCAGGTTTACGGATCTACATATGAAATAAGAGATACAAAGCAATATAACTTACACTGAATGTTGCCTTAGTTGAAATTATTACAGCTTATCAGCTGATATGTCTGGTATAACAGTTGTATTTCTATTGAGTTTCAAGTTCTTACAAACAGAGAAAAAATCAAATAGGTTTAGGCACGAAGATTTAGCTGCGTATTTATTTTAATAATACCTCATCTTTCAATTCAACAAAAGAGAGAAGCTAAATGCCTGTACTTGATATTGAACACAAGTTGAAGATAACAGATCATCCCAAGGCAGTTTGTCTAATTTATTATTATAGATATATTACTCCAGAGACAAAACTATTATGGATTATTATAAAATTCTGTTTGTTGTAAAGACTACTACTACAAAATTTGAAACTATTCCTGAAAGAGTTGGAGTCTAGTCCAGACATAATGGATCCCCAGGTCGATGAGATTATAAGCACAGGTGATCCTGATGTCAACATACTTGAATGTTCTTTCAATTATGGGCCGTGATGGCCGTACTGGTAGAACGTTCGCCTTTGGAGTGAAGGGTCGAGGGTTCAAAGCCTCGCATGGTCATCGGTCTCGTGCATGGCATCACACGTTAAAAGTAAGGGCTGCGTCCTAGCTCCTAGCTTTCCTAGCTCACACAAGTCTCTCGGATGACGGAAATAACAATTGTTTAAAAACAACAATTTGTATAACATTATCAAGAATTCCACCAGAATAACTTAAAAATCTTCTACGTAAATAGACTTGATACTAATCCGAAGGGATCTGAAGATAGCGGAGGTGGGTCTCATAGATGTAGGGATGTTTCAGATCACCTCTTGGTACGGTGTACGTTGAAAATATTCACTAGTGCGAATGAAAGTACCAAAATATGTACATATAGAAACTTTAAACAGTTTAGCGATGATCTACTCAATGAGGACTCACTGAACGCGAATTTTTTTCAGGATATATGATAAGAAGAGTGAAGATGAAAATACACGAAATTTAATAAATATCATTAATAACTATGCCCCAATGTTCAGGTAAAGAGTAACAAAACCTCGGGCGCCATGCCATGGCTGAAGAACACCCTCAAGAAAATTATGTCTACCAGAAACAAAACAGCTTCGTGTAAAAAAAGTATATCTATCACCCCATACGTCTCGAAATCTAATTATTGTTGATCTCATTACACAGTGTGTCTCACTTGTCATGGAATCACCCGTAATTTTTGCTGTGGAATTGAGAAATTTGCAGAAATAATAGATAATAAAAAATGAACAAAATTTCTAGTGATATGCAAAGCACGCCAACAGCGATGTACCAGCGACTTTTTCAAAAAATGTCGGTCTAAAAGGTCAAAAGTATCTTCGGATTTGTATCAGAACGACCATTTCATATTAATTCACTTTTTTTCAGAAAATCTTCGGTTCTAAAAAATAGAAATTCATTCTAATTCTCATAGTACAACCATTTATGAAAGCCTTCATTTGACCAATGATAATGATGAACATAGTCTCATTTTCGACACCAAAAGGCGTGATCCGAACTCTGCCACCAAGATGGAAATCGTTAGGTAAAAAGTCCATATAAGTCCGCGAAAAATGCAGCTCTATTGCAGCTGCACAGTGATAAGCCATATGTATTGGGTCTTTTTCGGCTCATCCAAAAACTTGACTTCAGCCTTTCTTAGGTCAAGTGGGCTGAAGTTGGAGACCAAATAATTTACAATTACCTGCCAGGATGGTGTCTTCAACTCCTTGATCTACCATAGCCGCCAGATGGGTATAGACGTCCCTGATACTAGAGCAGGGTCTGTCGTGAGGCGCCTGAGATCATTATGCTTTTGCTGTCATCATGCCCGGCATATGCGGTCTCAGCCCATATCCGTAGACATAACGCGGCTCTACTAGTTTTATAATCTGCGACACTCGTACGGTATAGACGATACACCGGTTGTCCTACGTTCCGGGGGATATTGAGTGTTTGGTAGAGAATGAGAAGTACATGTTCTACTGGAACTACTCATTCCCCACCCTCACGCGAATACAGACTAATGCCTGATGTAGTCTTCTTCGTGAAAGTGAGAAGATTTTCGTCATAGAGTCTTTGGATCCAGGCGAAATGAATATCGTCTGAAAAGAGGGGGATAAACGGACGAAATATCGAGATTCACTCTTCGAACTCCGCAAGCTCTACCCAAACCATTATGTAAAATTGATTTTTCTGATAATAGGTCCCTTGGCGTTGTGATGAATTCGCTACTCTCGAACCTGAAAATTATACCGGCATATAGCAAGATGTCAAAAATCATAGCCGGAAGAATGCAGAAGGCTGTCATCCTTGGTTCGTTACGTCTGCTCAGGTCGCACGATTTCCGGACCCTATCGCTGTTTACCCCATAGTTTGGAGAGCGGTTATTGGGGTAATTATGAGGCCAGCGCGCCCTCCGAATGTGTCGGAGCTTTAGAGACAGGACCTGACTGAAAATTTTTAATTCAAAATAAATAATAATAATAAGCCCTTATTAACACTCTAGAGTGTACTCAAAGTCATAGCCTGTGAGGATAAAAGATGGCTATTATTACTATTTGCCATAGCACTCTCAGGCGACTTACTGACTTGTGGAGGGCA
Source organism: Chrysolina oricalcia (assembly GCA_944452925.2). Lineage (NCBI taxonomy): Eukaryota > Metazoa > Arthropoda > Insecta > Coleoptera > Chrysomelidae > Chrysolina > Chrysolina oricalcia. The sequence goes on along the minus strand of OX101817.2, from coordinate 53,996,339 downwards.
TTCACTTGTAATAGTTCTTCTTCTCAAGAAATGAAGTTTGGACACAATGGACTTTTCGAATTATATTTAATGAACGATTCATTATAAATATTGCAATAATGAAAATGAATGCAAATCTACTAAATGTGTTGGTTGAATGTCTGAATCTGAATAATCATCAAAATGCACTCCAAGTACAAGTTGACGTATGTGTGGGCAGGCTACCAGTTGCGTGGACTACATCAGCTAGCAGGAAATCTCGAAAAACGTTCAACACCAGCCCACATGACAGGTGCGCTATCCAATCAAGTATTACACGTCAAACCCGAATTTGAGTGGACCATTATGATGCAAGAAAGGAGGAGAGCTCGTTGAAGAGCAAAGGAATGAAACTTTATCCAAGGAGTGATACAAGGTAACAAGCCAGGCAAGTAGTACACGTAGATTGAAATCATTAAAGAGCAAATAGTTGAAACATTTTCCAAGGATACAGTGTAGTCCACCAAAAAGCATCCATCGAAGTTTGGAGATGTTAAAGTGAATATTTTAGTAAACGCTTGAGTTCTATTACTGGAGCTTAGTTTTCAGTAACTTCAACCTCCTATGGAGCTTCCATAGTCTGGATCCATCCTTTATCTTTTTCTAAGTCTATATTATTATCATGAAAATCTGGAGTAGGGTAATTATACTGAAACGTAGGCGGTACAGGAAAGGAAACTGTCTCTTTCGTTATCGTTTTGTTATATAAATAAATACACATGGGTACTATAAAAGAGCATCGTCATTTGATGTATAATAAATCACATTTGATATCAGCTGATGCCAGTGGGCTATGATTCTTTCGTATTAACGTCTAGATACATATCAGCTGGTTTTGTACCTATTATCCGCCTACTTAAGGTATTTTTTTCAAGTACAATGCCAACGGACTCGTAAATATGTCATTCGCAGTTATGGTAAGTAACATGTTACGTGTTTATAACGATATGAACAAGCATATAAGGATTATTATTGTCATCTAAATTATTCAAGACGACATTCAATCTTGGATCTATTTAAAATAATCTCGTCCTCGTATCAGGAAGATATAAAAATCGTATCATGCACCGCTAGAAAAGAGAAAGATGCCTGAAGTGTGAGAAATTGTGGGTGGTTTCAGTAGCGTTACGAAATCCGTTCTCATCGTTCTTCATTATTCTTTTTGCGTGCAATTATCACAATGGGTGTTATTGCTGCGATAAAAATGTCAACTTTTTCCATGCCCTGAATGATGATTGATTTCAGGAATCAAAACAATGTGGTGCCAACTTTCAGAGTTCTACAGAACTAGATGTTATGCAAGCAGTGTCACTGTGCCGTCAGTTCACATCCTGCCATCATATAGAAATGTTGGTATTCCAGATCTAAGTAATTATACATATATCACAAGAATAGGTATATTCAGTAGTTCCGTAACAGAATTGTCCTGTGATTTCATCGTAGATACTTCATCGATGTTATACTTGTATTAACTTTTTTATTGATAGTTTCTCGGAAAATCTTATTGTTCATGGAAGTTGGTGCATTCTAATGTATATGAGAAGATCCAAATATACAGGGTGCCCGGTAAACCTTGTAAATATTGGGACTGGTGATAGACCAGGTCACGACTATTCAGAATATCGGAATTTCACCTCAGTAAAAATCTCACCGTTTTCGAGATAATGAGCATTTTTTAAATTTCGGGAAAATCACTACCTCATCTTGGATTTTTGAGTGCCCTGTCAACGAATTGTGACCAATTCGATTATCTTTGCAGCTGCAGTTTACTGATGAGTGATGCTTCTGGATGTAAAAAACAGTTTTCAGAAATCGATACAATTTTTTCAAGAAATGAGGGTAAAATGCCGGATTTGAGTTTCACCAATTTTTTTAACAACAGTTTGACATTATTGTTTGAAAAAAACCTAACCAAGTGGAAGTGAATATTCATTACAAAAGAAAGCCCATTTTGTTCAGACTCTACCATGGTATAAAACATACGATAATTATTTTTAGAAGGAGTAGAATTTCGATTATATTATAGTGTTATGTTATTCTGAGCTAAAATCAACTCCATTAGACTTTGTCAGTAATGTCTTTTATTTTTATCCTATAAATATGAAATGATTAAATAATAGAAGCATTCAATGAGATGTAAAGAAGTAAATATTAATTCAACGTTTTTTTGAATCAGCATACACTAAAATCCACAATAACGATTATTCAACATCGCACTGAATAATATTACAAAAATGTTATTTTCCATCCACTCGTACGCAGAGACGACATTTTTTCAAGAAGAACCTTTTCAAATGCGTTATAGGTTATAGCCCCCAGATCAGCGATTCTCTGAGCGGCATTGTGCACTCGGATTTCTTTCTGCATAAAGCGCTGCTGCAGCAGTAGCACTACCTCCACATTCACCATAAATGTAGTGCATATGCGCATATTCTCGGGGAGTATAACGTGTGTACGGCATGACAAAGAAATAAATACCAGTGAATGAAACAAGCGGAATAATTTCAAAAAACTACGATAGAAGTCACAAGTTGTTCAAACAAAATGTGACAGCCGCCTACTAGATTTTTTCAATTCTATATACAGAAGATCCGTTCATGCACAATGTTGTATTTCATTTTTTCAATAGGAAACTATTGCTTCTACGGGACACAACACAGGAATTAGAAAAGTTTTTAATTTCCGACAACAAATCACCTCCTAAAAAAATTTGCACTTATTTGGTCACACCCTGTATATCTGTCGGTCTCTGAAACTTCGTTGAAATCTGGATGTTGAACAATTGCGACATTTATCACAAGTATTCGTATTAATCGGTGCCACGTCGGATAATCGACATTTCATTTCGATAATTTCATTAGACTTAATTACATGAAAACTTAATTTTATTGACATACTATTTGATGCTCCCAAGCAGTCTATTATTTATTATTAATAATCATTTCCACATTTTATGCTGATTAAATCGAAATTAAATAATTTTTGCGCGCAAGTATAAAAGTTGATGGAAGTTGATAGAATAAAACCAAGCCTAATTCAATGGAAATCACTACCTCCAAAAATAATTATAGTTTGTTTTATACCATGGTAGAGTCTGGACAAAATGAGCATACTCCTGAAATGAATATCCACTTCCAATTGGTTATGTTTCTTTCAGACAATAATGTCAAACTGTTGTTAAAAAAATTGGTGAAACTCAAATCTGTCATTTTACCCTCATTTCTTGAAAACAAATTTCACTTTCTGAAAAACTGTTTCGTACATCTAAAAGCATCACTCATTAGTAATCTTCAGCAGCAAAGATATTTGAATTCGTCTCAATTTGTATACATAGCACTCAAAAATCCAAGGTTAGGTAGCGATTTTCCAGAAATTCCTAAAATGCCCATTATCTCAAAACGGTGATATTTTTACTGAGGTGAAATTCCGATATGACCTGGTCTATCACCAGTTTCAATATTGTACAAGGTTTACCGGACACCCTGTATATATTGTACTAAATATGCGCAAATCGGTTGTTATCAGTGGCATGCGGCTAAGCGGTAATCGGCAGATATTCTATGCAAAATATCGAAAAATCTTACTGAAAAAAGTTGTTTGCAATTGAATGATATTCCCAGTTGTCCAGTCTACCAATTACCAGTTTGAATTTTTACAAGGATCCCGATTTCATTTCAGTATCTTTCCATTACTGTGAATAAAATGCTTCAAATTTACAATACGGAATACATAGAGATATATGGTCATCTTTCATTTATCGTTATTACAAATGAGAAATACATGCCTATCCAAATTGATATACGAGGTACTTACAGAAACGAAAAAAGTTGGAATTTTTTTCTTGTTTGATATCCACTCTACAAGTAATGTAAAATTTTAAATTAGATTTGATTTACTACTTTTTCACTGGTGAATGAACAATGAATAAAACAGAGACAATAATTCGAAGATACTCCTTATAAACCTTCTCAATAACCAGAACTCAGACATACATATGTAGCACTAACGAAAATTCATTTGAAGACAACATTGGATGCCAAAGTGAGCAGGATATATTTTCTTTTGAGGAAATTATTATTCACCTATAATCATTTTTAGATCGACACCTGAATCGTAAAACAGATCACACTTTTCCATTAAGCAGAAATACAAGCACTACTTGGAAAACCTAACAGGACCACAACGTATGCAGTTTCAATGAGAACGAGTCGAAAATAGAAAAGTTATGATTTATTCTGATGGTGCATCCAGAACTTGATTATTCTCCTTGTAGTGACAACTTGTAAAATGTGAATTGATCATTAAAAGTGGTTTTTGAATGAAAATTAGCATGGGAATGTTGATAAGGTTTCTATGAATGACAGACGACCAACTATGAACATATATAAATGTTGTGTTAAGGCTCATTGAAAGTAGGTCACCGCTGGTGCTCTAAAAAAGCTTTCAAAAAAATTAACAAAATAAAGTAGCGAAAATTTACATGCTATAATAGTTTAAAACATCGGATAGTCGCATAATTGGATTCCAAAAAATGACAAGAACTAGCAAAATACGCATGGCACTAACCAACCAATCACTGGCATAGCTACTGATACTGATAATAATACAACATTTTAATTTTAAGAATTACAAGATGAAATAAACTTAAAAATTCTTTTCAAAAATTATCTTTTATCTATAAACTGTTGAATTAATAAAAAAATTTAATTGTATTTGATGGATGAAAAAATATTTTCTTAAAAATTCGTGGCGTGAAACGTTCAAGAAAATATTTATATTTTCTACGCCTTTTCGTACATCAAATATTATTTTTAAATATATTCTAATCGATAGTTTAGAAATAAAACCTTTGGTTTTTGAATACATTACCTATAGTTTCACTTCTTTTGTTTCCTCATGACATATATACAACCATGAATCACTTGCCACTTTTTCTAACCAAAATTTTGAAATTTATATTTCAAACTAGTGGTCTTTGGAAAATACAACTTTACTGTTTTATGTCAAAAAATATTAACAATATTTGAGTTATAAAGACCACGTACACATCTTATGGGAAAAAGCTTTTTGAAAATAGCTACATTATTGATATGTTGTAGCTGGAGCCATTCTGAGTAAAAGTCTCCCTTGGCCCAACTCGATCGTATCACTTGATTCTGCGCTAGAGGGCGCCAAATCATGAATTTTGTGAATAAAAAATATCAGCATCTCATTCATATCCAATATTCTATGCGACTAAGCATTCCTAAAATTCGCGTGAAATATTTTTTCATAATACAGAATAATAAAACGCCAATGTTTTTCTACAGAGTTTTCAACAATATACTCAATTCCTCAGTGAATGAATTCGCCTAAGAGGTTATAAGTTGATTGAGTTTATCATAGCGAGGATCAGTCAAAATGGTTTGTTCATCGACCAAAATATAAGGAAGCTACAGAGTGTTTGAAATAAGGAATGGTCCATGTTATATTCAGATAAATGAAAAACAGTTACATATTATTTGTAATCGATAGTCAATTGTTATTCAACTGAGCGTTACTAAGATCGTGAATGATTCTCCAACAAAACAAAAAAATCTCTTCGCCTTCAAGATTATGAGTTGATTAAGTTGATTATTAATGATGATCGATCAGAATGGAAGTTGATCTCTAAAAATAAAATGAAATGAAAATACTTAGTGTTTCTCACAAGGAAGGCTCCATTCAATCTGAATCTGAATACTCTTCTCGAGGATTCAATCATGACTTCGTTCTCAAGAGAGAGCTGGAGTGATCTTCTATTAACCTAATTATGCCGTAATAGCTAAAGGTTCGGCGATAGAGGGCGCCAAATAATTAATTTTGTGTTTTTGTAGGATTTAGCAAGCTATACCTATATGAATATATTTTTTGAGTCGCTCAAAGAAATCTTTCTGATATTCTGGGGATATTGAGTATATTTCCGTCGACTATTATTTGAACTGGATGAACTGAGTTTACCCATCTGAATTCAAGGAGAATTCAATGATAGGCACGGATTTATTAAACTAGCTCTTGATTTAAAAACCTAGAAAAACGTATATTGTTCATAATTTGTGCATGACATAATATTTTTGTTTAAATTCTATTCTTAAATTATTCATGGTGGTATTTGTAATGGTCTGTTTGTACGAAGATTTTCACTCTTTCAGCAATAACTTGACAACGCAGCAAAATATTTAAAAAAAGGAAATACCTCCGTATGAGAAACGTTTTGCTCAGTTCATTAGTGAGAAAATTTACAGGGTGGTCTATTTGAAAAATTGATGCATTGTGTTGTCTTGCTTCAAAGAAACTATGTATACCTATATTTTGAAATAGTTTCATAACAAGTAACAAAGTAAACAGTTTAATAATTGTTATCTGAAACACTTTTTCATACTCCACATGATAGGCGATATACTGTACTTCCTCACACTAATGGGCCACCCTGTAGATAATACGGACCTTTCCTTATTTCAAACATTCTGTATTCATGGCTCCATCATGTTTTGGTCTATCAACAATCCATTCTGATTGATCCTCAATGATAATCTCAATCAACTTATAACCTCTTAGGCGATTTCATTCACTGAAGAGTTGAGTATGTTGTTGACTATACCCGGTAGAAAAACAGTCACGTTTTTTTTGTATTATGGAATAGTATATTCTGAAACAAGGTAAGAATGAAAATTAGATACGAGCGCGAGCCGAAGGCGAATGTGAGGAACCACGAGCATCAGGAATTTTCATTCTAACCGAGTAGCAAACTATACTTTCTCCACGATCAAAGATAGGAAACGTGACAGCAATAATTTTGGCACTTACTAAAATTTTGCCACTACGATGACAATCAACTGCGTCAAGGCTAATGTTATTATTGCTAACCAGTGTGAGAATATTATTCTATTACAAGAGAGAGAATGTAAATACATTTAAATTGCATGGGGGCAGAGGTGCAGAATATTTCTTCAATCTCAAGAGAGAGAATTCCAGCATTCCGTAATCAAATTTGATTTCAGAATTGGCAAATTCTGTGATGATCGTGGAGAAAAGTATTTTCCACTAATTTTATGAATGTCTAGTTGCACACAATATTGAATATAAATGAGATATTGCTATTTATGTATTCAGCTGAATATCTACAAAAGCACAAAATTCATAATTTTGCGCCCTCTAGCTCAAAATACAGTCATACGATCGGGTTGGGACAATGGAAACTTTTACTCAGAATGACTCCAGATACAAGATATCAAAAATCCAGCCATTTTCACCGAAAGACATTTTCCCATGATATGTGTGCGTGGTCCTTTGTATCATTTTTTTTTTTCAATTGGCGACATCAGATTATAATAATAATAATAATGATTTATTCACAAAAAAAACTTATAAAAATTCAATTCGACATGTATCGTAGTATTATAGTGAATAAATGAGTAGACCACGAAAACTGCTTGTATGTGGCCGTATATATATATATATATATATATATATATATATATATATATATATATATATATATATGAACAAATTAATTATAATTAGACTTAAATTACATACCTAGAACATTAGAATGAGGACAAATTTTATGTCATACAGACATAAAAATATAAATGTACATATGTAAGTTTCATGATATAACATGTTAAGGGTAAATATAAAAAAAAATGACAAGTTGAAAAGTTTCGGAGTTTAGGAAGTATAATAAAAAACCACGAAAAATGAGAAATAAAACTTTCTATGTTTTTATACCACTTCTATTTGTAACCAACGATACTGCAGTTTCGTCCTATATGGACATTATCAAACAATACAATAATCTGAAATAATAACACTTCTTAAATACCCTTAATTCTACCCGAGGCCTGTCTTAATGACTAACGGCCATTAATGACTTTTACCTGTACCTTGTTTATTTGCGACAATGTGACCGCGCTGCCTTAAAAACCGGTGAATAGACCAAATCCAGTTGATCATTCAGTAGGTTACATCCACAATATTTGTGTTTATGAATTTCTAGGGATTCTAAATAATTCAGTTTCCAACCCTTGCTTGCATAGTGCAAAATTTCCGTATCGTTCAGACTCGGAAATTTGTGGTTGCATTCCAAGGAATGGTTTGAAAACGTCGAATAATTTTTTCCTAGTCTGAAGGACCTTTCATGTTCAGCGTATCTTTTTGAAAAATTACGTCCACATTGTCCCACATAAACACCGTTACACTCTGGACACTTAAGCTTATAAACTCCAGATTTTTCCATATTTGCTATTCTATCTTTGGCATTGAAAAGAAAATGGTTTCCAAGCGGCCACAATTCAAAAGTTAGTCAGAAAACATCGTCTTAAATTTTCGCACAAATTAATATAACCCCAGGTCAAACAATCAGAAACTAAGAAATTTGTAACTCTAACGTACTTCGGGAGAAGAACAGAGGCTATTGCGGGATTCTTTAGAAAGAATAATATAGAAGTAGCATGCCAGGTTGTCTAATTTTCTTTTCAATGCCAAAGATAGAATAGCAAAACTGGAAAAATCTGGAGTTTATAAGCTTAAGTGTCCAGAGTGTAACGGTGTTTATGTGGGACAATGTGGACGTAATTTTTCAAAAAGATACGCTGAACATGAAAGGTCCTTCAGACTAGGAAAAAATGATTCGACGTTTTCAAACCATTCCTTGGAATGCAACCACAAATTTCCGAGTCTGAACGATACGGAAATTTTGCACTATGCAAGCAAGGGTTGGAAACTGAATTATTTAGAATCCCTAGAAATTCATAAACACAAATATTGTGGATGTAACCTACTGAATGATCAACTGGATTTGGTCTATTCACCGGTTTTTAAGGCAGCGCGGTCACATTGTCGCAAATAAACAAGGTACAGGTAAAAGTCATTAATAACCGTTAGTCATTAAGACAGGCCTCGGGTAGAATTAAGGGTATTTAAGAAGTGTTATTATTTCAGATTATTGTATTGTTTGATAATGTTCATATAGGACGAAACTGCAGTAACGTTGGTTACAAATAGAAGTGGTATAAAAACATAGAAAGTTTTATTTCTCATTTTTCGTGATGATTTCCTACATCCATCAATTTATTATAATAAAAAATTTAATATTAAAAAATAAAAGTGTAGAGTGTTAATGTGACAATGTAGATATGTAGAGGTTGAAAGTAAGAGAGTTAATATACTGGAATGTCAAGTGATTGATGCCTTCACAGAATCGCAATAACCAATAAAAGTTCAGGAAAGAAATGGAAATACCACTTAGGCTCTATGAGTACCTGTCTGCGGTTAGTATCAGAATCAGTTGTTTACAACATCTAATTAATGATTTTTGTAATATCTGGATGATTTTTTTAATCTTGTTTATTGTTATTTATTCTACTTACATACGTCATTTAACATTGCCACACATATTTATACTATGTTAATATTTAGTATTTGCAATCAATTCATAAGGGATTCTACAAACTCGTTAAAAGACTGCCTACAAGTATCTAGAAGCCATTGTTTGACACTTTTCTTGAATAAATTAATATTGTTTATTTGTTTTAGGGTATTCGGGATGAAATTAAATATTCGTGGTGCAAGATAACTGAATGTTCTCTGACCTATGGACTTATTTGCTCTCGGAGTATAAGCAAAAGCTGCTATTTGATTCCTAGTATTGCATTTGTGCTGAATTAATTGAAGATATGTTTTATTTTTATAAGCAAATATGAGAATATTCTTCATAAATAATTGTCTTAAATCCAACACTTTTAGTTCTACGTATAACGCATCCGAGGAATATCTAAAAATTTTGAAGTACATAATCTTTAGATTTTTTTTTTGTAGTTTTGTTAGCTGGTCTAAGTACGTTTTGTGTATGCCTCCCCAGCCGATGATTCTGTATTGTGAGAAGGACTCGAATAAAGAATAATAGAGAATTTTGAGCTGATTTAAACATACCACAGTACGGAATTGGTTAAAATTATAAATGAGCCCTCTTAATTTATTTTTCAGATTCTGATCATGGATATCCCAACGCAAGTATGAATCTATATAAATTCCTAGATATTTGGCTGAAAATGAAATTGTGACAGGTTGGTTATTTAATGTTAAAGAGTTATAGTTTGGCAAATAACTTTTATAAGAAGTGAATGGTACTATCTTGGTTTCATCCACATTGACAGTTCGCAAGTTACCTTGTAACCAGTTCAGTATCTTTTTCATGTCATTTTCCGCCATTTCTCTCACTTAGTTCCAACTATTGGCTTTAAAAAGGACAACTGTATCGTCCGCAAATGAGACAATTGATCCTGATATCTTGAGAGTAAGAAGACAGTTCAGGTAAATTAAGAATAATATCGGACCGAGCACGGTGCCTTGCGGTACCCCACATGACACTGCTCTTCCAGTACTTAGACATTTTCCAATTCCCACTCTCTGTTGTCGTCCATCCTGATAATCCTTAAAGAAATCATGTACCGTCCCTCTTATACCTATGCGTTCCATTTTATCTAGCAAAAGTCTATGACTGACAGTGTCAAAGGCTTTTGCTAGATCAAGGAATATACCCACGGAGCGCTTTTTCTCATCTATTATTTTATATATAATTGATGTGACGTTTGAAATTGCATCTTGTGTTGAAATCTGTTCTTGGAATCCGAATTGTGACTTGGATATTATTTTATATTCATTTAGATAGGAATTGAGTCTTCTCTTTATAATTTTTTCTAATATTTTTGAAAGAGCAGACAAAATCGATATTGATCTATAATTATTGGGATTCTTACGGGCCCCGCTCTTAAATACAGGCACCACCTTGGCCTCTTTCGGTTGTTTTGGCACCCTTCCACAGTCTATACATCTGTTGATAATGTGGCATAAAGGTAGAGATACATAGTTATTTGCTGCTTTCAGCATCTCATTTGTGATTCCATCCAACCCAGGTGATTTATTATTTTTTAGCTCAGATATGATTTCTTTAATTTAATTTGAAGTGGTATTTTCAAGAAACATAGAATGTAAAAGTCGTGTTTTATTTTCTTTCAATTTTATTTTCTTTATTTTAGATGCCAGTGTAGCACCTACAGTTGAAAAATATCTGTTAAATTCCTCTACGATGTCTTGTGTATCTGTTAAGTTTTTGCCGTCTTCTGTTAGGATTTTATCAATTTTATTTTGACGCATATTCTGATTAGAGAATCCCTTGATTACTTTCCATAGATTTGCCGAGCTGTTTTTATTTTTCTGTATTTCGTGTTTATAATAACTTTGTTTTGCTTTCCTTAATATCGAGTTCAGCTTATTTTTGTACTTTCTATATTCTATTTTGTGTTGCGGACTATTTGGATTTTTTGTGTGATTCAGATATAGTTTATCTCGCTTTATTATTGATGATATAAGACCTTGTGTTATCCATGGTTTCTTTGTTGTAAAAGTATTTATTTTAATCATGGTAGCGGATTTTTCTATAATCAATTTAAGTTTGAAGATGAATCTTTGAAGCGCGGTATCTGGGTTATCGCATGACATGATATTGGTCCAAGTATCTTCACTAGTAAGCTGTGCAAATCTTTCAAAAATAATTTTTTTATATACATTTCCTGTTTCAATTGCGGCTCGTGATTTATTATCACCTTCAATCAACAGGAGTGTAGAAAAATGGACTGTGATATTAGTTTTTACTACTGCAGAACATATTCTTTCCAAGTTAACGCCTCTACCTTTTACATAAATGTGGTCTATGCATTATTTCGTGTTAGCGTTACTCTGGTGTATTTATTTATGAGGGACGTGAAACCATGTTCGAGAAGCAGATTTATATAATCATCAACAACGTCTATATTTTTATCATTTGATAATGTAATGATAATGTATTGATGTTTATATCAGTCAGTATAATGTAATCATTTTGAGAATATTCCGTATTTGAAAAAATATGTTCCAGGTTGAATGAATTCATTTGGACAGGTTGCAGGGGATCTATAAATCGCATAAACTAGAATATTCTGTTTATTGACCGTTAGTTTCAGCTCTATGGCCTTCACATTTCCAATTTTTATGTTTTTGGACGTGTATGGAATATTTTCTTTAACATTGATTGTGATTCCATCATTCTGGTTGAACCTGCAGTCATGAAAAACTCTTTCGTAATTTGGTAGCATTAAGAATGAGTTTTCTGTATTATTCCAAGTCTCTGTGAGTACATTACAAGTAAAAAAATCATTGAATTCTGAAGAACGTTTCCAATTCATCAAAATTACAGGCTAAACTTTGTATATTATTGTGAAATAAAAAGAAAGTGCAGTCATGTCCTTTATCAATAAGTATATTGTTTAATTGGTTATTGTTTTCAATTTCTAGCGTATTATGAGGCTCATTTCGGTAATCCCTTATGAATTGATCCATTTTTGATGCTACATGCGTTTGAACTTAAAAATAGATTACTCTTAGTTTCACATCAAAGTTATCAATATCTATATGTACTTATTCATCTTTATGGAACGCAATATTTATTTTGCTTGTTCATTTCTATAATGATCCATACTGTATAAACAAGACACTAAGTAGCAGAGAAAAGAACAAATCCTGCTGAGACAGAGTAGGTAAAAATATTAAGGAATAGAAAAACAAAACGTATTATCTATATCTGTAAGTAGTTCGGTTTTTGTTTAAAGAATTTCTTAGAAAAACATTGGAATTCGATTTTTTGAAGACCAGGATGTAAACATGTAAACTTTATAAGTCCATGTTTCCGACCAATTCAAAAACTTTTGCATCAATTCCATTATCAATTCAGGTTGCAAACAAAATTTTTATGTGTAAAAATACCACAATGAAATTTGTAGCCATCATCGGCGGATGTGGCAGAGTTTCGGCGAGACTTATGACATCGAGAGAAACGTTTCTTTGCGTTTGCCACTCTTTTAGATGCCACTCTAAAGTATGAATAAATAATTTAATTACTTTGATGCCAAAATTGGATGTGGTCTCAAAATTAGGGAACAATAAAGGATGATATTTTCTTTGTTATCGTCGGTTTGCGAGTACTTTGCATTTTTGCAATTGTTTATGATTCACATTTTTAATATTGTTGCCGACCTTGTACTAGGGCGCAAATTGTTATTGTTTCATCAAGCACCAACATACAAATTTTGTGAAAGTTTTCATTGTTTTGCTATTTTTACACATTTTTTATTTTAAAATGCAAAACGAGTGGCCTAGTGAGCATTTCTAGTGACACAAATGACAGCAATAAAAGCAAAATAGCAAAAACCTCTGAGTTATTTGACTCAAACATCTGAATAGTTTTAAGGTAGGGTTACCTGTTCTCAACACCGTTGATATTTATAACTTGTTATTAAATTGTCTACTGAAAAGGACTTGCCAACGGCATATGGTCAGTGTAGAATGGCTTCACGTGAAAAGACATTACATGGAGATACATGTTGAAATAATACCCTTCCAAATTGCAATCAGTTATGCAGCATGAAGACACGACCCAAGATCGATCAAGTTTATAATTCGGATTATGTATGCATGGGTTCGATCTCAATTATGGGTAATATGAAAACTGTACTTTTATATTATTAGCCTAATATGGTGTTATTTATGGATACCGGAGGACTGAATTATTCTTTCAACAAACTCGCTAAAAGACCTGCACTCATTCATTCATCAGAGCGAAATTTTTTGAGAAATATTGCTTTAGGCGGAACTGATAGGAATCTGATAGGATATATCGGGATGGGATGGGAAAGTCAGTGGTATTTAGAATTCGGTGTAATACAGTCGAAAATATATCGGAGTTTACTATTGAATTGAAGTTATCAATTTCCCATCACCAATAGGTAAAGTGTATTAACAAAAGTGTATTAACATCAGAAATGGGATATTAACTCTACGCGCCGCGGTCGTGCTTTGTGAAAACGAGTGACGCGAAGCCCAAATTTTCAAAATGAGTGATAACGAGAATGACCTATATCGCGAATTGTTGGAAAAACATATCTAAAGAAAAGTAAGTGAAGCTATCAAAAGGAGATTCAGTTCAAGTTCTTCGGAGGCGGTAACTAACGAAATAAATAGTGAATCCGCGGGGCCTTCAACATCTAGGGCAACCGGTGATATAGTGCCAGTGTTTGATCCAGATGACAAAACGATGACGATCACAGGGTGGATCCAAAAAATAGATCAGCTAGGAGAAATTCATTGTTGGACCGACTATCAGAAAACTACATTTATGCAACAAAAACTGCGAGGATCGGCAAGAAACTGGTTCAACAGACTGGATGATTATAAGAAATCGTGGTGCGAATGGAAAATGGCGTTGGCACATGCCTTTCCTAGGTGTACTGATTACGCAACGGTGTTAGAAGAATTGGTTGCTCGAAGAAAGAGATCAGGTGAGACGATGACACATTACTACCACGACAAATTGGCTCTGATCCAGCAATGCAGGTTAAACGAAGAAGCAGCAATTTCATGCCTCATAAAAGGATTACCATTGGAACTTCAGGCCAATGCCAGGGCGTTCCAATGTTCAACATTTGATGAACTTTATACAGGTTTCATCGCTCCCCTCGAAAACTATCAGAATCCACGAGAAGAACTGAAGGCTAAAAGGACGAGACTTGATAATGTTCCTAATAGGACCGGAGAATGTTTCAACTGTGGAAAGTTTGGTCACGTGGCTAGAGACTGTCGCCTCAAATGCACCCTAAGGTGCTACTTTTGTAACCGAAATGGGCCCAAAAAGGAAGATTGCCGACTTCGAAAAAAATTATTTTGTCAAGTCAAGTGAGCCGACCGATGCACCTGAGCCGAAATCGATTCAGTTGATAAACACACAGGATGTCAATGACATATATTCAAAAAAGTGCTCTATAAATGGCAAACAAGTTAATGCATATTTGGATAGTGGATCGCAGGTGAATATTATTCAAAATTTTGTTGTGGAAAAACTCCAACTACCAGTTTTTTCCGTGTCAAATACATTGAAATCGTTCGGAGGGTCTCTTATACATATTGACAAGGCAACCAACTTTGTTTTGGAGATCGATGATTTCCAGATTGAAACCTCCGCTCTAGTGACCACTGCAAATATGGATAATTTCGATATGATCGTCGTAGGACAACCAATTATTATCGCCGAAGGGGTTTCACTTTTCGTTTCGTCGGGAAAGGCTATGCTGACCAAGGACGATAGAGATTTGTTGGGCGACATTACTCTAGATGGAATAAACATGCGGCCACGTCTTTATATTTTGGAGGACATCACGCTACCGCCCAAGACAACATCAATGGTATCAGTAAAAATAACGGAGGTCAACGATTCTGAAGACGTCTATACGGAGAATAAGCGATTCCAAATTGGACGTAATTTAATCTGCATTCCCGGCATGATTCTTCGCGGTTCCAATAGTGTGATTCCAGTTTCCAATATGGGTGATCAAGAAGTGACCTGGCAGGATGGAAAATTAATGTGCCGAGGTTGGTGGTGCATCGACTCTAGGACAATGGAAAGTTATAAGGTGAGCCTGATTAAAGATTCTTGTTTGCAACCAGTTAGTTTGGATGAGCTCGATATAAATACCGATTTAGATTTAGAAACACGGCGTAATGTTTTGAGTATTTTGAATGAGTGGAGAAGTTGTTTTGCACAAAATTCTGCAGAATTGGGAACTGTTAAGGGTTGTTCATTGGAAATTAAGCTGAGAGATGGCTCTAAACCTGTTTGTTATCGACCATACAGACTTCCAATAAGGAATAGGGAGTTGGTGAGAGATATGGTAGAAGAATTAGTAGATGCTGGTATTGTGACAGAGTCACATTCCGATTTTGCTAACCCCATTGTATTAGTCAAAAAGAAAGATGGCTCATTTAGTTTATGTTGTGATTACAGGGCTCTTAATAAAGCAACAATCAAACAAATCTATCCAATGCCCAACATAGAGGAGCATCTGAATTTATTAGGCGGTAAATTTTATTTCACTTCTCTAGACTGTAATCAGGGATTTCACCAAATATCTGTAGAACCAAAGTCTATTCCAAAAACGGCCTTTGTGATGCCGGATGGGCATTATGAATTTCTCAAAATGGCTTTTGGGTTGATCAATTCTCCCAAAGGGTCATAAACAATGCTCTAGGAAGCCTCCGTTACAGTCAGGTGTTGGTATATATGGACGATCTGTTGTTACCATCAACATCTATCGATGAGGGCTTGCATCTACTGGAAACCGTTCTCAAAATTTTGAATGAGTCTGGTTTCAAACTGATATTGAAAAAATGTTCATTTTTGAAGAATTCAATTCAGTTTCTGGGGCATGAAATTGGCCCCAAAGGCATATCTCCAGGGTCGGCAAAAGTTTAATGTGTGCAAAATTTCAAACGCCATGGAAATGTACATGAAGTTCGCCAATTCCTTGGACTGGCCGGATATTTCAGAAAATTTGATAAAAATTTTGCAATCATAGCTTTGTCATGGACCAAATTAACAAGAAAAAACACGTCGTTTGAGTGGGGTCAGGATCAAGAAACATCTTTTTCTAAACTCAAAATGTTTAATGTGCAAGCCCATTCTGGCACCTTATGACCCAAGTCCGGAAATCGAAATACACACTGATGCAAGTGCCAAAGGTCTTGCTGGTATATTTTTTCAAGTATCGGGAGACAAATGCTTGAAACCAGTAGCATATTTCAGCCGTACAACTTCATCCGCTGAGAAATATTATCATAGCTACGAACTCGAAACCCTTGCTGTTGTTGAAAGTTTAAAACGTTATCGTATTTATCTTGTTGGCCAAACCTTTAAAATCGTGACAGTTTGCTCAGCAGTACGCTATACCTTTTCAAAAAAAGACTTGAATCCCAGAATAGCTAGATGGTGGTTATCTATTCAAGATTACCAGTTTGAAATAATTCACAAACCAGGCCATGCTATGAGGCATGTCGATGCGCTTAGCAGAAATCCGCCCACTGTTATACAAATTTAGGTGGAAGACTGGTTTTTAACCATACAACTTCAGGACGATGCTCTGCAACGCATCATAAAGCAAATTGGCAAATTGGCTAAGGAGTATGCATATGAAAATAATCGGTTATATCGAAAAACACTTCTTGGGAAACGACTTGTAATACCAAAATTTGCACGATTTCAGTTGCTAAGAAAATACCATGATGAAGTAGGTCATCCAGGGTTTGATCGATGCCTAAAGTTGATCAAAGATCAGTTTTGGTTTTCGAAGATGTCTTCTTTTATAAAGAAATATGTATATTCCTGTTTACAATGTGGTTACAGTAAGGGTACCTATGGTAAAGCTGAAGGTTTCCTACATCCTATTCCCAAGCCAAGCATTCCCATTGACACTGTCCACATAGATCACATTGGACCATTTCCGAAAACAAAAAGGGGCCTTATACGGTAGTTAATGTATATGACGGAGACAGATATAAGCTTAGGAGTGTTAAAGGTATGTGGGGTTATGAAAACTTTAGTACCTTGAGGGATAGAGAAGACTTAATTGATTTACTCGAAAGCTGATAGTCGGACAGGACGACTTCAAAGGTAACCTGTGAATTGTAAGATCTGAGCAGAGTCATACAGGGCGAGTTAAAAAGGTACCTGTGTGAGATAAATATCACTAGTGATACAATGTTTAGGTGTTGGGTGAAAGTCGGGCAGGACGACTATAAAGTGTACCTGTGAAGCGAAGAAAAGTCGCTACCCGGTTGGGGGCTGCACAAGGGTGGCTAAGAGTCGATCTTGATTGTAGTTTATTATCGGATAAGTTCAGTGAAATTAATCAGGCCCAACTTGTTAATTAGAAGATAAAATACATTGTTTGCTCGATACTGCCATTAGTTTTCTGTCCTAAGGCCACAAGCAGTCAACCGATTCCAGAGCACTTACCGAGGACGGAAGTGTATATAGGATGGCCGAATGTTACCACTTCGCCGCGGTCAATTCCAAAATGACACATTGATAAGAACAAGGGATGAGTATTTAGCAGATTATGAATAATAGTTGTGTAAGCGTTTTTGTTAGGAGATGAGTGATAGGATATATCGGGATGGGATGGGGAAGTCAGTTGTATTTAGAATTCGGTGTAATACATTCGAAAATATATCGTAGTTTACTATTGAATTGAAGTTATCAATTTCCCTTCACCAATAGGTAAAGTGTATTCACAAAAGTGTATTAACAATATTGTTGTTTGTGCTAAAAGCAAATATAATCTAAGCAAGATCAAGGACGGACTGACTACATCTATAACAAACTCATGGGCACTGCAACCCCGAATATCAGAAAAACAAACGAAATGAATACAATAAATAATATACAGGTGAACCGGAAAAAAGGGGCAATACCAAAGATTCCCAAGATCTCCTCCCACAGGAAAACCGACGGCACAGGCATCATCAATAAACCAAAATCTAAGAAAAAGAATGAACCAGCTTTAAAGAAAATGGTCCGAACCTTTGGAAACACTAAAAACGATTGAAAAGATAACCCGTTTTAGAACAAAAAGAGGTCTATCCATGGTAAGCCTGAATGTTCTGCAAATCAACTGAAATTTGCAGAAAAGGAAAATACATCACTGTTTCTGAAAAATGCGGTGTACACCCATTATAAAACTGCAGACTCCGCAAATTTTCCGAAACTTGCAGAAATGATTCGGCACGGGGCTTTAGTTAGAAAAACGAGGTCTCCACCTAATACAAATCTGAGGGAGCTGCAAATTTCCTGAAATTCTCAGACAGAACACAGCACGGAACACTGAATTCGAATAATAAAGTCCCCGAGGTCTCCACCAAATAAAAACCAGAGGCACTGCAACTCTCACCAAATTCACGGACTCAGCAGAGGCCACTGAATTCGAATAACGAGGTCACTGAGGTCTCCACCCAACAAAATTATGGAGGCTCTGTAAATTCCATCAAATTCACAGACAGGACTCAGCAGAGGCCACGGAATTCGAATAACGAGGTCACCGAGGTCTCTAGCCAACAAAAGAGCGGAGACACTACAAATTCAACCAAATTTGTAGACAGGACTCAGCAGAGGCCCACAGTATTCGAAAAACGAGGTCCCCGAGGTCTCCATCCAACAAAATTATGGAGGCACTGTGAATTAGACAGACAAGACTCAACTGATCTCGGAAAATTATTTCCCCGAGGTTTCTCTAAATTCACTGACAAGGCTCTGTAGAGGTCGCTAATCAACCGTAATGAGACCTGTGAAGTCTACATTCACAAAAAACGGAGATACTGCAAAACTGAAATAATTTGTAGACCACTGAACAATAAACCTATACGAAGAGCTGAAAAAGAGAAGAATAGAAAGGAAGAACCTTGGAAACGAATTCAATGGCCTCTATGAAGAGTATTATGTGTGAATTTGGTGAACGGTGCAGTGCTTTGGTCTTGTCAGTGCCATCTTACAATTCAGAAACGCGAAAAGTTTTACTTTATATGAACCTCAATGTTCATATGGTCTCATCAAATTGTCAAAATACGAGATACTCTCGATAGAATTATGAAGAAAATAATACTCGGATGATTGTCATGGTCTTGGGATATTACCTACGGCTATAAACTAGGATTGTTAATTCTTCAAAATTCAACTGTGAAGTGTTCCGAAGAAACGCATCATTGAGTATCTGTTGGAATTTCCTTTTTGAATGCCTCGTCTAGATGAATTTTTTCCTTATTTTAAGACAGAGGAATTCAAGGGTTTGATGGGTCGATATGGAATCACGTTATCCAGTTGAATTTTGAGACGGACACTGTCACGAAAGTATGGGATCCAGGTCTATCCGACCATAACTTTGTCAATATTCATAACCATGATGTATGCGTTGATGACAACTCTGTATCTTTGCTATGGTGAATAAATTATTATTATAGTAACGAGATATATGATTACTTGCATTACGGACGTCCATCGTCCTAATGGTTGAAAGATTTCTATCTCTTTAAAATTTTCTCACTACCTTTCGATTGCTTGCATCCACATTAGTCTTTTGGTGAATAATGACAAATTCAGATTCTATGCTCTGTTTTATAGGTCTTTAATTACGGTGTAATAATTACGCGCGTGCGGTTTCGCTAGCTCAGTGAAGATGGGGAGGTGCGTTAAGTAGACACTGAAAATATTATAGATCTTAAAAGGGCGCCAGGCAAATTTAGTCCCGATCAATTACCTTAATCAGAAATAGACTCTTCCATCCTAACAATAGGATTGTTCCAAACCAAAATAGCCAAGTAAAACTAAATTGAAAATATTAACAAAACGGAAAATATACAGTACATATGAATGATGGCTGTACTGAATTTACGGTAATAACTAAGGTTGAAGTAACAAACAATGAATTCTACTAGTATCAAAGCAGTATCAAGTGGTCAAGTTGAGTGACAATCACTCCTCATTAAAACCCTTAAAACGAAGCGAAATCAAATATGAAAATAATTCAAATTGCATATAATTGAATTGTATAAATGTCTGCTGCTAAACTAATGAATTGGAAAACTAGAGGTGCATTTGAATAAGTGAAGTTAGTAAAAATTCCTAAATCTGTTGTCAAATAGTGAAACAGTGGAGCGAATCCAAATAGTACAGGTGAATTAGTGCAAATCCAGTGCCATTTGGAAATTTCTCGTAAATGGTATGTACATTATTATTAACATTGGTAAAATAATACTGATACTGAAGAAGAAAAAATGGGCGATGAGAATAATATTAGTCTGAAATATATACTGGACGAAATAATTAGAAGTAAGAATGAATTGAAAAATCTTATCGAGGCGAGTGAAACCCGTGTACTTATGAAAGTGGAATTGATGAGTCAAAACATTCACCTACTGGAAACAGAAAATAAAGATCTTAAAAACAAAATCGAATTACTAGAAAAAAAACAAAGCAAATAACTTTTTGATATTTGGTCTCAGTAAAACTCCGAAAGAGAGATCATTGGAATTTGTCTGTGAAGAAATAAGGCGCTTACTGAACGTAGATCTGAAGGAGACCAACATAAACAACTTTTATTCATTAGGCCATTCTGCAGATAGCCCATTGAAAGTGGAACTCATCTCTCATTTGAAGAAGAGGCTGATTCCTCAAAATTGTTTCAAACTCAAAGGAACGAGTGTGAGTGTTGCCAACGACCAGACAATTATTGAAAGGAAGGAAAATAAGATTCTTCGAGAACAATTGAGAACAGCTAGAGCATATTCGAACAACTGCTACATCAAAGGTAATAAGCTATTTGTAGACAATAAGGCATATACCGTTGACGACCTGGAAGCATTTGAAAATCAGCGTGACAATAAATCGAATAGTACATCAGCGACGCCAACTGTACAGAATAGAACTCTCTCTATCGAGAGTCCATCACAGAATACATGACATTGATGAGAAATTTCAAAAGTTCTTTTTAGTAATGATCAATATTCTCAATGAAATTGCCACCAAAGAAGAAATTAAGATATATCCTAAATACAGGGAATGGTGGACAGAGCTTGTGAAAGAGGCAACAAGAAATCGAGATAACAATTATAAAAAGTTCGTAACACACAGAAATCAAGAAAACTGGGAAACAAAATAGGAATATAGCGGTGAAAATCATGAGAGAGGAAAAGCGTAATTATTTTGAAAATGAAATATCAGAAAATAAAGGCAATGCTGTAGAAATGTGGAAAATCTTGAAATTATGTGTTCCTAATAAAATAATTTATAATACCATGAGAGAAATAGAAATTGACGATGATGTAATAATAAAAGACATATATGCAATGCCTAATGCTTTGAATGAGTACTATGTAGAAAGTATACAACAAATCAGTAATAAAATAGACAATGCGGGCCCTGATTTTCCCATTCTGCGTAGATACAGAGAACATGTTCTTGACAGCTTCATGTTAATTGACTATAAAAAATTAGAGACAATTATTCTCTCTCTGCCAAATAAAGGTAGCCCAGATGATGTGGACACCCTTTTCCTCAAGAACTGTTTTTGTAATATTGCCCCACCTCTCTTAAATCTAATCAATTCATCCTTTGAAACCTGTAGGGTTCCCAATAATATTAAAGTATCCACAATTGTGCCAATCCCTAAAGTAAAAAACTCTATCAAAGCTAGTGACCTGAGACCAATTAATATGTTACCCATTATAGAAAAAGTCTTAGAGAAGGCTGCATATGAGCAAATTGTGGACTTCATAGAGCAGAACAAAGTGATAAATAGTGTGCAGTCAGGTTTTCGGAGTGGTCACAGTTGTGAGACAGCCATACAATGTGTTCTGGATGATTTTAGAAGAAACTGAGAAGATAATCTTATGACAGGTGTAATCTTTCTAGACCTTCAAAGAGCTTTTGAAACTGTGGATAGGAATAGACTGGTAATGAAATTAGAAAGCATTGGTATTATTGGAAATGCATTAGCATGGCTTGTAGATTACCTAGAGAACAGAAAACAAAAAATTAAATTGAATAATATTTTATCTGATGAAATATTGAATGAACAGGGAGTCCCCCAGGGTAGTGTACTTGGCCCGTTACTATTTCTTATATACATTGACGATGTTGTGAAAAATGTTGGAAGATGCTCGGTGCACTTATTTGCAGATGACGCTCTGATTCACTTCTCTAATTCAGATATCTTGGCAGTGGTAGAGACCGTGAATGAAACTTTGGGAAATGTTTACAAATGGTGTTGCGCAAACAAACTTAAGATAAATACAAGCAAAACTAAATTCATGATGATAGGTAATAACAAAGAATGTAATAAGTTTCGAGAATATGATTGTGAAATAAAAATAAATGATATTTCAATTGAAGTAGTGGATACTTTTAAATATTTAGGAATCATTATTGATCGAGAATTAAAATTCAAAAATCATGCGAATTATATAATTAAAACAATTTCATTCAAAATTAATTATTCATACAGATGCTCCAGTATTCTCTCGAAATGGTCAAAAACTATTATATACAACACACTGATATTTCCTCACTTCAACTACTGCTCCACCATTCTATATTTGCTACAACAAAATGAAATAGGCCGCCTACTAAAACTACAGAATCGAGCAATGAGAACAATATTATCTTGTTCTAAACGAACACCTATTAATGAAATGTTAAGTTTATTGAAGTGGCTACCAGTAGATAAAATGTTATTCTATCAAACCATGTTTTTTATATTCAAAATAAGATTAGGTGATGCCCCAACTTATCTGAGGGAAAAAATATCTTTTGTTTCTGAACACCATGATTATAACACCCGATCGAGAAATAATATATTCATTGAGCCTGTTAAAACAATGAAATCACAAAATTCAGTTTTTTTCAAAGGATTGAGTAATTTTAATGACCTCCCGGATGACCTGAAAAACGCACGGTCGCTACCTATATTTAAAGTAAAATTAAAGAACATCATTCTCTTATTTTATTTGTTGACTGATATGTTTCTTGCTGTTTTAATTTTTATTGTATTTTTATCTAATTAAGTGACTTATATTTTATTTTATTTATTTATACATGTACATTAGTCTTAGACTAAATAAAGGATTAATATAATATATAAACGTCGCTGAAGAATCAACTAGCCAACAATTAGAGAAAACTCAACCCAAAGTCCCTGAAAAACTAACCAAAATTTCTAAAACCCCAATCGCCAAAATTATCATCAAAACCATCTACTTCACACCATGGTGATTTCATGAACAGGACAAAACTTCGATTAACAAATTCAAATAAATAAAGAATATCCCATCACCAGAATTGTCAAACTCGAATAAAATCGGATCTACTGTCTATACTAACCGTTCTAACAACATAAATATTTACCTCTTGCACTGAGTTTCTTGGTTGTCTACTTTGAATGTTTTTTTGCTCCATTCAGTCTTTTTTATCTGAATATATCTCACTGGTTTCGCATACAATATGGATCCATTCATACGATACTATAAAAATGATTCAATTAAAACACAGATTATTACAAATATTACAAATTTTGAAACAATGTCCTATCGAAAGTTTAAAATCATACATGTTAATATCAGAAGTATACAAAAAAATATTGACGAACTTTTCATTTTCCTGTCAGAGTTATCAACTAAAATTGACATAATAGTTCTCTCAGAAACCTACGTAGTTCATGATAATGATTTATTCAAAATAAGTGGCTACAATATTTTATATAATGAAGGTCTCGTCAACAAAAACGATCTCGAGTACTCTTACAATATCCAGAACCTTGGTAAAATCAAAGCTCTGCAACTTGAAACTCGAATCAATAAATGAAATATTATTTTAACTACAATATACAGGTCACCAGATCTCCCAACTGACGAAATTACCAGGAAATTTAGTTTCGAGAAATTTTTTCGAACGGAACTAAATACCAAGAAACAATGGAGCACAGAATCCATTCGAGCACTGGGTAAGAATACCATTACATGGTACACGGACGGGTCTAAAACTCCCGACGGAACTGGAGCAGGAGTATTTGGACCTCGTACCAAGTACTCCGAACCCATGGGACACTTCCCAAGCATTTTTCAAGCGGAAATTCACGCCATAGCAAGATGCATTCATTTCAACCTCGACAGGAACTACCGGAATAAGGAAATTGCAATCCTCTCCGATAGTCAAGCAGCCATCAAAGCGTTGAGCTCATATAACATCAACTCGAAGATGGTCTGGGAATGCCTAGAAAAACTTAATGATCTAGGCAGGAACAACAAGGTGATCCTCCTCTGGGTGCCTGGGCACGTCGGAGTAGAGGGCAATGAACAAGCAGACACCCTGGCACGAAAAGGGGCATCAACGCCACTGATCGGGCCAGAACCATTCTGCGGACTTGGAAAATCTCACTTCCAAGAAGAACTCAATAAAACTGAAGAAGAAATGAGAGCAACATACTGGCAAAGACTTCCAGGGCTAAGGCAGGCCAAAGATCTCCTCGGCAATTTCAACCGAGCAAGATCGAAAACAATGATGACTCAAAGAACACCTAAGGAAGCTAGGCTTGGAGGAGGACAACACCTGCAGATTCTGTGGGGAACATCCAGAAACACCTCACCACATATTGATGGAGTGTTATGCCGTACACCACAAAAGATTAAATATACTGGGATCACACCAGCTGACTGTGGAAGAAATACCACAAATGGACCCCCTCAAAATCCTAAAATTCCTGAAGGAATTGAAACTTGAGGGGCTGCTGTAAACGAGAACACCTCGAGATAGCAGAAGAAGATGGGGCACAATAGATCTAACTAGGTCGCAGCGCATCAGTCACCATCCATACCTACCAATACCAATACCAATACAGGTCACCAAGTACTTGCCCAGTGGAGTTCAATTCTGAGATGTTGAAATATTTAGAAAATGTTAAAAAACCGATATTCATATAATCACTGGAGATATAAATATAAATTTATTGTCTGACTCTGATTATGTGGAGGAACATAAAAATATTTTGAATAGCCAAGGTTTTGTGTTATATATTAACACTATCACTCGTCCAGAAAGCAAAACGTGCATTGATCACTTTTTTGTCAAAGGCTCTATATCTGAAATCAAATCATTTATATTTCAAAAAAACATAACGGACCATTTCCCAATAGGACTAACTCTGATTTTCAACAAACACGTACTTACAATATATAATGATTGAATTTTTGGATCTGTTAGATAATCAGAAGAAAATCGAAACACAGGAATATTGTGATCTTCAATCATATTTTGATAAAAAGGAGAACGGGAGGAGTACCTTAGCCGTTATCCATTTTAATATCAGAAGCATCAACAAAAATTTCGATGAGCTCATCATTTATTTAGAAGAGGTAAATAAACATATAGACATAATAATTCTGTCAGAGACATGGAAAGTGGAGTCGGTGAGTGATTATTCAATACCAGGTACTCAGCATACTTTAACAATTCAAAGGTAAATCAAAATGATGGTCTAATGGTGTACATCAGGGATCATATTACTGCTAATGTTGAAATAATTTCATTAACAGAAACTAAAATAATACAAATTTCAATGATTCTTGATGATATTGAGATTGGAATAACGGCATCTTATAAACTACCCTCTATTGATACCCCAATTTATCTGAAAGACATAAGAAACTACATATCTGAAATGAAACAAAATAATATAGACATATTTATGGGTGACATAAACATTAATTTAATGGACGAATTTTCCTACTCTGCTAATGAATACCTCAATATCCTAGCTGAAAATGGATACTTTTCTTATATTAACAAACCTACCAGGGTTACACCTGGCACACAAAGTACAATAGATCATATATTCGTTCGTAAATATAATGTAAATCAAAACATTCTACTGACACCTGTACTATTTCAAATCGACATCACCGACCACTACCCGGTATACTTGGAAATATCAGGAATAATGGGACCATTCCCCGAAAATGAACTCAATTCGTTTACGAGGAAAACTATAAATTTTAATAAATTACACACATTACTAACAAGCGAGCAATGGGAAGAAATAATGAATATTAATGAAACACAGCTTTGTTATAACAAATTTATTGAAAAACTGGAACTCCATTTGAATACAGCAACCAAATCGTATAATGCCCAATATAAAAAATATCAAAAAATCAAACCATGGATCACAACTGGTCTGATAACCTCAATACGGCAACGGGACCAACTGAAAAAGAAATTATTAGTTAAATACACTCAAGAAAGAGAAAATGAATATAAATCATACCGAAATCGATTGAATAATATAATAAAGCAAACAAAAAACCAATATTACAAAGAAAAATTAGATACAGTGAAAGGGAATTGCAAGAAAACATGGGAAATCATAAATGATATAACCGGAAAAAATACCTCAACAAAAATGAAAATCGGTAACATAACATTCAAAAATGAAAATGGAGACCCAGTCTCAGACAAAAATAATAACCCTAATAATTTCAATAATTACTTTACTAATATTGGAACTGAAATGGCAAAAAATATTAAAAAAATCGAAAACTTACCTGAACATTTCCTTAAAGATACCCTGCAACAGGAATCGATGTTTTTACAACCAGTAACCCAAAATGAACTGATAGAAATTATATCCAAACTAAAAACCAACTGCTCACCAGGACCTGATGGCATTTCCTCGAAACTCATTAAAAATATTCATCCATACATTATATCTCCATTAGCTCACATCATAAATATGGTCTATAAACATGGTAAACTACCACGACAATGGAAAGAGTCAACCATTACTCCCATATATAAATCAGGTAAGCGTGACGACATTGGGAATTATAGACCAATATCTGTCATAAACAATTTTGCCAAAATCTTTGAACAGTCCCTAAAAAGCAGACTTACCTCAACGCCAAAAAAATACTGACAGACAGACAATTCGGCTTCATTAGTAATTCCAAAACCGAAAGTGCTGTGCTTGATTTTGTTAAAAAAACTGTTGGAGCCTTGGATAGATCAGAAAAATGCTTGGCCATATTTCTAGACCTGGCCAAGGCCTTCGACACTGTAGAGCATGACATGCTATTAACAAAACTGTATGGATATGGTATACGGGGTCCAACTTACGATATACTGGAAGACTACCTATCACATAGGACACAAAAAGTAAAAGTTGACAATAACTTGAGTCAAGCAATGGAAGTTCGAACAGGAGTACCACAGGGAACAGTTTTGGGGCCTATATTATTTCTCGTTTATATCAACAGTATCAGCTTCATCAATAACCTTGAAGGACATCTCATATCATATGCGGACGACACAGCACTTATTTTCACAGGTAATAGTTGGTTGGAGGTATTTGAAAAGGGACTGAGGGATATCCAGATATGGCTTAATCACAACCTTTTGAGTCTCAATGTAAATAAAACAAAATTCATTACATTCACCCTATTACAGAACGAACAACCGGGTCAAAACATTATCCATATCCATGATAAAATAATAATACAATAAACTGCAACTGTGTCGTTATAGAAAGAACAAAAAAGATCAAGTACTTGGGAGTTATTGTGGATCAGTATATGAGATGGGATGACCATATAAACTACGTTGTAAAACGGCTCAGACAATTAACAAAAAAATTTTATGAATTGAGAAATGTTTTAGTGTACAAGAACTTACACACCATATATCATTCACTAGCTGAATCGGTAATGAAATATTGTATTGCAGCCTGGGGCGGTTCTTTCAACAATTCCCTGAACATCCTTCAAACAACACAAAATACAATCTTGAAAATATTATTTAAAAAACCTAAATTGTTTTCTACTGAACATCTGTACAAGGAGACCCTATTACTGAAAACAAGACAACTTTACATCCAACAATGTTTAACATGGGTGTTCATCAATAAATCCACACTCCAATCGACAAACAAAGGAAAACAAACAAGATTTGTCACAAATTCGTCCATTAATTTACCAGCATTTAAAAAAAGTCACACGCAGAGATGTATTTTCTATCATGGACCAAAATTATTTAATCTTCTACCAACCAACATAAGAAATATCTCCAATCTCAAGAAATTCAAAAAATCAATCAAAACATTCATCACGCTCAATACAGAACTTTTCGACTTATTCAGCTGAATAAAAATTATGTGCAACAGGCTTATTAAGAAATTGTTCTATTGGGTATTCCGGCTGATATGTAGGTACTCATATCTTCAACTTGTGTGCAACAAACTCCTCACTTTCTCCTTTTGGATAAATTTTATTTCTTATATCTCTTGAGTATCATAAGTATATGTCTATTATGTATTTGAGAGTGGAGGGTATAATATGTATAATATAATATATTGTTAGATTATATTATTTAATACTTATCAATCATCTATTTATTAATTAATCTTACTATTATTTATGTTCTATATAATCTGATGAACTGCCATCGTATAACTCATACTGTCAAGTGTATATACTCTGAGTGGTGGATGGAAAGCACAACACAAGTAATTACTTAGGTGCATCCATCCTCACACAAAGAGTAATAATAATAAGCATATTATGTATAACTTTAAACGAAATACGTGAAATAAATGATTGATTTATTGATTGAGATTACAGTTGTAACCGCACATCTCAAGCAAATACTAAATATAAAAAATATATAAACTATGACCGTCTGAGATCAGATCTAAGGGATGAACATTGGTATGGTATTTACGATGAAAATGATCCAGATGAAACTTCAAGAAATTTTATTAAAATATTAAATTCTCTGATAGAAAAAAATACACGCGAGGTCAAATTGAGGAAAAATATTGTGAGTTGTCAAAAAATTGGATTACATCTGCTTTGTATGAATCCATCAAGAAAAAAAGTGGTATGCACACAAAATTATTGAGAAACCCTGGAAATCATGCCTTGAGAAAAGAATATAATCTATACAGGAATAAGTTGAACAAGCTTACGAAAGTAGCGAAAAAGAACTACTCGAAAAAAATTATAGAAAAAAATGCAAATAGCTCTAAAGCGCTTTGGGAATGTGTTAATGATATTTGTAATAAAACCAGAAATGAAACTAAAATAGAAAAAATCAAATTAGAAAATGGAAAAATTTTACAGAACAATAAACAAATCGCGGATAGTTTCAATCGCCATTACAGTACGGTAGGGAAAAAATTAGCTGACAACATATCAATACCTCTTGATTTCGATGAAAATGAAAATATTTTGCAATACACCATGTATCTTCGCGACACTGATGAAAATGAAGTTCAAAAAGTAATCATGGAATTAAAACTTAAAAAGTCACCTGGCCCTGATAAAGTTAGATCTGAAACACTGAAGGCTATATGTAATGAGATAAAAAGACCTCTGGCTTATTTAATAAATAAATGCTTTGATGCAGGGTGCTTTCCAAAAATTTTCAAAATTGGAATTATCAAGCCACTTTACAAGAGTGGAGATAAGTTGAACATAATCAACTACAGACCGATTTCGCTTATTTCGAATTTGGCGAAAATAATTGAAAAAATACTGAAACTGAAACTTCTGAGCTTCTTGAACAAACATAAAATCATTTCTTGTTCCCAGTTCGGATTCAGAGAAGGAATGTCAACAGAAGATGCGATTTATCATCTCACAAGTAACATCTATAATGCATTGGACAAGAAAAAAACAACTTTGTGTATCTTTGTCGACCTTTCTAAAGCATTCGATACTGTATCTCATGAAAAGCTATTGAACAAACTAGAATGCCATGGAATAAGAGGAAATGTTCATAAAATCTTGAAAAATTACCTATCAGACCGCGAACAGAAAGTTGACATAGGTGGTAGTCTCAGTGATCCTATGACTGTTACGTATGGTGTTCCTCAAGGAACAGTACTAGGTCCTCTTTTGTTTATTATTTATATGAATAGTATTTCACACGTGACACCAAGGGAAAGATTATAAGCTTTGCAGACGACACTGCTATAATTTATGAATCTAAAACTTGGGTGAATTTAAAAACAGAAGCCGAAAATTATTTCAGTAAAATAAGCAATTGGTTCAGGTATAACAAGTTAACACATAATTTAGATAAAACAAAGTACTTATCATTTACTTCGTACACCAATCACTCGCCAAATATGGGATCATTACGTTTCGGGAAAAATTCAGAAATTCCAGAAGTGAACTCCATCAAATACTTAGGCATTGTGATAGACATACACTTACGGTGGGATCTTCAAATTAAAAATATAGTGGGAAAACTGAGAGGTCTATTATTCAAATTCAAATACTTGAAAGACTTTTTGGACCTAAACCATCTGAAAATCTTATATTATGCTCTTGTGCAGTCACAAATATGTTACGGTATAATAGGATGGGGAGGTGTGAATGACTGTCATTTGGAAACGCTGAATGTTATTCAAAAATGGATACTGAAAATCATCCTTGGAAAGAAAGCTACATATCCTAGTGATAATTCATTCATAGAGGCTAATGTAGTCGACGTAAGACAGGCCTATTGCATCAATTTATTAATCAATATCAAAAAAGATAAAATACAACTTGAATCTGTCGATCATAAGTATAGTACAAGGAACAAACAAAACAGTACCTAGATCAGAAAAAGCAGTTGGACAACGATGTTCCACGTACCTCGCACCTCGCCTTCACAATATGCTACCAGAGTTTATAAAAAAATTAATAGTTCAGAGTAATGTTCAAAAAGTATATAAAAACTTGGATTTTGTGTTCTGAAAGGACATTATTTCACTTATTCATTATTTACAAAAAAATTACTTTATTTTATCGTAGGTTTTTCCATTTCCAGAGGAGTCATGTATTGGTTCAATTTTCAATGAGAATGTTTCCCTTTACAACATGAATCCCTTCCAAGGGAGGTTATCTTGTACGACCGAAAATAAAGACTAAAGTTTATCTTTCAGTCACAATGATTCCACAACTGACTTTATGAACATCCTGTTCATATTTTCAATAAAATCAATATGCCATACCCATGACAGGTTGTAAGTCAGAAAAATATTTTCAAAGTGTCACCGCACAAGAAATAGTCCAACAATTCTATTAATTTTAACTATACCTACCGCGATTTTAAAAATTTCAATACAGAATATTTTTTCAACCATCTACAACTTTGTGATTTCTCAACTATACTAAGAGTTACAGATATTAATTCCAAACTTTAGATTCTGAATCAACTCATACTTCAGATATTCGACTGTCATGCCCCTATCAGAACCGTGAGAATTACAAAAAAAAAAGAGTCCGTGGCTTACATACACTATCAGAGCTATGATGAAATTGCGAGATAATGCATTAATTAAATTCAGAAGAACAAGTCTTCCCCAACACTGGGATTATTATAAAACCCTTCGCAATGAAGTCAACAATGCAGTAAAAAGAGAAAAAAATGCCTTTTTACAGTTCAGACTGAATAATAACTATCACATGTGGAAAGAACTCAGTAACTTGGATGTTTTCTCAAAAAAAAAGGTAGATATTCCTGCAAACGTCGGCAACTCTAATGATATCAACAATTATTTTGGTGAGATTACCTCTAATGGACAAGAATCGCCTGACAATGATACCTTGGAGCACTTCTTTTCTAATAAACTCACAGAAGTAGGCACATTTACCTTCACCTTGACCAATGAAAACGGAATATTCGAGAAGCTACTGTCTATAAAATCGAATGCTATAGGGGTTGATGGAGTTAGTATCAAGATGATTTTACACTGTTGTCCTTTCATCCTACCCTATATCGAACATATTTTCAATTTTTGTATAAAGAACAACGTGTACCCTGAAATTTGGAAGAAATCTAATGTAATCCCCCTGGCCAAAAATGCCAAGCCTGCTGGACTGAACGATGTGCGTCCAATTAGTATTCTGTGTGCCTTATCGAAATGTTTCGAAAAAATCATGGATACGCAAATCCGTTCTCATCTTGATGAGTTCTCCATATTACCTAGCACACAATCCGGGTTTCGGAAAGGACTCAGCTGTACTACAGCATTGTTAAAGGTGACTGATGATATACTCGCTGCCCTAGATAACGATGAACTGTGTACTCTCGTATTGGTTGATTACTCCAAGGCCTTCGATAAAATTAACCACCAACTTTTACTGGCCATTTTGCATTTCATAGGATTTTCCGATAATGCCGTGGATGTAATCAAACAATATCTATCTGAAAGAGTTCAGTCTGTGATGTTCAAGGGGATCCTTTCTCACCCAGCCATAATAAAAAGAGGTGTGCCCCAAGGATCAGTCCGTGGGCCACTTCTATACACTATCTATACCTCTCAATTTCACAAACACATTCGATATTTTTCTGTTCATTACTACGCGGACGACACGCAACTGTACATGCCCTTTAAAGAGAGCGATATTCATCTGGCCTGTGACGATATGAACTCTGATCTTCATACTTTGAATTCTTTATCTAAGAAGTTTTGTTTGGCGATAAATCCTATTAAGTCGAAAGCCATGCTATTTGGACGCAAAGGAGCACGTGAAAGAAACAGGCATAATTTAAACCTATTTCTTGACAACGCTCCATTGACACTATCAAGTTGTGAGAGAAATCTTGGGCTCATATTGGATGACGAATTGAAATTCACTCAGAATGTCTCTTTCGCTATCAAAAAAGCATTCAGCAACCTGAAGCTCATTTATTCTAATCGACATGTACTAACTAAAAAATGTAAGATTACACTTTGCGAATCACTTGTCCTTTCCCACCTTAATTACGCTGACTGTGTATATGGCCCTGCTCTACTGCAATCTGACAGTCGTCAACTTCAACTGATACAAAATTCTTGTGTCAGGCTTATATGTGGTCTTCGCCGACGAAGTCACGTATCGTCTGCAATCTCTGAAATAGGTTGGTTGGATATGAAACAAAGGCGCTCACTACATTTTTGTTCTCTTGTACAAAAAATCATGTTGTCAAAAAAACCGCGATATCTTTATAACAAGGTGAGATTTCGCTCACAAATTCACGATGTGAATATCCGTCTAAAAAATCAGTTGACAATTCCACGCAATAAAACTTCTCTTTTCAAGTCATCTTTCTCCTACAATATTGCAAAAATTTATAATTGTATACCAACCGAAATAAGAAGTATTTCTTCATTACCATTTAAAAAGTTAGTCACTGAACTTATAGCAAATAATCAGTTAATTGTAGGTTAGTTCGTAGTAGTTGGAAGTACATATATTTTTCTATAAATCACAATGTTGATAAAATAAACTTGGATCTGTATTATTCAATAGCTTGTAATTTTTAGGGAATTCTGTATTGGTTTTCGTTTTCACTGGGTTGAGTGGAAGAGCGCGTCCTCTCGGTAACTTATCTTACCGTCAAGACCGAACTCTGCCTTTTGTCGTCAAACTCCATAACCTCTGAATGTCACAATTGTGTAAAATGTAATACATGTAGTTTGAGGCAATAAAATCAATTATTATTATTATTATTATTATTATTATTATTACAGTGTGAAATTGCTTCTGGAGAGTATGTTGTCCAATTCTTTCGACCTCCCTTCTTAGAAGAGTGAAATAGATTTTTGTCGACCAAAATGTATTGGAGGCCTAGCGAAAGAGATGCAATTCACGCATCAATGGAATGACCGATTTTCTGTGAGTGATACTTCTGAATAACATTCTCCCTTATCTCATTTATAGATGAGAATCTCCAATGGAAACTGAATATTTTAGAGATAATCATCTATCTGAATGAAAATGCAAATTTTCACTTTCAGATTTTTCCTCTCAAGTTATAGGTATAGGGTCTTTCACAATATCTATCAGATGTAGTTCAATGTCCAACGTGGCTTTAGCCGGGGAAGTAGTTTTTTGATAGATATTACCAAAAAGTAACTTCATTTTATCGTAGGTTTTTTCTATTCCTAGAGGAGTCATGCATTGGTCCAATTTTCAATTGAGAATGTTTCCCATTACAACATGAATCCCTTCCAAGAGAGGTTATCTTGTACGATGGAAAATAGAGACTATAGTTTATCCTTCAGTCACAGATGATTCCACAGCTGACTTTATGAACATCCTGTTCATATTTTCAATAAAATCAACATAATTCTTTATGTTACATCAGAAAATTCCGTCCAGTCATTTTTACAATTCGCTATGAAAATGAGTAACCTTTCAAAATCATCACAAAAACGACAAATGTATTACGAAACGGTTTTCAAACAAACGTAAATGATATCGAAACTATAAGTGATATGATAGCAACCCAGGAAAATGCTAAGTCTGGGACGCCCCACCACGTTATATTTCTAAGTTTTCTACACTTTTCAAGAGCAATAGGTATTGTCTAATAATATTTCCAAGTTGCTTTATCGAAATACTTTCATTTGTTGAATTTGTCGACATTCTAAATGAAACGCTCATTTTATAAATATACACCACCACGTCCGTTTATTTTTTCACACACTATTCGGAATTCGTTGTTTTCCTTCTGGTGTCACACCATATTTATCATGTTAGAGCGCCCGCACTTGGGAATGTCAGTTTGAATTTACTCTTTAAAAATAGTAATGATTTAATTAAAAGATCAACTGCACTACTAACCCTCTCGATGCGTAACAGTTAAACTGGTAAACTAAAATATGCACACCCTTGAATCGGCTCATACAACATTAAGAATATGATAATATGATACAATTTTTTTCTAGATTGTAGGGAAAGTTGTATATGCTATGCGGCCTCACAAGCACTTCGATCTATACAGGGTGACCCAGAGTCAACCCGCCAAACGTTTACGATCGGTATTTTAGGTAAAAAGCAAACTTTTTCCTATTCGATTAGATTCCAACTTGCATCGTTTTCGAAATACATAGTGTTCAAAGTTTTCAGAAAAAGTAATTATTTTATCAATTACTCGAAAACCTCTTGGCAGAGTTTAATATGCGGTAATAAGGAGCTTCTTTCAATGTACTAATAGCAAAGATATTAATTCCAGTGGCGTCCCAAAGGGTAATCTAATTAATATTTGGACGAGTCATTGTACTCCACTGTTATTATGCACGTTACATTTTTTTCTTGATTTTTGATTGGTCAAAAATACAACTTCTCCGTTGATTTGATTTTTTCAGTATCTTGTTTAATTTTTTAATAACAATTTAAAAAGCTATCCAAAACGGTTAGCGGTTTAACACTGGGTCACCCTGTATATTATGTGCATTACATTCAATCTATTCCAGGATACTCAATTCTTAGATGGATCCTGAAAGCTACTTGTATCATGAAAAGAATTACCAAAATTTAAAAAAAATTGGAAACGAATCTTCAATATTTCATTAGTAAACAAAGTCAAAAAACAGACTCTCGTCGCAAAAAAATCCAGTAGTCGGTTTAATTATCGCTCCCTAGGATTTTTGCAATGCTAAATGCTACTCTGGATTTATTCAACAAAATTTTCTGGTGTATTTTGAGATATTTACGAGATACAGCGAAATTTTCACAATTTTTTTTTGGTTTTTCGTTTATAACATCAAAAATAAATGTTGTTGCAGAAAAATCGCTACAAACCGTTTTCAAAGAATATTACATTTTCCACAATTTAGGTCTACAGAGATAATGAGAAACAGCATTTTTTCCAAAAAGCATAATTTTAAGTTTTGGGTAATTCTTTTTGAGTAAAATATTTACAAAAAACTAATCATACGAGGAAATTATTGGTCATGATGTAGCAAATATATTTAGCATCAATTCACGCAGAACTGACTAACATTTAGCAAAAATTACAAAAATTGAGAAAATTGGATTGTTAACAATTTTCATGGCTCCAAAACTTCTCAAAAAATATACACCTTCATTTTACACAGTTTCCTTATAGTTATACAGGGTGTTTCTTAAGTACGTGTTGCTGACATCAAAATAAGAAGAAAAGTTCCTATAAACATATGTCCGCAAGTTATTCGTTTCTGAGATACAGAGTGTCAAAGTTGAATTCTTATTTTTATTTTTTTGTGAATAGTTTCAGAATAATTTTGATATTTGGGTGAATTTTGGTATCTGGGAGAGTAAAGGTTTTCGAATCATTGAGATTTAAAATAATCGATGCAAGTGATTTTGAATGTAAAGATTTTTTAATTTTTATCCTTCCAGTGGTGGCGCCAAAGCTTGTTGCACCAGTGGTTGCGCTGGTGTCACAGACCGAATGGGGAGGGGGTGGGATTTTCTTCAAAAAAATTAAATGACTTTCAACAAAAGGGTCATTCAAGAAAGTGTACTACAATTACAATTTTCTTTTTGTTTGTTTAAACAAAAAGCTTTGGCGCCACCACTGGAAGGTTAAATAAATTCAATTAGAAATTAGTTTTTTTCGCAATTAACATAAAATTTGATGTTGTCGTTGAAGAATCATCCCAGATACCAAACTTTACTCGAATATCACAAATATTTTGGAATTTATTTACAAAAAACAAATATAAGAATTAAACTTTGACACTCTGTATCTTCGAAACGAATAACTTGAGGACATGTGTATATGGAAACTTTTTTTCTTATTTTGACGTCAGCAACATGCTCCTAAAGTTTCTACACTTACTTAAGAAACACCCTGTATATGATTTACTGACAGGTCAGGAAACCGTCTGCTGGGCATGAAATAGCATTCTTGGTGTTGCCCCAAGTCGCCTGGATGTATTTTTGAAAAGTCTCCAGGTCAAGGTCAAGGAGTGGGGGGGGGGCAGTTTGTGACCGTTTGCTGGTTTCACATTTCGGGAGATATGGTGCTGAAAATACCTTCTGCCAAGTGTGATCTGCTAACTAAGTCAATATACAGAGTTATGCCGAAAAAACAAAACTAACGGTTTTTTTGACATAAATCTGGACATTGACCTCGTACGCGGGTCAAACTTGGCAGAAGGTATGTTCAGCACCATATCTACCGAAAAGTGTCACAAACTGACTGGTTTCCAAACGCCCCCTCTCCCCTCCTTGACCTGGAGACTTTCTAAAAATACATCCAGGTGCCTTGGGGCAACACCAAGAATGCTATTTCATGCCCAGCAGACGGTTTCCGGACCTGTCACTAAATTATATAGACAGCTCTTTAACTATAAGGTCTATTACACTAATAACAATGATGTTTTGAATCAATACATAATTTTGTTGATTCAAGAAGTTAGTATTCTTAGGTATTTATGGGTCCAACCAAATTTTGATTTTTTGACGTATTCCTCTTTACCACTTGCAAGGAAAATATTTTGAAACAAGTGAACACTTTCTACTCGAGATGGTAGAGAAGAATGTTTCAGCTTCAGTAATGGACAAAATTCTGAGCACTTTTTTGTTGAATGACGTGAGTCGGTTAAGACAAAATATTGCAATTTCAATAATGAATACTATTCTTCTATCAACTTGGAGGTTGAGTAGAAAAGTGCACTTTGCACTTGTTTAAAAAAATGTGCAATAGAAGCCATCTTCAGAGGGTACATTTTTCATTTCTTTATTGTGCATGAAATAAGCCCGAATAGGTATTTGCGTATTGGGAATACAAATAGTTGATGAATATTGTAAATCACCTGTTTGTTGTAAGTTGTTACGCATGAAGTTCACATCATGAATTAATTTGAACAAAATTAAATTGTCCAACCGAAGCTTAGATTCATAAATACGAACAATTTGAGTATAAGTAATGGTTACATATGAGAATAGTCTTATAATAACTATATTCTCAATAAAAACCGTTCTCAGTGACGCATATAGCAATGTGATCGAATACATAATTGTTGAAAACCTAAATATATTTCATCCATCTTCACAACAGGTCCACAAATTAGCCAAATTCAATTTTCCGTATTGCATTTGATGAATAGAAACAGCTTTCACTACGCAAAAAACTAACAACTTTCATAAACGCATAACCTCCTGGTTGAGTGTATCACATGACACGGGTACTGAAATATTTCATTGGGCCAAGAGGATCTTATTTAACAATGGGTAAATTCTCGGGTGAATTTTATTATTATCATCATTGGATCTGCGGGTAGTAGTTCCTTTCTGCTGCCCCGCTGTCAGATCTATCTCGTGAGTACTTCGAGTCTTCTGTTGAACTCCTAGAGATTCCTGGAGATTATGCGAACCAGCGCTTCGCATTCGAACATTATGTGGGAGGCTGTTTCGTCTTCCTCATCACAAAACCTGCATAGTGTGGAGTCTTGGTGTATTCCCAGCATGTGCAGGTGTTTCCTTAGGTAGCAGTGTCCTGTTATGAGTCCCACCACCTTTCTGAGAGAGTTCTGGCTCAGTTTGAGGAGATGTCTTGAGGGTCGGTTGGCCCCATTATCTTTCCGTAATTATTACCAGAGGCGTTCTTTCAGAAAGATTGGTGATGGTTCCTGACTCATTTCCTTGTGTTTTGCTTAATGTGTCCAAACGGGATTTCACAGGCTGTTTCCGGTCCGATGAGAGTTGATGCTGCCCCTGCTCCTGCTAGGGCATCAACGCTCTCATTTTTCTGGATGTCCCTGTGACCAGACAAGTTTTACCTTCAATGAAAATATTTCATTACACTACTTGGCAGAAGCCCATTAAACTATTATTATAAGTTTTACCTCGTTTTGAGCTCCTAGGTGCTGAGGTTTTTGTGAGTCTCCCAAACACGTTTGGAAGAAAACCTGCATGATTGCGGGCCTTTGTTGCCGCCTGACTGTCGGAGAGAATCACTATGGGTTGGTTTCTAGGGTCACTCCTTAAAATCTCTCTCTTGCAAACGGCAATAGCCAGCCTTGTTTTGGAATGTAGAGGCTCAAGTACCAAGGCTTAGACTAATATCTCGCTTTGGTCTCTCTCCGTATATTTCCAGTCCCTACTTCATTGCTTGTCTTAAAGACATACGTGTACCATCAGATTTGCATTCTTGAAAACATTGGTATGACCTTTGATGTGACTTTCCCATCTTGTTTTATGGTCATCCATCAAAGGAGTAAGATGGAGTCATTATGAGTGGCATAGGTTATTGCCCCTCCATTGGTACAGGCCTCCGATGCAATATGCAAATGCAGAGGAAGAAGGTTCAGTATCACCTCTATGCTGGACATAGCACCAGTGACTCTGAGCACGGCCAGTAAACGTGTCAACCTCCCTCTGGTTGTCACTTGTTCAACATTTGGCCACCACAGCAGGGTTCCATACGTTATCGAGGGCCGAAGTATCGCTGTGTATAACCAAAAGGATTGTTTGGTCAGAGTCCCCAAGTTTTGCTCATCATCAGTGATGCCTTTGCACTCTTAACTTTTTCCAGGTGTTTGTTCCACGTGAGTTTCGAGTCTAGGTTTAACCCCGGATATTTTGTCTCTCCTGACATCTGTAGGCTTTCACCAAAGATTCGAAAATCTCTATTGGTCTCTATAGGTTTCTCTTCCTGGTTAAAGAGGATGAGGTTTGAATGCTTGCTAATCCTCCTACCAAAAGTGCCCTAATATCAGACATCGAATAATAATGTTTTAATTTGGGCATGAATATTGACATTGTTTATAGAGAAAGGCGAATAATGGCGTTGAAATTCATGAAATATCCGTTAGTGGCGTTGCAAATTATTTTTATAGTTGTATAGAATGCTGTATAGATGATTACCAACCATACCAAATAATAACCAAACTATTTACTGGTTAAACATGTAGTATATAGGCTGAATATTGATCTAAATTTGGTATGGTCAGTGTTGGAATTCCGCATTCCAACTGAAACTTATTTCAATTGGGCAACTTTGCTAAAAGTATCTCATCCTTTCCCGCGCACACACTTACGCACAAACAATAGTTGGCGTGATTACTTATATTTCGGACGTCCATCATCTTAATTTTATGAAAGATTTCTATCTCTTTCAAATTTTTTCACAACGTTTCAATTGTGGTCTCGTGGCGCGCGTGGTTTCGCGCCACAAGACCACAAGACCGCGCGTAATTACACTTTAATTATAGACCTATAAAAGGTCGCGTAGCATCTGATTTTGTCACTATTCACCAGAAGACGATTGCGGATTCAAGCAATTGAAACGTTGTTCAAACAATAGTTGGCGTGGTCAAATACAGATCAAATATATTGACATTGACACCCGATTGAGTTTGCATAATTTTTATCTATTGTATACTTGAAAATCTCTACCGATCTGGTCTCAAATACTCTCGGCACCATCAGTATTATAACTTTTGTGTAGTTGTCAATGAAAAACAGCAAATTCGCGGTTCAGAAGCCCTTAGATCATAGTGTTATGGTAAATGTATCCCTTAGATCATAGTGAAGCTGTTATGGTAAATGACGCCGAACCCTGTCACAACGAATGTTGTTATTGTTGAATAAAAACTTTTGAAGAAAACCCCTGATGTATTGAGAGGTTTCCGATAGACAGAAACTTGTTCCATCTCCATACCTGCGACTTGAGAAATATTAAAAGGATGCCGTCTCAGAACAGTCAGAATACCAAATTCGCACAAGGTATAAACGTGGCCAGTGTCATCAACAATAAGGAACATTGCACAAGTGTCTGATATAATTTAACGCCCATCGTGGTATTATCTAGAGAAGTAGTTACTTTCGAGCAGCTATACTTGCCACAAAATCTGTAAAACCTCAATCAATCATTAACGATATAACGCTACAATGAACTTACCTGTATTGGCTGATGTCCTTTTAATCCAAAATATTCGCATCCAAACAAAACAATTCGAAAACAGTATGTTTGCCTCAAAATGTTTGAAAATTAAACTCGAACAATTTTTTCCTATCATTGATAAAGACAATTGAGAAAAACCATCGTGCAATGAAATGTCTACACGATATCAAGGGCACATTAGGTAACTTCACATCTATTCAATGGGCAATTTAAAAATAGGAATGAAAATATGCAATACCCACGGAAAATAAACATTCTATGAAATCTACAAAGAGTTCTGAAAGGAATAACTGTATTTCTCACGTATAGTAAGTTCTTCGATGGAGGAAATGAAGGAAATTGAGAGTGGCTGCTGGAAGGAGAATGTGTAATGAATATCAGTAGCGTATCATATCTGATGTTTGTTATTCGTAGAAAATGGCATGTCGGTTTGTGATAATCAAGTTCATATAAGTTACTTTATTAAACCACTTATTTAAAACATGCGCACAAATATCACTTTTGATTGGACTTATTATCCTGAATATCTACCAAATAGTCGGTTAAACCACCGATAGCCAGATCAGCCAAAGTCTGAAAAAGGGAATCTCTACAGACTTTATAATAATAATAATAATCTTCATCAGCCAATTCGATGACTCGACATATTAAGACATGCGACAACCTATAAATGGTTAAATGGCGTATGATCAGTATGAAACTGATCTACCTCATGAACCTGTGAAAACAAAATTTACTTGAAACAAAAACAAAAATACAATAAAATACCAAACTTTTTCTTGTGATACAGAAAACAGCAGAGAAATACAACAAGCAATAGATCATAAAATGAGTGAGTTTTTAACAAAAATACTAGTAGGACTATGCCATCACATGGTAGTTATTTTGTGTTATGTTTTCGACTCGCAACTGTCATTTATTAATTTGTTATAAACATTTAAATAACAAAAAACGTGTTTTTTTTCATTGTTTTGCTTATAAAATAAAATCTGGTGGCTCCAATGAGAAGAATTGAAGATAATTGAAATACGAATTAAACGGGCTGTTTCACAACCTTGTCGGATCATTAGTAAAGGAGAAAAACTGGAAAACAGGAAAATTTTGCGATTTTTTGAAAAATTCATAACTCCGCCATTTTTCAAGGAATAGGATTGGCTCATGACTCATGATTCATGACTCATGACTCATGAAAGTATTGAATCATGTAAACTTTATATGTGCACAAAACAGGCGCTGTCGGATCGTTAGTTTTGGCACAACTGCAATTTAATTTATTTTGCAGCGTGCCTGGACGCTCTAGTGATAGCCCGATTTCAATTTCTCAAACAGATTAAGAAAGTAGAAGTATTATACTACTACAAAACGTATATTCTCATTTTGCGCTACAATGGTGCGAAATGGGTGAAAAATGCATGCAAACATGACTGAAAACGGCCGAGCCCGCGTTAGCTGCCGAGTAGTAGGAGAGTCCGGGAGATGAGGGGTATTCTTCTAATGAACGGGTTACGTGATAATACGCTTCCCCTTATCTCCCGTTCACTTCTACCGCTTTCACCAGCTTGGCCGTTTTCAGTCATGTTTGCAAGCATTTTTCAACCATTTCGCAGCATTTTAGCACAAAATATATATTTACGATTTGTGGTACTGTACTTCCACTTTCAAAATCTGTTTTAGAAATTGAAATCGGACTATCACTAGAGCATCCTGGCACGCTGCAAAATAGTGCAAAAAAAATTTCAAATTGCAATTGTGCCAAAGCTAATGATCAGTCAGAGCCTGTTTTGTGCACACACAAAGTACACATGATTCAATACTTTCATGAGAAGGGCTAACCCTATTTCTTGAAAAATGTCGGAGAAATGAATTTTTAAAAAAATCGTTAAATTTTTCGGTTTTTCCGGTTTTCCCCCGTAACTTGAACCGACAGGATCGTAAAAAATATCATCTTGTTCCTATTTTAATTATCTACAATTCTTTCCATCGGAGCAACCAAACTGCTCTATTAGTTTTTATTTTATAAGCAAAATAATTTTAAAAAAACACGTTTTTATTTATTTAAATGTTTATAACGTTCACCAGCTGTAAAAGTATAAATAGGATAATGGTAAAATAAGTAGCTTAGTTATTGTGGAATTAGGACACTAGGTATATGGAATTCTGATGTCAAATAAAAAAAAAAAACAAGTTAGTTCAGTTACTGATATTATTTTTGATGTATGTCAATATGGAATAATATAGTCTATTTCAAAGTTGCTCTATACAAATATATCCATTCGAGTTACAATATTTAACAGTTTTAGTTACTGAAGATGTCAACTTTGTTGGCTAAATGCGCGTTGTGTGTAAATTGATGTAGTCTTGGTGTTTGGGTAGTTTCTATTCCTTGAAATACACTGAGGACATAACAGCCAGGAATAATTATAGACCACAAGCCCAGGCACAATTTCAGGGGGTGATTTTATACACCACAGGTCATATATAATGTTGAAGTACTGGTCGAGAAACGAACGTTAGGCACTATGCCGTCAATTTTCCGCGGTACAGGTGAGTGTACAGGCGAGTGTACAGGCGAGTTGACAGTTTTAGTTACTGAAGATGTCAACTTTGTTGGCTAAATGCGCGTTGTGTGTAAATTGATGTAGTCTTGGTGTTTGGGTAGTTTCTATTCCTTGAAATACACTGAGGACATAACAGCCAGGAATAATTATAGACCACAAGCCCAGGCACAATTTCAGGGGGTGATTTTATACACCACAGGTCATATATAATGTTGAAGTACTGGTCGAGAAACGAACGTTAGGCACTATGCCGTCAATTTTCCGCGGTACAGGTGAGTGTACAGGCGAGTTGAAATGTCGTAAAAAAGGGGGTACTTTTTTATTACTTTATACATGACGGCACTATTCTCGTCAAAGAGGCAATGAAAAAAGAATGCTCTAAAACCCAGTGTCGTCAAAAAATAGCGGTACAGGGAGTCGGAATTTTTTTTTGAAATCGGCGATTTTACCCCCCCTCCCCAGTTAATCGAATACTTCACGGCGTTGATTCAGTTAACTTTGGTACCTAATTGAAATACAGAATAAATATAAATACGAAAAAATTTAAAAAAATTTAAAATTGCCTGCACATTTATAAGAGTTTATTTTTGA
This sequence comes from Chrysolina oricalcia, assembly GCA_944452925.2. Classification (NCBI taxonomy): domain Eukaryota; kingdom Metazoa; phylum Arthropoda; class Insecta; order Coleoptera; family Chrysomelidae; genus Chrysolina; species Chrysolina oricalcia. The sequence continues at coordinate 53,952,041 of OX101817.2, read as the reverse complement.
AATATTATTGTGGATAGCACTTCATTAAACATTATAAAACATAGAAAAGTTGGTGCCGTCAATTTTCCCTTGTTATATTTTATGCATTTGACGTGAAATCTCTTACTACTTTTAGCTTAGGTATTTCACCTACCATTTTGGTCATAATTTTGGTCAAAAATTACAAGACGACATTAACAATATAATATTGACTATATTGAACAGTAATTTAAAATTGTTGTGCCGTCAACATTACACGGAAACTCTTCGTAATAAGAGAATTTCAAAATTTCAACGATAATCTTGGTAATATTCGTTTTCGGTCCAATTGTCAATTCTGAAATCATATTTTAGAAGCAGTTCAATACACCATTTGTCAAAACGTTTTATAACAAGTCCCGTAGCTCAGCGGTACTGTTGCTGCATATGGGTCTGTAGGTCGATGGTTCAATCCACGATCACAACACATCTTTTTTGTTCCAAATTTAAACTCATTTATCGATGAAAATTTTGTTAGGTATTTTACATATCAATATTTCAGTGGTAGTATATAAATGTAAATAAATAGTTCAGGTGAAACCATCGTTAGTTATTTCTTAATAATTGTTGGGTGATTTTCATTTCTCGGTGTGAAATTTTCTTACCGAATCCACCGCGTGCTTGAATTAATTGACGGAAATTTTTCGAGTACATGAATTTTCTTTACTAGGGAGATTATATTATATTCTCTAAAAGTGGAGAATAGAAAGGAGATGTCAAAGTGGGGATATGTATGCGCACATGGACTACGCTTCGTTTTTCGTGCTCAAAAACTGGCGGCAATTACACGCGACATTCAAGTATTTAACTCTTCAATGGATGGTCCTCACTTTTAGCGACCTAGAGACACTATCATCATAGTAGAGAATAGGGATATGTCTGGCTTCTCAGGAAACGAATTTTGTTTACAACGTTCCATTGTCTGCGAGAAATTATTTGCTGCCATAATTTGCCATAACGTCATTTAAAATAAATTACATTCTACGAAAAAAATAATAATCTTAACTTCTGAAAAATAAATTGAAATTCAACTAACACAAAAATATTTAATATAATAAAGTTTGAAAAATAACACCTTGTTGTGCCAAACAATAGCCGAATCTGTGATACAGAGATAATCTCATATCACGGAGTAGATTTGGCGTAATGTAGGCACAAAGTTGGATAATTTTGCCCCTTAATTCATCAGGATTTGTTGCTCTCTGAAATGCATGTCGATACGCGGATTCTTTCAAATATTCCCAAAGAAAGAAATCTTTAAATCTGGTGATCTGGAAGGCCACAATATCATACCACATGTAGATATTAAGCGATCACGAAATGTGTTTTAAAGAAATTGTTTCACTGGTCGTTACTCGTGACATTCTGACTCGAACAACCATTCTGTTGAAACCAAATGTCCCCAAAATTAATAGGAAGTATCTGCATTGTCGGACTAATTTGATTTCGACATGAAAAACACATTTTTCAGCGTATTGTACCGTATTGTACCATATAAAATTGACGGCATAGTAAATTATGTTATCTTTGATGGATATAGCATTGAAACAGCTTAATTTTAGGTTGTATAAAATGACCACCCCCACAAGGGGTAGAAATCGGGTTTTGATTCGCGATTTCTGACCCCATGTACCACCCTTATCTGACGGCATAGATGTATCATAGTTTTTTAAGGAAAGGCAAAGTTAACTGGATCAACGCCGTCAAGTATTCGATTAACTGGGGAGGGGGGGTAAAATCGCCGATTTCAAAAAAAAATTCCGACTCCTTGTACCGCTATTTTTTGACGGCATTGGGTTTTAGAGCATTCTTTCTTCATTGCCTCTTTGACCAGAATAGTGCCGTCATATATAAAGTAATCAAAAAGTACCCCCTTTTTTACGACATTTCAACTCGCCTGTACACTCACCTGTACCGCGGAAAATTGACGGCATAGTGCCCAACGTTTGTTTCTCGACCAGTACTTCAACATTGTGGTCTATTACTTAGAAATCACAAAATATTTATGATCCATGATTAAATTTGTCAATTCATCCTCTTCAATGTAGCACAAACTAAGTGCAACGGGCAAGTGTAAGTGTATGAAAACGAAGGCAGTATAGGCATAATATATTATTTGTGGAGGATTCAACATCTAGACGGAGTTTATTCTGATAAAAAAAACTAGCGATTTTTTCACTATTGCGAGTGCTGGAAATATCATTTCACGATTTCTCATATTGATTGAACCCACCCAGCACATGTATTCGTTAAATGCATTCAACCTATATTTCTTAATAATAGGAAGTGTTTGATTGTGTGTCCTCAAATCCAACAACTGTAGGCTGTCACTCATTACAAATAATTCGTTTTGCTAAATAATAATCAGTGAATAGTGACAATGGTCACGATAGTTAATCACACATGGATGGATGAAGGTATGCATTGTTCCACAAACTACAACAAAACATAGAAAATAGTTATTACTCGTTACATACATACACATTCACTTCTACACATCGTCAGCCCCTTAGTGAGAGAACATTCCAATCGGAGTAACGGTTAAAGAAGAATGCAAGTGTGTCAACAATATTGATTCTCTCCTCACCTTGGAAGATGAAAATAGCAAAAAATACTTCCGTGCTGATCATTCATAGCGTTTCTGTTCTAAAATTAAGTCAGAGTTTACTCTAATTTTCTAAGATAACCGTATATAAATTTGATATCTTTGAATGACAGATGTTGCTGAAGTAGTTATACCTGTCACCAGTTCTGCTCTTTCATTCTCCTGTATGCCACTGTGGCCTGGTATCCAAATAAGTTTTACTCTGTCATTGGGGTTATTGTTTGTCTCCCAGACTAATTTGGAAGAAAACCAACATGATAACAGGGCCTTCATTGCCCCTTGACGGTCGGGGAGAATTACTATGGGATAATGGAACAGATGGAATATTCCCTGTCCTACTACAGCAGGGAATCGAAGATCTAGCACCAGAACTATGCAGACTGTACAGGATGAGTCTAGCACTTGGCTGAATACCACAAAGCTGGAAATCTGTGAACGTGGTATCATTCCGAAACCTGGCCGAAACTCATACGACCAGGCCAAGGATTATATCATCCTTTCTCCTGAAAGGACTAGAAAAACTGATAGACAGGGACATACGGGTGGCAGCTCTCATAGACCGGCCATTACATATAAACCAGCATGCCTAACAGGAAATTCGTGCGAGACGGCCCTGCACCAATTGGTGTCAAGGCTGGAGGACAGAAATAGCACTTTTCTAGACATCGAAGAAGCATTTGACAATACATCCTTCGAAAGTATGGTATCAGCGGCCCGGAGGAGAAGCGTTGATTAAACCACCTGCAGGTGGATAAAGTCAATGCTCCAAAATCGACAGGCCCATACCAACATATTTGAAGACTCCGCGAAGCTGGAAATTGCCAGAGGAACCCCACAGGGAGGGATACTATTCCCCCTACTGTGGGACTTGGTAGTAGACGAACTTCTGGAATCTTTAAACAATCAGGGATACTACTCCCAAGGTTATGCGGACGACATAGTAGTCCTCGTACAGGTAAAGTATGCCCAAATAACCTCTGAGCTAATGCAATGCAAGGACTGAGGGCAATCCTCAGCAAAACCACACTCATTCCCTTCACACGCAAAAGGATTCAGGGGGACTTGAAGTCACCCAAGTTCTTTGGCGCAACACTACAAGTTGCTGATCATGTCAAATATTTAGGGCTGTTCTTGGACAAGAAACTAACCTGGAACATGCATCTACAACATGTAGTCAACAAAAGCAAAGCATCATTCATGATGTGCAGAAGAGCTTTTGGAAAAACATGGGGACTGAAACTGAAAGTATTGCATTGGCTTTACACCACGATCATAAGACCCAGAATTACATATGGTTCACTTTTGTGGTGGCCCAAGATGAAACAGAGACAGTCGAAAACCAACCTTGGTAAAATACAGAGGCTCGCCACGAGCGATATGAATAGCACTCCAATCGCTGCTATGGAAATTACCGTAAACCTCCCACCTTTAGACATTATAGTCATGGGGGAGGCAAGGATGAGTGCATACAGACTTTAACAAAAAGGTAATTGGATAACCCAACCACAAACTGGGCACACCAAAATCATCCATGAAGTCAACATTACCGAACTGGAAATGATATCAGACTACATGCTACCACAATATTCGTACGAAAAACCATTCAAAACTCAGCTCAAGTGGAACGAATGGGACTTGGGAGTAGAATCACTATCATCTGGAAACATTATCTGGTACGCAGATGGTTGAAAAACAGATGAAGGAACAGGAGCAGGAATATACGGGTTGAGGCCATAAAGGAACATAATAGTCCCACTTGGTAACAACACCACAGTATTCCAAGAAGAGAAGGACGTGCATACAGACGAATCTAGACCATGGGTATGAAAGAAAACACATTCTATCTAACAGCCAGAGCGCTATAAAAGCTCTGAACTCAATACAAATAGAGTCTAAGCAAGTCTGGGAATGTCTTCAGAGCCTCAATGAACTGTCGAAACACAACACAACACTTGTGTGGGTGCCCGGGCATAGGGGAATTGAAGGCAATGAAAAAGCAGACCAACTTGCAAAGAAAGCATCTGAATCACCATTCACAGGTCCAGAACCATCGTTTGGAATTAGCAAAACCCGATGCGGAAACCTAATCAATGAGTGGAAGAAATTAAAACAACAAACGTTTTGGAACCAAATCGAAGGGTATCGACATAGCACAGCAATGGTGAGGCACCTGAGTCAAACACTAACGGCTGACACACTCAACCTTAACAGATCTAAGATACGCACGATCACCGGCTTACTAACCGGACACTGCGGCCTTAGGAAACACCTACAAACCATTGGAATAAATAGTGAAACCGTGGACTGTAGACTCTGTGGTGACGAGGAGGAAACAGCCTCTCACATCATCTCCGACTGCGACGCGCAGCTCAACAAGCGCAACAGAATATTCGGACAGATCAACCTAGAAACAGGCATAAATCCGAAACACCTAGTAAATAGACTACTGAACCTGGTGAAAAACACAGGCCTATTTAACTAGGAACCACTGACGACAGAACAATACAATAGACCCCATCTGTTCTCAGGGAAACCTCAAGGTAAACCCGGTATCTCGCTCGTCAGTCTTTAACCAACCAACCTCCAACCAGTGCCTTTTTCACTACGTCAAGCCTCTCTTCTCTTACCAAAAAAAGAATATATCCTCCCGGATGTATCATCTCCCCGAACTACAATATTTTCCTGTTATCACAACAACATCAATAAAATTACTTTACGAATTTATTGTTGACAGGACGTAATCAATCATTTGACCTGTTTTCTGAATAACCGACAATAGGGAATATGCATAATTTTTTTTATTTGTTTAATAAATTTTTTACTTCGTTACAACATAGTAAAAAATATAAATACGGTTGAAAGTCTTGGAATTAATTTTTAAAATAATATATAAAATACCGATTGAATTTTACCTATTTGAACGCCTCCATTTTCGCGCGCTGTGGATGACGTCACATGGCGCGATCAGTGTTGTTCTTCTTCAGTGTCGTTCGTTGAGACGTACTCTGATTGTTCTACTTTCTTAAAGTTGAAATTTTATAAAATAGTAAGACAAATGTAGTACAAGTGTTAGAGAGAGATGCACATATGTGAAAGTGATCTCGATCAACCAGAGCAGTCTTCAATGAACAAGCCTTTCTATAGTTATGGCCATTGACACTATTGACAGTTATTAATTAGGTTAGGGATTTGCAGTTTTAATCGCTATTATGATAATGGAAAATGCTAATAAACCATTTAATAGGTATTGTCTAGTACCGGAATGCCAAAACACAATTATAAGTACACCAAGTAAAGTATTTTTTTCTGTTCCAAGAGATGCGAAAATACGTAAACAATGGTGTAAGGTTATGAGAAGAGGCGAAGTACCTCCAGTATCACATTTACATTGTTGTGAAGATCATTTCAATTTGAGTACATTGTATTTCGATAGTTTACATGAATTGAATTGATCAGAAGTAAGTTTTGCATGCATAAATGTTTTGTATATAACTGCCTCACCTAAATTACAAAAGGAAAACTATCATTTGAAAAACTATTACTACTTATCAGTTCAGGTATTGTCGAATTGTGCTTTGACAAAACCACTTTCAGTCATTGCTCTTGATAATTTACAATTGTCACTAGACCAAAATCTTACTATGTAATGGAAAACACTACAAATATATAAATAAAAACGAATTTTCTATGAAAGACGACTAGCACAGTATGAATATCAACACAGATAAATTTCATAACGTGCCATGTGACGTCATTCTTCGTTTCGACCAATGGTGATGCGTCTCGCAAATTTGAATTCCGCGCGCTTATTATGCACTTTTTGATTGGAGTTTTATGGAGTTAAATACAAACTAAATGGTAAACTAATGGTTTAGGTGTAATTTCAAGACATTAAAATATCGGATGTGAAAACTGAAGTAAATTTAAATCACTTGCATATTCCTTATTATGAACATTAGTATACGATTCAATCCATATCGATATACTACTTACTCAAACATTTCCCTACAACAATCATTCTACCAGGAAATCTCAAAATAAAAATGATTTTCATAAAATACAAAATAACAATCGTTTCATCAAGAGTCAGTCCGGACCTAGGAACTAAAACGTAGTGACCAGTTTTACCAACTGACAACTTCGCAGCTAATGCATGCTCTGCGAAAACAATGTGTCGACGGAATAGCATTTCGAGTTACGCTTAACCTTTCATTGGCTGAAGTTATAGAATGGAATTATACAAACAATGTATATTCAATGAGATATTTTGGAGATGTTTTATTTCTGTTTGAAATGAAACATTTACTTTATAGAATAAAGTTAATAGAAAATAATGAGTTAACAAAAGTGAAATATCGTCAACGTAAATATTAGAAATATTGCATCATAGTAGGCACACACAAACCATGATATATATGTATGAGGACAATAAATAGTAATTTGATCGTTCACCTAGAAGTATTTGAATTTATGAATTTTTCGACCGTCATTGGGACGTCATTTCACTAACCTGTGCTACGTGGGATATGACTTCTTCAATTTGTATGATTTTAGTGCATAAACACGCTCATTGGCAGTAACAGTTTTCCAAGTGAAAACATTAGACATAAATGCTTGTGAATTTTTTTTAGGAGGAACTTCACAAATTCAATGTCTAAAATATCAAAAAATCTTCAAAACAACAAGGCAACCAAGAGACAGGGCTTGATATACGAACACCACACTTTTAATTTCAATGAAATCTATATTGCCATATGTAAGAAAAAAATATTTAAAATGTTTGACAAAAAGTGCATATATGTCGTGACATATTGCAATAAATATTTTTATGTTTGATTCAAGCTACCTTTGAAAAGGGATTAGAGGGTTCTTTCGTATTTTTTTTTTAAGAACGGGGATATTGTCAAAACGTGACAGAATTTAAATTAATCTTTTTTGATTGAAGTTTAGAAATAAAGTTTACTTTCACAATAGTGTTGAGTCGCATCCAGCATCAACCAACCGACAGTACATTGGAGATATTTCCAACAATACGCAGTTTTCAGATCAAAATAATACTGCACAAGTTAATATACCTGTTACCAATACGTAATGTGAAACAATACGATACTGATATGAGTTTCAAAATGAGATACTTTGCCGGACTAGTTCGGTAAACTGGTTCTTTACCGCAATAGTATTTTCGATAGTTACAAAATGCATTTCAGAAATTCAAACAGAAAATGAATTTTGATATTCCTTGCAATTCTGTTCGAGGTCTTTGAGTATATGTGTCATTTTCAGTAATATTGAGTATTTCATACGGCATCAATACAATAAAAATGAGATGAGGAAGTCACGTCATTTTGTAGCAGCTTCGAACTGTTCAACAAACATATCGCAATATATCATTCACGAAACATTATAATTGTTTAAAATTATGGGGACGCCGTGCAACACGACGAAAGAAGAATTAATTTACTGGCAATCATCAGTCTAATCAGAGAGAATGTGGTTAACAAATTATTAGCATTATATTGCCTATTATTAGTCCAGTCAACATTTACCAATTTTTTTTTTTTTGGATATCCACCGAAAATTATGATCATGGTGTCATTCGATTCGTAATATCAAGTAGAAAGTTTAACAAAAGGTCCCAAAAGAAGCCGAAAAAAATTGCAAAAGTTATAAACAACTAAGTGAAAAAAAATAGGGCTTTGGTTTTTCTTGAATATCTCGAGATATATTAAAGATTCGTGAAATATTAAAAAAGATCAGAAAAGATCAGCAAATGTGATGAAAAAAGTTCCGACTCCCGGAACTGTACCTCTGATATTAATAATTTTTACACAGCCCTGAAAATAGAGCCAAAAACGGGTAGTCTGGCTTCCGCGCGCCTTTGCGTCACTTTTACTCAACAACAGAAAAAATTATTTTAACATATTGAACATAAATTTTAAGGAATAAAATAATCCATGTACTATTGGGATACATCAATCCATAATAATCCGTGGTTAAAATTTTTTTATCCCAATTTTTCCATAAATTACGCATTTGTTGATTAACAAATTTTTCTAAACTGACTGTTAACATTAAAACCCCGATACTTGAAGTTGGATGGTTGGTTCAAATGCAAAATATGATCGCCCTCTCATGAACTGTAATTAACATCAATCGCATATAGATCTGCAGGAAAACGAATATTTTCTCAAAAAAGTGTTCGATAAAAATTACCAAAAACAAAGTTTAACCCTCTGTATACCCGCCAGTTTGGATTCTAGAAACTTTTTTCATTTGAACTTTTTGATGCACATATTGTGGACTATTCCATTACAAAAATTCAGATGAATACGATGAAAATGAAATTCCAGATTTTTTGAAAAATCGTCAAAATACGAAACTTTGACCCCCTGTAAAATCCAAACGACGGCATTCAGAGAGTTGGCGCAATGATAACTTTTGTTCAGGATGGCATGGGCTATATCGTATTGCAATTTCAGCGATTTTCACTGAAACCGGTTTTCCATAAGATTAGTGCGGGGTTATTTCATCTTGATATCTCAAAAACTGAGAAACCTATGAAATATTTTTTTTTTAATCGAAATTTCAACGCTCTGTAACGAATCGGTAACGCAGAGTCTGCGAATATATGTCAATAGGAAAGAAAGTCGTATTTTGATCTAAAAAATACGCCTCTGAAATCTTGATACTGAATTTTAAAACACTTGTAAAGAGATTTTTAGATTTTGTGAATAAAGAAAATTGATTCGAAAAACCAACCTTCTGCTATCTAAATTCTGTCTCAACCAGGATTTCAACGCAGTTTTGTATCCCATCCACGACGTTATTCAAGAAAATAAAACCACTCACCCTCTTCCAACGGAAGTCTCCTTGGCACTGAGTCCCTTGTAGTAAATCCTAGTCTCCACTTCACCATCTGAAAGGATGTTCGTCGATACAAAGTCCGTAATTTCGCGACACTCAGCCAGTGATGCCAGCATCAGAACCGCCACCAGGAGGCGGCCAATACACCTGGGGCGCTGTTTTTTGACGCACCTCATTCACTATTTGTCTCTTGGTATGCTGTATGTAATCTCGAAGATCGGCGGTGAATTTTCTCACATGTTTTGGAAACCGAATCTGAAATCAAAAAAGGGTGTTGAAGGAGAATGTTGGTAACAATACCAATAAAAATATAACTTGGAATATTCCATGTTCTACCAACACTAGTATACTAATAGACCGTCAGATAACGACAGATTTTGCTGACTCATTTTCTCTCTTCTGGGATTTTAACCACTGGAAATTATGTCGGTGTTGAGCCCAAAAAATGAAAATTTAGCGATCGGACGTGTGCTAGGCATATAGAAAATTCATTTTCCTTTTGCAGAAAAAAATTGTTTTTTCAATTTTCTCGTTTATGGCATTTTAACACATGAATGGGTATAACAATCTAATAGTGAAAAACCAAAGCCATAAGGTTTGCCGTACTTAAAGGGTTGAAATAGTGGCGCGATTTTGTAAAAAAATTGTTGGTCGCTGATGCATTTTCTCTCTTATGGCAACCGACAGAATGAAATTTAATATTGTTAGGAACCCGAAAAAAAATTCCCATGAGCCGGTCAGCTGTTGAGGTCAATTTTCCGGACGGAAAACTTTTTGAATTTTTTTTCGTTTTCCTCCAAACTTTCTCGTGAACGAAATAATGTGCAATGAAAATTTGTTGATATAAAAGTCTGTTATGAAAAAAGCCATAAGTCTAGTTCGTGCTTATCATACTATATGAAACTGGAAAACTTGCAGGAAAATCACAGGAATTTTTGTTCATTTTCTCGTTTATGGGAATTGGCTTGTAGGAAGAAAAACTGATTTCAGGACCAGAAAAAAAAAGCCATAAGTCGGAAACATGATTAAGACGTTTTATACAGGGAGGTCCTAAAGTAATGGATACATTAATTTTCTACGTTATTATTTTTTAAGAAAAACCCTGAATCACGTCGAGTTAGGTTTTCGAAAAGACACTCTGTGACATGAAAAATCGCCCCTTCACCCCCTCAAAGTGACAGCCACTCACCCAATTTTTTTAATGGACTTGGGTGTCAGTTGAAAACCCTTGATGAAATTCACCAATCCATTGAAGAACATAATTTTTTGGGGAAAGAAAACCTGATTTCAGGATCAGAAAAAAAGCCATAAGTCGGAAACATGATTAGGACGCTTTATACAGTGAGGTCCTAAAGTAATGGATACGATAATTTTCTACCTTGCTTACTGCTGATGACAATGTTAAACCTCATCAATATGTGGTAGAAGTCCATTATATCTCGAAGAGGAGTAGTATGGATATACAAATCAGTAAAACGCAAAGTCGTCTCCACAATTAAATATCCCATCTAGTATGATAGAATGGTGAACGGTGACTGACCGTTATCAATCAGATAGCCATCAAACAGTAGTACATGTTTCGGTCCTATATAGGACCATCATCAGCTATTCAACAAATTGTGGAGAAGGAAATAAATGTTGTATAATATATAAACTTTAATTAACACTAATTATTAAAAAATTTATATATTATACAGCATTTATTTTCTTCTCCATAATTTCTTGAATAGCTGATGATGGTCCTATATAGGACCGAAACATGTACTACTAGTACTACTGTTTGATGGCTATCTGATTGATAGCGGTCAGTCACCGTTCACCATTCAATCATACTAGATGGGATATTAAATTGTGGAGACGACTTTGAGTTTTACTGATTTGTATACTCATCAATATAATGTATTTGATACGAAATGTTATGATTTCAAAATTATGTATTCGGGCACAATTGTTTTTTATTGCAGAAAATGTTTCTCTCTTTGACAAATAATTTTGACATTCAATTTTTATATTAATTTGCTAACTTTGACAACCTATAATTCTCTAAGGATCGATACTATTTCAGTCAATGAAGTATTGCATGACATCGGTATGTCATACGAGTTTTTCTATCTCACGAAGTCCCATCGGATGATTATTCTAGCACTTTCATTGATATTTTCATCATTACTTCAAATTCAGCATTTTTTTCTTTAATTTCATCTTCAAACTCCTACGATTGAACCTGCAATTTCCCACCGGTATTCAAAACTTACTAGCAACGGAGGACAAAGTGATATATGACCTGATAGTAGAATTTGTTATAAGAAACGGAAAATGTATCAAAGTTCTACAGTTAAAAATTTCAATATAATTGACGTTATGTGTGTGGCTAAAAAAAAATATTTTTTTTGTGATTGAACCTTATTTTTATCGAATGCGTGCGCTTCTGTCGGTTGTGAAAAGGTCACACTCTATCTTTACCTTCTCTCTTCCCCGCAGCCCGCGCGCCGACAAAATGAGCGACTTCAAACCAATCCGTGTTGTTGGTATGGTAATGCTGAGTACATCTGTATTTATACGATATCATACATCCATGGAAAGCTGCATGAAATTGGGTTAGCCGTCAAAAAACGCAGTTTTATGTCCTATACAGATCCTCTAAAATTCATTCCATTATCTTCAAAAACGAAAAAGTTATAGGGGCGAGCCACCTTCCTCGGACACCCGCTATGCTGTTGCTATTTATTTTATATATTTTCAATTTTTTTTAATTCTTCATATATTTTTCCCTTTTTTTTCTTTGCCTTAATTGACTTGCCGAAAACAATATTGGTATATTGCGACTCGGTTGAACAAATACTCTATTCTATTTATTTTATTGCATTCTATTGATTTTTTCCCTGGTCAATGGAGCGATTGCAATTATTTTTCAGTCTCCTGTATCACTCTCAGTTTCCAGAAGCAGATAGATACGTCTTTTACTGCATTTCGGTTTTGCCTTGATCTTATCCGTTAACCGGGGCATTTTTTGTTTTGTAATTTTGACATTTCTGAGAAGAATAATATGTTTGTCGGGTTAGGTGAGAAGTGTGTGAAATATTTCAAGTTTTCTATCGACATCGTAAGTGCGAAAAATTTTGGAGAAATCAGTAAACGCGAAAAAAAGCTTACCAAAAATCTTTTATAGTTTCACTAGAGAAACAATGAAAAGTTTTATTTTTTAGTCATCGGGCTCACAAAAAAAAATCACCATATAATGAGAAAAATCTGGGGAACATACTGGTATCTTCAAGAATTCATGATAAAAAAACAATATTTTTTGGTAACCCTGAAAATTTGGATTGTAAGTTGTAAAATACTGTTGAAATATTTTATTGTTGCTTTCATATATACAGTGACCGCCAAAATGTATGTACCATATGGGAAAAATTTTTATTATTGGAGTATTGGAAAAAATATTCTGGGGAAAAGTTTGTGCATGTCCGATAACCTAAAAGTCTATTTTGACACATGTCACGTGACCGCTAGAATGGCGGCAAAATGAAAAAAATTGTAATGCAAAGGCAAAAAAAGGGGTAAGATGGCAAGATATCAAAAAAAGTTATTTGAAAAAGTCACTTAGAATTCAATTTTATACACATAAACGAAGTTTCAAGAAATAATTCAAAAAAATTGAAAATGACAATTTTTTAAAAATATTTTCCCATCTATTTGAAAATATAATTTTTTTTTCTTATGAATAGCTTGACTATACTGAAACATTTGCATTTTAATGATAATGACAAAACTTCCTCATTTTCTCCACACCAGAGGGCACTAAATTGAACAAATGGGAATTTGTCAGAACCCTTGCTGTTCGTATCTAACAGTTATATCCGAATTCCACGACCATTGTGATGACATGACACTCCAAAAACATGGTAATTTCCAGATTATAATCAAGTTCCGATGATAATCGTGCATGAGCGTTTCACTTCGCACATAAATTTGAAAATAGTGCGTCAAATTAAAGATTCTTAAAGATTGCCATATCAACACAATAGTCTTGGAATTCTGATATAACTGTTAGATAAGAACCAATGTAACAGCGAGGGTTCTGGCAAAAACCAATTTTTTCAATTTAGTGCCCTCTGGTGTGGAGAAAATGAGAAAGTTTTGTCATTATCATTAAAATGCAAATGTTTCAGTATAGTCAAGCTATTCATAAGAAAAAAATATAATATTTTTAAATAGATGGGGAGAATTTAAAAAATTGCTATTTTCAATTTTTTTTGAATTATCTCTTGAAGCTTCGTTTATGTGTATAAAATTGAATTCTAAGTGACTTTTTCAAATAACTTTTTTTGATATCTTGCCATCTTACCCCTTTTTTGCCTTTGCATTGCAATTTTTTTCATTTTGCCGCCATTCTAGCGATCACGTGACATGTGTCAAAATCGATTTTTAGGTTATCGGACATGCACAAACTTTTCCCTAGAATATTTTTTCCAATACTCCAATTATAAAAATTTTTCCCATATGGTACATACTTTTTGGCGGTCACTGTATATATATTATTGTAATTATCACCATACATTTTTCTGCGTGAATCGAACTTTGATAATTACATTATTAACGACAGTGATTATTACATTTATTTTTCACTTGTCCATTACTGATTTATAATACCTTGGCAACGGTTGCTATTTTAGAAAGAATAGGGAATGTGTGGACAATATTTTTGTATTAAACTCCGTCTTGCAAATTCACCTCAGGCTTCATGGGAGAAGAGTGTATGCAGTCTTTGTTGATTTCCGTCGAGCATTCGATAGCATCAATCATAATCTTTTGTTGCTGAAATTGTATAACGTAGGCATAAATTCGAAAATTATTAGAATCATCAGAAATCTCTATGACGGAGCATTCTTTTCAGCAAAAAGTATGATATTTCTGAAGGAGTCCTACAGGGTAAGTCGTTAAGTCCCCTCTTATTTTCATTGTTTATAGCCGACATTTAAGACTACTTTCGAACACACGGTTCAACAGGACTCAACATTGATGGAAAAAATGATATATTGATGTTATCGTATGCCAATGACATAGTTATTCTTAGCGATTCCCCAATAGATCTAACACGTAAGCTTAAAGTTCTCGAAAACTATGCATCAGACAATAATCTCATTATAAATACAACCAAAACTTAAAATTATGTTTTTTTTTTGTAGAGGAGGGTATAGCAGTAATTATAACCTAATATTCACTTGCAACGAGCAAGCCTTGGAAGTTGTCAGAAATTTCACTTACTTAGGGGCAGAATATTCTTCATCATCCTTATTTATTGAAATGGCCAAAAGAACGGTCATTAAAACTAACCAAGCATTTGGATCTATAATGAACTTGATGTATCGTTGAAAACTCAATTCGTGGTCATCGAGAATGAAATTATACGGATCTATTGTGTTATCTTCGCTATCATTTGGTATTGCTATCTGGGACCTTCGTTACGCAGATATTATAGAGCGTATTCAAGTTCGTTTTTTCTAACATTTACTTTGTTGCCTAAAAATACTCCAGACTATATTGTACTCATTGAAACTAACTGCACCAAATTATCATACATAATATTCAAATCTCCGTTAACTTTGCTCAATAAACTGAAATCTATGAACGAGACCAGACTTTCCAAAATTTGCTATGCACATCTACTTGTTTTGGAGCGAAATGACACTAAATTTAACTGGCTCTCTCAGTTAAAAAAATACTTTATATTCGCTGACTGTGAGAATTTATGGCAGCGTTTTCTCAATTATCACTCGAAAAACCTTACGGACGATATTTTGGCAAAATTCAAGCAAAAGCTAATTTCGCTTGAATTGGAGAGACTTATGAGTTCTTCCTACCCGCTGTTATACAATGGCTTAACAGTTACCGATCCATCAAAATCTTACTTAAGTATTCCCTCACAAATCTATACAGTGTCCGGCATAAAGTTCACAGCATATGAAAAACTTATTTATTATTGATTTCTCAAAAAAAAAATTCTTGATGAAAACCTCTGCTTCATCCCAAACCTAAAGTGCAAATACCAAAATTGAATTTTATACTACCATATACAAGCGATATTGAAAAACAATTCAGTTTTATTTACTATTTGCAGCAAGATTTTGTGAAATACCGTCACATATTTCAATTAACGTGATTTTCCGATGGAAGGGGGAAATGAGGAAACATCCAGAGAGTGATATGATCATATCTAACAATATACCATCCATCTAGCATAGTTTTCCTCATATCGTACAGGGCGATGAGGAGAAAATTGAAAAAAAAGTGGAAAAATTAAATTGATCGTAGGTGGCTGTGATTTGAATTTCTGAATCAACATTCGATTCTAAACAATATTTTCCCCATACTTTTAATTCTACCGTGAAAAATAAAGTGATGGGATAAATTTTTTTTGAAAACAATTCATGTTTTTCAATATCGCTCGTATATGGTAGTATAAAATTCAATTTTGTTATTTGCAATTTAGGTTTGGGATGAAGCAGAGGTTTTCATCAAGATTAATTTTTTTTGAGAAATCAATAATAAAAAAGTTTTCCATATGCTGCGAACTTTATGCCAGACACTGTATAACGCGTATTATTGCTCAAATCAGAATGTCTAGCAAAACATCCTTGATGTTCTCGTTTTATGGCTCCTTTATGTAGACCACACCCACAATACAAGACATAAAGCTAAAGCACCTCTTACAACAGTATATTCCTCAAAGACAATCACCCAACGCACCTTCACTTACCTAGCGAATAGGCTTTATAATTTTTTGCCCCTGGAAACAAGAGAAGCACCAACTATATATGCATTTAAGAAAAAAACTAGATGCTATCTCTTAAGTCTGGATAGATTTGCTATTCATAGATTAATTGATCCTATATTTGGATAGTACCTTTATCTCAATTTTTCCACTCAATTGATTCATTACAAATATTTCCCATATGTATTACTGATTTTATTATTGCATTGTATTGTATTGTAATTTATTGTCTTCACATTATTGTTATTTTTAATATCAAACTTATGTATATTTTTATTAATATTATAGGGTATGTTGTGGTTTTGGCGCCAGCCGTCAAAGCCTACATACCAATATTGTAAGCTGTTTATCCTGTATATGATGTAACCGTACAAGTTTGTTTATATGTCTACAATCCACGCAATGGCTCTGCCTTAGTGGATTCGTTGTTTATTCTCATAACTATATATGTTAACTCATTTTGGTCAATACTGATCGAACATTACTGTTATATATAAATATGCTCAAAATGTATACATGTTTGATATATGAAGATGAATAAACATTATATTATTATTATTATATTATTATTATTTTACCATATTGACACGTCAGAGATATGTTCGATTTGTAACCTACACGTGACTGAGTCTTCGCAACATATGTTTGAATGTCCTATCTACGCAGGCATAAGACAAAATGCGATTCTCTCTGAAATCGGTGATATCGATGGTCTAGTGCTTCTGCTCAATACCCATAACTTTTTACACTTAACAAACCTTGTATAATCCTTGATTAATATTATGAAGTTGCGATCTTTCTTTTTGAATGAATTACTGTTCAAATGATGGAAACTAGGTATAATATAGGAATTTGTGTAACTCTGCATCACTACTTTCATATAAGTTTAACTTTTTTTTCTCAATGTAGCTATTTTATTAACTATATTTACGTTCTATTAAATCTAGTAAACCGAACCCTTGTGACGAAAATGTTATTTTTCTAAGACAATAAAACTATCTATCTATCTATCTATTAACAGACCCATAACGCCCGGAGCGTTATGGAGGGCATTATGAATCATAACGCCCGCTAAATGTTTTTTTCTGTAGTTCAATAAAATAAATACTCAGAAATGTTTCATTTATAACTGTACATAAAATAGGGACTAATTATTTACTCTCAAATATAAATTACAATTTTCAAATGTTCCTGAAAAATTAGCACCAAGTTTGAAGTTCTGTGAGTTGACCGATGATGAACTCCTCAATGTGTTTCGTTCGGGACGTTAACATTTTCTATTTAGGAAACGGAATGGGCTATCATTGTAGCAATTCTGTTCTTGGAGGAGATACTTTCTTCAATATAGCTCTCCGCTACCGTACTACTCTTCCATTTTCCATGTAGTTTTAGTGTTTCAAAGGAAGCACCTTGAACAAGAAGCGTTGACGACGTTCGGCGTAGACAATGTCCGGTGTAACCTTTCGGGTTTTCCAAATTAAGCTATTTCGCTATGATAGAAGAAACACTTCCTATAGTATTTTTACCTACAGGTAACTCAATGCATTTATTATTTTTGTAGGTTAAAAAAAACCTACATTGTTTACATCCCTTTGGTCGTAGTGCAATTTACTTTTTAACCAAGTTCAAGGCTCCTATTTCGCTTTCTTCAACAATGGTGAAACTTTTTGAGGTGCAGGTCTTAAGACGCGTTTACACCAAAGTCTTCCACTAAGTTTTCCACAAATTGCGGAAATTTGTTGCTTTTTCACAAAATACAGCAACTTTTTCTGTCTTCCACTTGTGGAGACACAAATCTTCCACTAAATTTTGGTTTCCCGCGGAGTGTCGGTAAAGATCAAAGAAAGTTGACAACTAAAAGTGGAAGATTTGTTGCTGCGCGCTTTGCACAAGCAACTTGTAGGAAACTAGTGGAGAACTGTTCCCTCTCCACGCGCGTGACGTCGGGCGCTAGCACACCCCCCCCCCCCAACCTACGCAACCCATGACCAATGACCGTCATTGCACGTGTGTACTTCAGCTGCAGGTGTTCTTGGTGATTTCGTTTGTTTTTTCGGTGTGTGTCAAGATGGAAGGCTGTAGTGAGAACGAATGGACCAGGACCAAAACCAGTGAACTCATTGAACTTTACTGGAGCAGAGAGGTTCTCTGGAACTTACATTCAAAGACAAAAACTTAAAAAACTACGCCTGGGGGGAAATTGCAGCCCAGCTGCAAATTGATGAATTTGAAGTTCAAAATAAGGTGAAGAACTTAATTACCTGTTTCCGAAGAGAGGCAAAGGAAGAGAAGATTGGTGCCGGTGCTACGCAATCAGTCAAATGGTAGACGTTTGAGTCTCTACTTTTTCTCAAGGACAAAACGACACCAAGAACGATCACAGAGGAAAAATTTTGAAAACTTTAAAATTCAATATCTCCCAGAATATTTTTTTTTTTCGACAAAAATGCATTCCTTCATTTTGTTTTGATTTGATTTGATTTGTTTTGATTTGTCATCTTCTACTTCCCACTTCATTTATCGCTCCATTTTCGGAAACACCCTATATATAAGCAACGTTTATTGACTTACCTTGATATTATCCTTCAGCACTTCTATCAAGGCCTTACAAACTCCAATTATAAACAGTGAAATGGTTGATTTTGAGATTTTAAACAAATAACCGAGACTTGTGTACGAATCACCAGTAGCCAAAAACCGTAATGTTACTGCTAGCTTTTCTTGGACAGGTATTGCTTTCCTGTAGTTTGTGTCACGTTTCTTGATTTTATGTCCGATCATTGAAATGAAATACTCAACGTCACTACTGGTCATTCTTAGAAAGTTTTTGACACTCCCGTCGCACCTCAGCTCACCACTCAACAGATCGACGTCATTTTCTCGGAGATCAGCTATCTTGTCACTGCCATTGTACCTATCCCTAGCCTTCAACAAGGATCTCACCCAATATCTTCGGGGACCTCTTGTACAGTGGCTGGCTATGATGACACAGGCACCCGCGACAATAATTGCGTCTTCTTCGTCCGACATCCTTGACACTAGTGCCCCTTTCGCGCTAATTCTTTGGCAACAAGTTTTCCACTTGTTACTCTAAATTTGAGAAGAGCAGCTCTCTCAGTTTTCTACAAAACATCTTCCATTTGTTTATCTAATTTTAGAAGAGCAACTTTTAGTTGACAACTTTTGTTTTCTACAAACGATCTGTTGTCAACTTTTAGTTGTCAACTTTGGTGTAAACGCGTCTTTAGTTTCTGGTACCTTGATCAATAAAACGGCTCCTCTGTCTTCAATGTCATCAATGGTCATCTTGACTATTTCATTACGTCTTCAGCCTCCAAATACGCCCATTACCAGAACAACTTTATGTAGCAGAAAAGTATCATCTGGAGCTTTCCTTATGAAAAGTAATACTTGTCCACCTTCCAACACCTTTGATTTTTTAGGAATGTATCCTTTTGATTTAACTTTCAGAAAGGCCATCAGTTGACTGAATGCTGATATATTGATGTTTTCTTTAACAATCAATGTTGATTTCAGCTGTGACTATTTAGTCCATAGACTATTTGCACTATATTTTTCAGGCTGAAATAATGTAAAATAAATAAAAAATATTAATATTTTTCATGAGATAAAAGTATGCCATTAAGACAGTTTCATTTACGGTATTCACTCTGTTTTCATCTTTCCATTTCAAAAAAGGTCATACCCCTTCTCGTATTAGTATTTGGATTTCACAGGCAGTAAATTTCCTAACGCTTTTTCAGCTTTGACCGTGACATTCTGTGGGATCTCCATAATTATTATGAACACAACCGTTTTTAGTTTCCTCCACTAACAAGCTTGTCAATTCTTACAAAAATGCAGCATCATTTTATTAATTAAACAACCCTTAGCAACCTCTTCAATGTTTCCATGGCAATTGCATAGAAGCTCACTTAAGTTCAGTTGCCGACCCGCAAGAAGTTTTGTTACGGGTTTATTTTGCACTAGAAAACCCTTTCTGTTTTAATACAATAACATCAGAAATTATCTGTCATTGATATACACTTTCCACTCTGTACGCCACTGTATTCTTCTTCTTCAGATTCCTCAAAATGACAACTTGATCGTTGTCATGTATAGCTTGTTCCGAATGTTAGTACTTACCTTTGCTGTACTAGTTCGAGCGGACATGAACCGGCCTTAAGCTAATGACAGTTATCAGTTGTTCTATTTTGCGGTATGTTTGGTTAGTCTATTGTTTTGTACTTAGAACACAAAACCGTAACATTCCTACTCTATCTCTATCTTGTGTCATCGAGGTACCTATTTCACATTCGAATACTTGACCTTTTGTTTATTTGTTTGTGTTTGGTTCTGAGATTGAGAGGCTGGCGTTTTCATCTTGGTTCGGTTGGCAACACTGATTCTTAAGGTGTTCTTTTCATAGCTCCTAGTAGCTCGAGGTAGTTCCTGCACTGATCCCACTAACGAACAAGAAAGCGCCTTGTCAGATATTGACAGTTTTGACTTTGACGTCTGAGAGATATTCTCTTCTTCCTTATTTGATCTTGATGAGTGACTGACCTACTTTGAAGATTTCCAATTAAAGTTTGATCATCGTTGATGGATCTTTGGAAAATTCATATCAGGAGAGTTTCTCATATTGTTTGCGATTTTTGACGCTATATATTTTTTTGAGAAATCTTCGTTCGCTTTGCGGATTTTTGAGGTTAGAAGTCACTTCATCATTGTGTGAAACCACTGGAACGAGAAACTCGCTATCAGACAGCAAACAGACCATTAAAGCTGTTATCAGAACCCTCCCACTTAATAGAGGTTAGTATTTGCATTAGGGCTCTACTTATGGCCCCATACAAGTGTAATCAGAAGTCAGAATGGTATTGTATATTCTAGGGTGCTCCTCTGCGGTTACCACTCTGCTACTGCTTTGCTCTGCTGCCGTTAGTCCTGCTACTACTCTGCTACCGTTAGTCCTGCTACTACTCTGCTACCGATTATTGGAGTTCCACTAATGTGATTGTTCCACTGTTTCGTTGCTATACGATTGTCTTTCCACTGTTCCACTACTGTGATTGTTCCTGCTCGACTGTGGTTGTCCCGCTGTATATCTGTTGTTCAGCATTCCTTCGCTATTCGTCCCAGCTGTACATGTACGTTGATTGATTGTGTCGTACCCACTGTGCACCTGTATACACCAAGGCACTGATGAACTACAACCATGCTAATTGGTGAACTGGCATGCTTGAGAATATCTACGTAGTATCAGATAAGTTTAGAATAAGACTGCCCCTAAGGCGTAAGTATCTATAACTGTAAGCTATCATCGTGACGTCACAGGCATAGCCCTCACTGGAGGTTTCATATTGATATATTCAAACAATACCATACTCTCAATCACAGCATTCACTGGAATTCATCTTGGTGGTTGATATTTACATTGATTTCATTTTCTTTTGTATGGTGAGCTGAACTGTGCACATACAGGGTGTGTAACGATCAATATATTTTATTAGTAAGGGACATGACTATTTCTTTTATTCTGGTCCAAGTTATCTAAGAGTAAGGGAAGACAAAACCTCTACATATTTATATATTATTATTATACCATTTACAGGTATCTATTGTTTAATATTTTAGTAATATTAGTGCAGTGGGTTGTCCCATTCCATCAGGGTGGTTTCGGATTTTTCACTAGCGATAAATCCGTGGCGCTCCGGAAAATTAACCCCATATCTCAATCTTATCGAAATCAATTTTTATTGTCGAATCCACGCCTACTGAGCTGCTGGGTATGTTAGAGGCGTGACACATCATTGCACATTCACTGCTCTCCTTTCCTAAATTTCGCCCCTAACAGTTTATGAAGTAAACAACGTCATTTAAGATAATTTTTCGTGAAAAATAAAATATTGTATGCTCCACGAGCGTTACTAGATCCTAACGCTCATCGGGCAACATTCATCCCTCGGGCCAAAGGCCCTCGGGTGAATGTTACCCTCCGGGCGTTGGATCTATATAACGCACTTGGTACATAAATAGCTATATTGTCTTCATAATACTCCATATCAGTATATCACTTGCGTAAAACTGCCATTTGACAATACTAAAAAAAAGCAGAAATCTGATTTATTCGTCTTGATAACCACTACAACGTGATATGATTAATACGTAGCCGTCTCGTTAGAGTAAATGTATTTTTAGATCAAAGATATCAATTAAAACGAAGCTACTCAGATTATACAATAAAGTTTATGCTTAGGATTCCGTGGAACGATTAGTAGAAAAATTACCGTGATGAGAGGGCGGCAGAATTCGTGGAAACGTCTCTCGAAATATATCATTGGAATTCGAGATTAGGATGCGATGAAAAATGCCACTTGATACATCTTCGCGTAATTTATAATCGGGTGAGGAAAATCACAACAAAAGAGTTCAGTCAAAACT
This sequence comes from Chrysolina oricalcia, assembly GCA_944452925.2. Lineage (NCBI taxonomy): Eukaryota > Metazoa > Arthropoda > Insecta > Coleoptera > Chrysomelidae > Chrysolina > Chrysolina oricalcia. Next base: position 53,929,335 of record OX101817.2, on the reverse strand, counting down.
GTTTTGCCAATAGCCATCGGTATTTTGTTTCTAAATGATGGTTACTATTATAGAGAAAACGGCTGATATAATAGGAATAATTAATTTTATTGATAGTAGAGCATACATGAAGTACATATACAAATGTTAAACAAAACAACTTAGTACGAGAGCTAGCAACGTCGGGAAAACTTTTTAGACATACTATCTCTCTCACTCTCCCGGACGTCATACGGGCACCGATCTGTAATATAACTGGATGAGCATTTCCATATAAGAAAATTACGCCAACTAGTGTATGACATTTTGGAGCAATACACATGCGCGTTGATGATATGTCAAACAGCGGCGTCGCTTAAAGGTTGAGTTAAGGGATTTTTTAATCTCTTTGAAAATTATTAATTATAAATTTTGTGAAGAGGGTACTTGAAAAAAAAAATTACAACGTGGTCTCACAAATTAGACTCGTTTTGAATGAGTTAATATTTCAGTTTTGATGCATTAAATAGGAATTCAGAACAGAAGAATAGACTTTGCTGATACCAGATGAATCCAAAACTGAAATACCATTAATAGTTAGCACAAATGTCGGGGCGTGGCGCAGTGGTTAAAGCGTCCGACTCTGAGTCGAAAGGTCCGGAGTTCGAACCCTGGTTGGGCTGGGATTTTTTATTTTAGTTTAACCGATTAAATTATTAAAATCTCGTGGCTCGAGTAGGGTGAGTCCTGCACGATTCACTGTTGCGTTCCAATTAACAGTGCTGCTCCTAAAGTGGCGTATGGAGTTAGTAACAAGGCCTATCCAGAACACGTGGCTAATGACCACAGCAGTCGATGCCGAAACACCAAAGAAAAAAAAATAGTTAGCACAAAACAAAAACTTGTGTAAGCATAAAATAGATCAAGATCAAGTGAATGGTTGATTTTTACCCGATTTATGACCAGAAAATATGAACCTACGTATGAATATGAAATACACCTTATAGGTATTCAGTCACTACAACTCTAATTGCCAGACAAGTTTCAATTATAAATGCTGATTAGTAATCTTTCCACATAATACCAAAAGTATATACTTTCATCAATCAAGTGGAAAATCTGATAGACTAAAATAGGAGTAAAATCAGTATAAAATACCTGCCAAGTAACAGACTTGAAACCAATCAGTAATAACCTGGATTTGAAATTAATAATAAAGCTTATATAAAAACAATTATGTACCGGTGATTATTTAAAAAAACAGTAATTTTTTTATATATTTATTCATATTTCTTAACAATAAATGTACTCCAAGAATTGGTAAAATTTATATACATTAAAATCAAAAGTTTTATTTTCCTGGAGACTACAAAAGTATAGGATTAGTTCAGACAGTTGGTCACCACAGAATGGTGCCAATGAGTACATAAATATAGATGAAAGTCTAAATATAAATAAGTATATGAATAAATAAACCATTAGTATATTTGGAGCATTACTGTGAATTTGTGTGTAACTATATGGCATGAGCAGATAATTTTTCGATCTGATTCTAGGTTATGAATATCATTATGTATCACATGAAAAGGAAGACTGATTTATAAAGACATATACACATATCTCAAAAATAAGGAGTCGAGGTAGTGTAAATATTTTAATTTCCTTGAATATACTTTTACTAATAACCCTTTTTGTGCTCAAAAAATATCCCCTGCTGATACAGATGCTCCCCAAAAACAGATACCATATCTGATGTGTGAGTCTACTTGGGCAAAATACTATTGATTCTATTTGATATTATTGATTCTGATATAATACAAGTCTAATCAACTTCTTGCGTATGACTGAACCTCTTTCCACTTCAGTTTGCTTTTTAGAAATGGCATAGAACCTTAGTTTTGTATAACGTGTGATAATTAATTAATTTTATCAATCGTGATACGTGGTTTTCTGAAAAAGTTGTACGTCAAGGTGGTGATTTTCCAAGGATCTGAATACTGGTTTTCCATCAGCTACGAAATTTAGGTAACATCTCAACCACAGAACTTAAACACAGAGTGTGTTTAAGTTCTGTGATCTCAACACATCAACACAAATATATCAAAAACAATTTTTTGTCTTTAAAGTTTATTGTCTGTTTTGGAAAAAAATAAAAAATCACTGAAAATACAAAAAGAAACTGGAAATACTTGAACTATAATAAACACAAACAATCAAACAGTACAAACACTAACAGTAAACGAATAAACACACGCCACTGGTAAAAATGATGCTCTGACGTAATGACATTGACATTTTGGAGCAATGCACAAGCGCACTTGCAATCTGAGAGGGTTCAATTTGGCGTATTTTTTTCATGGAACGAAACGGGCTGTGCTCATCCAGTTATATTACAGATCGGTGCATACGGGCCATCTGGCTGGCGGTAGAAGTTGCGTTCATCAGTGCGCATCGATCCTATACAGGTAAAATATTGATTTTTCAAATTAATTTGAGGTTTCTTTTCTTATTATTATTTTAATTAAACTCTTTGACAAATGAATCAATTATTGCCAGATATTTTTATAGTTGTTCAAACTGTGCCAGATGCTAATTTTGAATAATTTTTTTCAAACTATTTTTATACGACTGAAATTTTTTATATGATGTTTTCGAAGTATCTATAATAATTTGGTTGTTGAACCTTCAGCTAGAGCGATTTGAAAGTGAAAAGTGATGTGGCATTATTTTGAGAACAAAATGTACCACCTCCTTTATTGACTGGACTATTACAAATCCAAAGACATTTTCGATCTACTTTGTCTACTAACGTGCAGTGTGTATCACATTAAATCAAACCTTCCAGGTAATTCTGACTATTTTTGAAGTATCTATCGATTCTGTATAGGACGTGGCACTGGATACATGCAATCATCAGAATTTTTTCATTTCAAGATACACACACCGGCAAATTTAAAGGAACGGAGATGAATTGTATTATTTTTCCTCATATTTTTTTTGCGGCACATTTGAAAAGAATCATTCAACAGGGAAATTCAACGGATGGTTTACTTGATTTCAATTTGTTTTGCAAAGCTTCATGCGCTTTTGGAGCCTGTCTAAAAACTTAAGACTAAAAATTGAAAACTCAGTTGTATACTTATTGTCGTCGTAAACATTTAATGTTAACGCAAAATCATAAGGAACATTTTTTTCAATAATGTTTGTTTCCTCCACGAGCCCTTATAACTGCAACCATTCGTCTTACCATATTTGAATGAGGCAAATTCTCCCATATTTCCATTACAGCAGTTCTTGCTTCTTCCAAGTTTCGAACAGCAGGAATTCGTGACCTAAGTCGTCTGCCTAGCATGTCCCTGACATGTTCAATTGGATTCATATCTGGCGAACATGCAGGCCAATTCATTGTCGGTATTTGAACCTGATTTAAATATTCAGCTACACAACGAGCTACGTGCGAGCGAGCATTGTCTTGCATCAAGAGAAAATCTGCCCTGATGAAAAAGGTATCACATGATCTTGCAAAATATCGTTCATGTACCTATCTGTCGTTAAAGCGCCGCCATCAATAACCAGCAACTCTCTGCATGCCCCTAAACATATGCCACCCCACACCATAATTGAGCATCTACCGAAAGAGACTGGGAGTAAAATTAAATTATTCGTTCTGTTCTTCTGGACGACGATACAATCTTTTCCTTCCAACGTCAATTATATCAACCTGTGGATTTTTATATGTAAGAATAAAAATCTTATTTCGTCGAATTGACGTTGTTAATATTTGTTTGTGTATCAGGAAATATACCCTTTGTTGGTAAAATGTGTATATCCACATAGGTCGGTCGTACTGGTAGAGCGCTCGTTTCTCGAACGTAGGGTCGTGAATTTAATTCCTAGTACTGTCATCGCGGTCTCGTGCGTAGCATCACACGTTGAAAGATAAGGGCTGCGTCTTTACCATTTCGCACAAGTCTCTCGAAGACTTTTGGGGGTTGCGCGTAGAGGTGTAACAGATTGACGGAAATAACTTTTGTTTTTTAACAAAAAACAGGTATTTCATTTGTCATCTATGGATCGCCGTAGTTTAAATCTTCATATATAGATATTTATTTTTAAACTATCATTGGCAATAATGTGTAAATAGGATTAATTCATCTGCAATAAACGAAGATTCAAAATATGACTAGATGCTAGAATCATTTTTTATATGGAAAGCTTGTCCAACCATACCAACAAAATTTTGCAATGGACGTCTATAGAGATTTAAGTGTGTGGATCAGAATCAACGGACAATACTTTCCGGAAGAAAAGACAAAAACAATATTGCTGAAGCCTTCATGAAGAAGCTACCAAACAATTTTTTTTGGGGTAATGTGTATATTCCATAAGAATTATCACAAAATTTAATGCTTTTCATATACGATAGGTGTCCATCATTCTATGCATTTTTGGTTTACCCTGTAGACATACGAATGAATTGTTTTATAAAGGTCAATATCAGCTTCGTCTGAAGGATATCAAATCCAGAAATAGTGAAAATTCACACGTGTAGAAAGAATTTCTCTCAAAATGTTATACATTAAACGGTTTTTGTACACACATAAAAAGGATTTCTTCCTCTAATGCAATAAGCTTTGCTTCAAGAGTATGGCTTGTTTATATATACTGGAATAAACGACTTCTCGATCATAGGTCAAGACAATCATAATCTCCATTGAGAAATTACTTCTCTTGAATCAAATTGCACAAATTCTTAACATTAGCTACGCTCGTTTCATACCAAAAGACTTCTATATTTGGATGAATGAAACCACATTATTGAATTAAGGTACAGCTCTTCATTTTAGAACCACTGTGTTGGGGTGTTGAAATATTTGCTTCAATTGAAACTACCATATTGCTGACTAAGAAGACTATCAGTTGCTTGATTTGAAATATCAGAATTACTTGGATTCAAAAAAATTTAATCGAAAATGAATACAGGCACATGGTTCAAATTCAAAGTGGTGTTTAGACATCTCAAAGTATTTTAGTATTTGGATTTGGATATGGTAGAAAAACTGAGGGGTTGGGGAATCTCTGAAGAGATTATTGATAATTTCAAAGGTAAGTGTAGGACATAATATCAAGATAAGGTTAGGTTAGGTTGCCATATAGTATATTGTACGCTCGTACTACAAAATTTAATATACCTACTCGTGGGAAATGTATGTCATTTCATGCTCATTGTACAATATATTATATAGAAACCTGACCTAACCTTATCTTGATATTATGTCCTACACTTACCTTTGAAATTATCAATAAAATCTTCAGAGATTCCCCAACCCCTCAGTTTTTCTTCCATATCCAATTCCAAATACTAAAATACTTTGAGATGTCTAAATACCACTTTGAATTTGAACCATGTGCCTGTATTTCATTTTCGATTAATAATAGCTTCGACTATAAACAGAAAAAAGCCGGCAAACAGGGGTGCGACTGCGAATAGTGCGTAGTGGCCGGTGTGAAACTCAGAAGTGCGATCAACAATCAACAGGTGCAACTTGGAGGACTTGGGAAACACTGTTGCCGATTTTCATAGTTGAAATTGCAGATTGCAGGTCGTGATCTCACGTCCTCACGGACTTTAGAATTAGTATAATAATTATGTATTAATGCTTTGAGCTATTAAATATAGTGTCTCTTTTGCACTTTTTTTCCGGACCAAACGTACACCTAGTGGTATTGATGTTGGTTGCTACTCATATGTAGGCACTTTAGTTCTTTGGAAACAGGTAGATATACCTACCTACAACTAATGAATGTTGCTACAGCTGGTGTTTGTATAGGTAACTATAGAAAGGAATGAGAACAACAAATTTGGTTGAAGCGATAGTTACCTTACCTATGCTAAATAATCATGAATAGGTACGTAATCATACTTTTGGCAACAATACCTTTGAAAGGAGAAAGATGATATTCAAGAATGCATAATTATTAATTCAAGAAAATTGCATTCGAAATTTACTTGTCATGATACAAATTTTTGGCACATTTCTTCAATGAAGAAATACTTTATATGGTGTCTTGGAACAAGAGATATTGAGTTACCAATATCTGTCAATAATTGTAATTTTGTTTCCTGAATTCTGTTATAATTACTTACTTGATTGAAAAATATTTAGTAAAAGTGAATAAATATTTCAATTAGATAATTTTTTACATTAGAGATTTTGAATAACACTGTATGAAATACTTTACTTTAGAAGATAAAGTAGGTACGTGTTTTCTCAATTTGAGAATTTAGAATTGAAAATGTATTACCTATATCCAATGAAGAAGATTTCTTTAATGAAGAAATACTTGATATATTTTCTTGGAACAAGAAATATTGTGTTATATTTTTCAAGACTTGCAGTTTCCTTTCCTGAATACTCTTAATTACTTGAATAACGAATATTTGGTAACACCAAATAAATATTTCAAATATATGATTTTCTACATTAGAGATATGCAATAATTTTGTATCAAATATATTATTTTACAAGAAGAAAGCGTTTTATCAGTTCAAGAATTCAGAATTGAACAAATGTATCATCTCCAATGAAGAAAATGTTTTTATGTGTGTAGCCCTAAACATTTTCTATGATCAAAAGTTGCTTTTCTCAATCACAAGAATGATCTGTTTGAAAATTAAAAAATTCTGACAATCCACAAAAATAAAAGTTTTCATTATAAAGCAGCCTGCTTTATCCTAAGAAATTTATTCTGTTATATATAAACTATAAAATGCTTTTTTATTCGAAAAAATCTATTTTTTCAGTGCGATTTACTTCAATCAAACATATGTGTTTTTTTCTGTCCAAAAAATTAGGTTTTCTTCATCCAAGAATTTACGTTTTCTCTGTCCAAGAAATTACATTTTCTCTTTCTAAGAAATTACGATTTCTCTAAACAAGAAATTACGTTTTCTCTATCCACGAAATACATTTTCTCTATCCAAGAAATTAAATTTTTTCTGTCCAAGACATTAGGTTTTCTTCATCTGAGAAATCACGTTTCCTCCGTTCAAGAAATTACGTTCTCTCAGTGCAAAAAATTAAATTTTCTCTTTCCAAGAAATTACGATTTCTCTGTCCTAGCAATTACGTTTTCTATATTCGAAAAATTGCGTTTTCTCTTTCCATGACACTACCTTTTCTTGAATGTAGAAAACAAAATTTCTTGTGCGAAGTAATCGTGTCTATTCTATTGAAGCTGTTATTGTTGTATTTTTCAGATAATTTACAATTTACAACTCCTGATTAAATTCCCTCATAAAGAGAAAAATATTTTCATCAGTTCCTGCAAAACGAACGTCTAGTGAAATTGAAGTAATTTTGATGTTTGGGTGTTTTCTAGTCCACGAATAAATTATCACCTCTTGAGATTTCTTTTGTGCAGAAAAAATGTTGTAAGGCTTTATGAAAGAATGTTATGTTTTAGATGGAGTGCATCATTACCTTCATGAATACCTACTTCTTCCAGGACTTTTCAACTCTGTTGACGAAAGGCGCTTCCAGTGAAATTGACATAGTTTGGGTAGTTCTCTATTTCTAGAACTGTATTTACACGAAAAGCTTCAAATGTTCATATATTCAGGAAGAAAATTTTTTTGACTAGAAATATCTTCACAAGAAATTTTTTTTTCTCAGAAGAAGAAAATGAGACAATATTTTCCTGAAAGAATTAACGAAAAGTCTTCATTGGGGTAATAGTGTTATTAGAAATTAAATATTACTATTGAATATTAAACTTTTGAAAGAAAACTTTCGATTTGATAACAATAACCAAATTTTCTTGATTAGAAATTATATTCTATCAATTCAAGACAGTTGATTCAATACTTTTGAAATTGTTAGTTGAGAAGTGATTTTTATGTGTGTATCCATATCCTTTCACAATTCACAAATGATCCAATCGACTAGAAATTTGGCAGGTGATACGTTACTGTAAAACTGTTTTTATGCATTAGCGGGCGGTAAAGTACACTTTACCGCCCGGTTCACCGGGCGTAAAGTGGCACTTTACCGCCCGTGGGCGCATTATGGCCTGGCGGGCCGTAAAGTAGACAAAATTCTCAAATTGTCTATGCTCACACATCATTTCATGCAATTCCTAACACGAATTAGAATTATTTCAGTTCAATAGAGCAATACTCTTTCTAACATTTGTTCATAATCGTTGGCAATTTTTTCGGTGATGATATATTTATTTGAAATAGATTCTCCAATATAGCACTCAGCTACTATAGTTTCACATTCCTCATATTATGTTACCCTTAATTATTGTATGCATAACGTATGAAACGTGTAGACCATTGCAATTCAAGTCAGTATTTGTGATTCGCGCTATAAAACCGCTAGTGCATAAAATTTTGTATGTATCACGTGCGTAAAATGCGTTTAAGGCCTTCGGCGTGTGATGGCCCTCGGCTAACGCCATCGGGCCATCATCCACGCCGCAGGCCATAAACGCCTACTTTACGCCCTTGATACATAAATAACTATTATTACCTCAACTGAACTTGACAACAATGTAATATACTTGTCATTTCAAATATTTATCAATCATAAACTGTCAGTTACTGAACTACTACTCAATTAGTACAAATCTCACAATTGCACGATTTATATAAGAAAATGTAGTTCTCGAACCATTCACAAAATCATAGAATATTCCAAGTTAGATCTAGAACAAATATTGGTGCTTCTAGATGTTTCCGGAAATTTCATCGAAGGTGTCTAGGACAATTCGATATGCTTTCGTCGCATACCAGGTGCGTAATAATATAGCCGGTCGCTGCGTCATCCTGTATAGTAATTAGTTTTTCATCAAAATGAATTACATATTTATAATAATAATGAATACACCTCTTCTGTTAGTTCCGCTCAAAATAATTTGGAGAAGTTTTATGTTTTCGAAAATATTATTCAGCTTATTAATCAAGGCGTGCTCATTATCCAGGTAAATAGCTTTCTTATATTTCATGATCAGATAATTCAAATCTTCCTACATATATTTTTGACTATGGCCTTATTCTCGACAGAAGTAATTAATTGATGTGCGCCGTAAGATCAGTTATATTACGTAACATAATAATTGATTTGTATATTCAATGGATACGGGGTGACTCCATATCAATTTGGTTTCTCCTTTCGTTTAAGTATGTGGTGGAAAAATTTTTAGTTATACTACTCATTTAATACACACTTCAATGAAAAAAGCCATAGGACTAAACAATGTTTGTAATCGATAAATTCCGTTAGCTTCCAAGAGGTTAACCAATAAATCATCTAGCCAGGTAGCCGAGTGGTTAAAGCGACATTGTTTCAATCACTTTTGGCTGCCAGTCAAAGGTTCAAACCCTAGCGACTGCAGAACTTTTTCTGATGGCCCGAGAAAGTGCTAGGAATCGCACGTAAAAAGGTAAGACCTCGTTAATCCTTAGCTCGCACAAGTTTCGACTTCTGAGGGCTGCCGTTCGTAAGGGGTTAGGTTTGAACGTGAGTGGGCCCGTATCAGGCCCTCCACTGCGGCCAATGGCCTATTGTAAGGGGACGACAGCTGGTTAACGGAAAAAAGAATTTTAACAAAACAATAACATATTTACCAAAATTACGGCCTAAAAAACAGGTGTAATTGAACCCATTGTCAGACTACACTGCTTAATTCATGAAAGTCGGATTCAACGTAATAAGTGGTAATGAGGACACAGTGAGAAAAAAAATTACAAAATCCGGTTTGAAAAAATTTGAAGTAAATTATCATCGGTAGCGACACCACTAGCTGAATAACTCTTGGAGGCCTATAATTCCTTGGTACAGGAATCTTTTCCACTAAGAAAACATAACTCCAAATAATATAGTCCACCAGTTTAAAAATATAGTTCACCAGTTTATTCCTTTAAGACAATCTTCCACTGATGAGGGACACTTTATCGTCCACTGAATCTTCGAGTGATAGAACCCACAACCCTGTAGATGAAATATACTGTAAAAAATACAAAAAACACTACCTAGGAGAAATTAAAATTGCTTTAAGAAACGCCAAGATAACTTTCTTACCAATTCCAACAAAAAAATCACAAGACAGCTGACGATTGATTAACTTTGAAAGGAATAGAAACAGAACTAACAAAAAATATAGCAAATCTATAACTTCGGATGAATTCAATGATTTCTTACCAGTAGTGAATCATCATGCAGCGGATCTCTTGAAAAACCTCTCCAAACCAAAGAATCCTTCTTTTTTTCCAAGTTACAGATGGAAGTGTCAGATGCAATAAAAAACTCAAAAAGTGCTGAGATGTGTATGACCTCAACAGCAAAATCATTGATGAAACTGAGGATATATTTGTAGAGCCTCTCACAGCCCTAATCAACTTATGTCTCTCAGAAGGGGGCTTTCAAACTCATCAAAATACTACCCATCATCAAAAATATGAGAGATATCGTCTGACCCCAATCATACCGATATTTGGAAAACTAATAGAAATATTAATAGCAAAACAAAGACTCTTGAACTTCTTTGAAAAACATGATTCTTTGAATAAAAACCAATTTGCATTCAGAAGCAACTGTGAAAGCTATCTCTAGTGTCGTACAAGGTGTAGTCAAAGGACTTGAAAATGGCGAGCATACTTCAATAACAATGTGTGATCTTAGTAAAGCTTTCGACATGACATGACATGACCTACTCTTGGAAAAATTAAACTATTATGGAATAGGAGGTGTCGCACTCGACTTTTTTAGATCGTACCTAAAAAATATAACGCAGTCAGTATACCTAGAAAGATGTGTCTTCAAAATATCGTAATGACGACTATGGTGTGCCTCAGGGCTATGTGCTGGGGCCACGGCTATTTATGATTTATCTAAATGACTGTTTCCATTTCAAATCTCCAGTTTTCTGTGTGTGTTATGCGGATGATACTACATTGATTCAATACCACAAAGAATTATCCATACTTAACGAAACGACAGTTGGTATTGAAAGGAACGCAGACATCTGGTTCACAGCAAATGAATGATAACACCCTATATCATTTTCTTTTGTATTTTGAGACAGATACTGACACGAAAGTATGGGATCCAGTTCTATCCGACCATAACATTGTCAATATGAAATTAATGCTAAGCAGTGAAGATGGTTGTCATAACAACAAGCTCTAATTACTGGCCCTACAAAAATCAAACCAATGAATTTGATATTTCCAGAAATTACAGATGAAAAATTGGGATTTCGTTGATTGTAAGGAAATTAGCATAAGCAAAACATTTTTTAAATTTATCGAAATACTCAAATCGTGTGTAGAAAACTATTTTTCTATTAAACAAAAAAATAATAATAGGAAAACCAATTACAATTCAAATCAGAAATATGCCAAATTTCTAATAATATGAATATGAAATAGTTGAAAAATGGGATATATATTTTATAAACATTTAAAAAAATTAAACTATTCAATAAACTTTCTCAAATAACGATTTTGCAATTATGATATAATATAAGCTAGATGGGATCAATATTCCAATATTTGATGTTTCACATTATATCGAAAAATTATTTTAATTTTACCCTAACTTAACGGCTCTGTCTCGATGCTTTCAAAATTCCGAAGTAATCAGTTGAATTTAGAGCTTCTTATGAATCTTGTAGGTACGTTGAGACAATCGAGACTTCCTATGAGGAAGTCAAGGAAAAATATTATACTACCAAAAATCACTATAATTTCACGAAAAGCTATTTTCTTTCAATTAACGGTGTTATAAACTGAAACGTGTATAGTATTCAGTCGAAATATTCAAATTATAATAATTTTCCAAACGTAGTGATAATTCTTGCTTGTTTCGTCATTTGATCTGGAATTATTGGCAATTATGCCAAGTTCCCGGTTGAGAAAACATTTCACTATTCCTACATACCTGTAAATCCATGTTTCAACTGCTCTATTAATACTCGTGATCAGTCGTTCCTATTACTGTTATCGAAAGATATATGTAGATTCTTGTGCATTTATTTTTACATTGATTTCAGCGTGAATTGTTTTAAAAATATTTAGACTGTAATAAATATCCAATGTTGACTGAGGCATCATTATAATTCGTTTTTCGCAACTCTTTGGACGAACCAAACTGAACAATTCGCTTTACAGATCAAAGTGAGTCCCGAAATTCCAAAAGAAAATTGAAGATATTTCTAAAGGAATGTCTTCATGAGAAGTAAGAACTATGGCCCACAAAAATGTATTTTTCTTTATTTGAGTTTTGGATTTCGAAACACAAGTCAAGTAACAAAGAACAATGTACAATGGTTACGAAAAGTTCTTCCACCTTTGAAACAGTCGAAATAAAGAACGAAATGGGTATGAAATGAGATTGCATAAAATGTTTTACGCTAGGAAAGATTCGAAGTCCCCCATTGGTGTTATCAACTCAATGTCTAAAATTGGAATTGGTCTTGTATTGCACATCATCAAATAGATATGGTTATTCAGTATTCAACGGATTTTCAAAAAATTAAAATCAGCTGATTCGTCATAAGGAGTTAATCACGTTCATAAGAAAGTATTAAACTCGTCCAATACAACGATATAAAGACTTTTTCATTGCGTTTCCTTGAATATATACAGGGTGATTCCCTACTACTTACACGAACTTTGTCAGTGTGCTCTTCCCACCAAAAGAAGTTGAAAACCAACAGGAATTACAAAAATGGAACAAAAAAATTACCTGTGAAGAATTTGTAGGAACGCACCACCACTGGATAAATACTGCCCATGTTGAACCGTGCTGGCTCACTTTCCCTCTCCCTTCATCAGACTTGGGACCGACAGCAGAGCTGGTGGGGTTAGAAGTGAGATTGGGATATTATCACAGTACAAAATGGCAAAAATTAATAAAATATTTTTGCAAATCACAAACACAGCTCAACAGAATTACATATTTTCATGTTAAAGCAAATGATCGAATGTTGCTCCGTTACCGTCAATACACAATTCTAAGCGACGAATGAGGTTGTCATGTACGCGATTACGTACATCATGTTGAGCACGAATGACATTAGAGGCATTATCGATGGCTTGCTCTAGGTCCGGAAGCGAGTCAATGGGATTAGCGTATACCAAACTTTTTATGTAACCCCACAAAAAAAATTTTTACCAGTGATATCTGGGCTTCTTGCCCGACCTATCCAACGGCGTGAGCATTCGGTGTCCAAAAAGTCTCTCATCACATGATTAAAATGCGTGAACCACATTCGCCTTAACCTTGCAAAAGGTATATCGTCAAAGAGTTGCTCCCTCAAAAAGGCCGAATAAGCATCACCAGTTATCTCCGCTGGTAAACGATAGGGCCATATCAACTCACTGTTGTAGAGACCTGCCCAAAGGTTTATGGAAGATCAATACTGTGGCCGAAATGGGCAAAAGATAAGCGGGAATTTTGTGAGCCCAAACATCAACAACAACAGCACGATACACTGCACATACGACGTGAGTTGGAAAACATCACCCGGTATCAAGAAGTCATTGCACTGCACCCAAAATTGTTCGTAAGTTTGGATTTCTCGCGTATTCTCGAACACAAGCCCTGGCATTTTCATTCATTGCACCATATATCACAATAATATCACGATATTTGCTAGAACTAAACGCTGGCATATTGAACAGTACCGATTTACGGAAGACATCAAAATACGATCGCTGATGCAAATCAAACTGACGATATTTTGACGGGTGACATACAAACGTGCACCAGTGCCAAGTCTTTTCAAATTTCTATTCTTAGGACTATTACGATTCATGATTGAATTATCTGGAGGGTTAGCTAGAGGAATGAGATTTTGGTTGTTTCCACATACGCTGTGGGTATTCGTTCTGTAATAAGTATACAACCAAGACAAATCGGGGACAAGTAGACAACGACGATCTGCGATTTTGCACTCGGAATTAGTAACATTGCAACACCGAAATGCTTCAGTTCTCATGACATATCTCGCAGAAGCACGATTGTGTTTTCACTTAGATGGTTCCCAAAATAAAATGAAGTAGCGTATCCATTGCGGTTAACGTACAAAAAAATTGGTTATATCATCACGGATAGCTCTCAAATTTTACAGGTGCCTTTGCACATAATAGACCAGTACTCCATTTTGTGCAAGTGGTTGTAAATAACCTGTATACAGTTTCTGATAAATTGAAGGGAAATTAAATTTTTCAAAGTTTTATGTTGATACCGTCCTAGATTTGAAAAAAAATGTGTAGTATAAACCCATCATATAACGCTTCAAGTAGACAAGAAAGAGACAATTCTTGTCTACTTGAAGCGTTAGAAGGGGAAATAATAAAATGCAAACATTGTGGGATTGTGTCTGCCATTTAAAATTGTCAAAAGAAGTAATGTTTTTCTACGTACAAATTCCAAAAAATAGGGTAGTTATCAAAGCATTGTCAACGTTCTGAATGATTGATTTTCTCTCAAAAAACTAGGGGCCTTATAAAATTCCAAAACAATTTTGTCATTCCCTCTAGCACTTTGGCAGAAGATTAATCGATTTAGAACGTTGACAATGCTTATAACATTTCAAAAAAAAATGTTTTTAATTTGAAAATTAATCAATTCAGAACGTTAACAATGCTTTGCCAACTTCTTAACTACGCTATTCATTTTATATAATCCAATGTAACTGAGCAAAACGAAAAAATATAAATTATCTGCCCGAACAGCAGCTGAACAGAATGAGATATGAACTTTGTTATTTAGTGGTCAATTAGTTGAATGAATCAAGTTGGAACAGAGGTATGAAGGTGGAACTATACCAAATATTTTAATTGTATTGGCAGACTTGAAACAGAAAATACAAATCACCTACTGAGAAACATGAACGTATGTGAGAAATAAAAATACCATCAAATTATGTCAAGTTGTGCTGAAATAATCGATTTCAAGAATTCGAACAAAATTAGAAAATTTTTGCCGGAGAGTGAAAGTTAAATGTAATTAATAAAATCGACAATGTCGAAGTACCGTTCTCTCCAAATATTTTTACAAAGTGGAAAATATGAGGCAAACATGTAATAGAAATGTCTGTAGCTTGGAGGCGATGATTTTGAGACACGTGTTCATGGAGAAAAAGTATTATTTTGATTCCAAGAATACGCCCTTGAAATATTTGTATGGAATTTTGAAACACCCTATACAGGGCAATTCAAATTCGACCCCCACCATTGGGATTTCCTAAACTACAGGAGATACGTCGAAGCTTACATTGGGGCAAAGTTACGTATTCTGGTGCTTAACAAAATACTGTTTTGAAACTTGGAAAATTCCGAGCATTATCGGGAAAAAACTGAAAATCGGAATTTTCGATTTTATTTTTTTCTATCGTTATTTGACAACATAGCTCAAAACCAAAAGTAGATTTTCATTGATACTTTTTTTTCAGCTACACGTTTTCATGTTCAGATTTTCTATCCGACGTTTCGTCTTCTGGCATTCATCATCAACTTTTTTTTCTGTTATGGGCGCCATATTGTTTTTTTATAAAGAAAAACAGTGATTTTCATTCTGATTTCAATGATGTATAATTTGTTATGATTTGCACTTCTGAAACCACAGATATTAAAGAAAAAACAACTTCATCTGAGATAGTCATGACTCCATCGAAAAATTTTGTTTAATAAACACTAGTTGTCAGAACTCATTAAACATCATAAGTTTGCACAAATACTTCAGTCGAAATGTCCTCATTCTCAAATGAAGAAAAATGAGATATGTTGAAACTTTATTATAAATTTGATATAAATAGTACGAAAACAACACAAATTCATTTTGAATTATATCCGAAAAGACAGCAGCCGGATAGAACATTATTCGGAATTTTGGGCAAACACTTGGCTGAGTACGGTGCGTTTCCTTTCCTCTTCTCTCAGGATCACCTGGATGTAATTTTGTGAAATATATCTTATAACATTTCAAACCACTTTTTTTGAATTCCCTCCAAACGTCTGTGGCTCATCCATTTCTGCCGAGACTTGATGTGTTGATTTGGAAGGATCAACATTCATCTAAAAAAGTGCCAAAAATAATTATACTTCTTCGAATATGGAATGAACAATTATTTTATCTCGGCTAATAAGTTACGTCTAATATTTTTTTCCATTCTGCTTCCATATTTCATTCTTGGTTTTTGAACGCACCGTACTCAGCCAAGTGTTTGTCCAAAATTCCGAATAATGTTCTATCCGGCTGTTGTCTTTCCGGATATAATTCTAAATAAATTTGTGCTGTTTTCGTACTATTCCTATCAAATTTATAATAAAGTTTCAACATATCTCGTTTTTCTTCATTTGAGAATGAGGACATTTCGACTGAAGTATTTGTGCAAACTTATGATGTTTGATGAGTTCTGACAACTACTGTTTATTAAACAAAATTTTTCTATGGAGTCATGACCATCTCAGATGAAGTTGTTGTTTTTTTAAATCTGTGGTTTCAGAAGTGCAAATCATAACAAATTATACATCAATGAAATCAGAATGAGAATCACTATTTTTCTGTATAAAAAAACAATATGGCGCCCATAACAGAAAAAAAAGTTGGTGATGAATGCCAGAAGACGAAACGTCGGATAGTAAATCTGAAGATGTAAACGTGTAGCGGAAAAAAAAAGTATCAATGAAAATGCACTTTTGGTTTTGAGCTATGTTGTCAAATAACAATAGAAAAAAATAAAAACGAAAAATCCGATTTTCAGTTTTTTCCCGATATTTCCGGAAATACTAGGAATTTTCCTTCAAAACAGTATTTTGTTAAGCACCAGAATACGCAACTTTGCCCCAATTTAAGCTTCGACGTATCTCCTGTAGTTTAGGAGATCCCAATGGGGGGGTCGAATTTCAATTGCCCTGTATATACACCTACATGGAATTTTTCCATCAACATGTGATGCTGATTACTGATGTTCCATGAATATGAATATAAATCTGTCATAATCAAATAAATATTGTATTGTTTGTAACCAGGAATTGTCACAGCATTTACTGTGTAACATATAGCTATTTGTGTATTTAGAGCGCAAAGTGATTGATTGCCGCTCGACAAAGAGAATTACCGCGTGACGGTTTTTACCAAGTTGTACTTCAGTTTATGACTTGTGACAGTGCGGCTTTTTTAGTCCTCCTTCCCCACCCTGTTAACTTTTGAACGGTTTGACGTAAATCATGGAAAAAAACATTTTCAAAGGTATCACTCATTATTCTTTTCGTTTTTCCAAAATTTGTTTCAAAAGACAACTAAGTCTTGATCAAAGTGATCAAAAGTTCAACCGGGCATACGAAGTAAAAAGCTTTTATGATTCAAATGATTTTTCCGAGTTGTGGTCGAGGTATGATGCATGCTTCATTACTAAAAATAAAAGTCTCATTTTATTTAAGTTTCATGAAAAACTCTTTCAGGAAGATCTGACACTTTCAAGTAGAGCAACTTACCGACCACAGATTCAACCAGAATTTTCTTGACCTCAAGGTTCCAATTCAAATCAAAAGAACAATTGCACAAATTCGCCTATGTAGCAAATTTATGTTGAAATTCACTTTGAACGGTGCCACCTACAGAATTTTGTAAGATATGCAATATGAATACTTTGGGAACAATAGAACACTTTCTGTTTGAGTGTCCAATATTCTGTTCAATGAAACCACCGAATTCTGAGTGTCTATCCAGTCTCAATTACATGATATTTTCTCTAGAAAATATCACTCCGAACATTGCCAAAGTCATTATGTCTGGAACATTTTGAGACTTCGTTCCTTTGTTATTAATGAATAGTTTCACAATAATGCGATATCTAAATATGTTAGACTCAATTCTTTTTTTCTTTTTTGTGTGCAGTTAAGGTCTTTTTCCACTACAATGTTGTGCTCATATTAAAAGTATTATTTGTACTTTTTTATTAATTGTTTCTAGTTCCTTCTAATTATCAGGGCATTACTTATGTATTTTCGAATCCTCGCTATGAAACGCAATATTTTTTGAAGCAATAAATGTATTATTATTATTATCATTATTATTCTTTTCGTTTTCTGAGAGATTGATATTTGACAGCTTTCACATTGTTTTAAAATAATCAAACCAGGAAGCTGAAATTGGCATAATATTCGTATTTTCTCAGTAATGGCATAGTATCAGTTTCTGCTCTCGAATTTGTCATCAAAACACGTATTTCACAAAGGAAATAAAAACATAAGTTTTTTATAGAACTGCAAATTTCAGTTATTTTCGACTGAAATTCAATTTGTCATTTTTTTTTTCGTCAATCGAATGCACCCTTACGAGCAACCCTCAGAAGTCTTCGCGAGACTTGTGCGAGCAAGAGGAGACGAGACCCTTATCTTTCAACGTGTGATTCCATTCACGGAACCGGCGATTGTACACTAGGATTTAAACGCTTGACCTTGATTTATACTTTTTGAAGAATTTTACGGTTGTTGTAGTCTTTAAAATTTATTCGTATATATCTCAATTTTTATTAATTTTCAATAAGATGGAGGATGTTCAATTTAAGAGAAGCCATACGCCAACTGAGATTTCGAATGAAATTTTAAATTGTCCAGATGCTTCCAAATGAAAATATCTGATAAAACCGTGGATTCATCTTTTAAAGAAAAATCTAGCGTTTCTGATGTACAGCAAGGTGTAACACTAGAAATTCATATTGAAATAAGTAATTGTTTCAATTTCATTATCAATAATATTGATAAATGTTGTTATGTTTCCTTCTTCCGCATCCAATGTTATTGGAGGAACAAGAAGGAAAACGGACAAAATCCTTATTATGCACTAGTTGCACTTATACATACCCTTACTCAGCGGAGAAGGGAGTGGGTAAATAAAATATCATCTTCAAAACAAGAAAAGTGGTGTATTGCGTACTTGTACACGGTTCGGTTTTGTTACTCTATCTAGTGCCAGCACTGAAACGCACCTTAATACCTAGGCCGTTGCCAAAAGAAGAAGAAGAAGACTCCGATCGTTTCGTGTCATACGTCAGTTCGACTGTCAATGTCGAAAATGTTTATTATTGTAATTGCAATTATTATTGCCGGGGTTAGTAATATAATTGAAAATGCAACGTAACTATTATTCAACAAGATTAACCCTTTCTATCCCCTTCAGTATATATACTCAAAGTTCACAAGTTATTAACTGATTAATAAAAGGTGCTGACTAAAGCAAAGCAGAGGCTTAAGGACTAGTATGGTTGAGGCAGGTTACTGAAATAGTAAATACTGTTGACTACAAGCAAGCTTAAAGCACAGGTGTCATTCAAGAGCAATGTTATTGGTATGCAGTGTTAGTGAAACAAAATTTAGCTTATCTGCGTGCAATCCAGGCTGAATGGAAGATGGTTGGTATCGATGGCCCCAGCACTCTAACGAAACCCTGATGTAGAAAGCAAGGTGGTAACGGTCGTCCCCTTAGGGTCCGATGTGGATACGTAGCTAAACTTCTGAACCTCTGAGTTTAAAGCTACGTATGTACGAAAGAGGCCTGAAAATAGGTATCGGGTTGGACTAACACCTCCGTTGGAAGATGCTTGATGCTGAATAGGCAAGAAACTAACTTTAGATATTGGATGGCCTCAAAGATATCGGTGAGATGAAATGTTGGGAAAAGTAGGAAGTTCAATCCACACAAGTGTGTCTCTTCAATGAGCATCAACTACAAATCTTCTCAACTCTTCTCAACAAATAGCATAAAAATCCGCAGAAAAGCGAAGTCGAAATGTTCCAAATCACATGGACAACTAAAGGGCTTTTCGGAAACTCACTCAGAGTTACTAACCCGATCCAAAAAATTAACCCGAGTCAGTGATCGTCGTATGCAACACTAAAGTTGACGAACGCGGGTTGGTACCTCAGGTTAGGGACCTCATCAACCCGAGTGGGTTTTCGAAAAGCCCTTAAGACTTTTATTATCTATCAAATTTCCCGCATATTTTTCGGCCTTGGTGTCAAATTTCTAGGATGACAAGTCATTGATCATGATCTGACAGAATCTGGCAGATGAAGTTTGGTAGGTTATATTTTGAAATGTTTGTTAATCTCTAATAATTTGTTCCATTCTTGCAGGTCCAATCAACTGATATTTGACCTCTCTAGGAAAACTAATAACACTAAAAGTCATCACGAACAACGAATCCAGCTAATCTCTACGATGAACACAAACAAAGGTCAACCATTCTGAAATATATTCTTTCGGTGTGTGATGAAAACATGAAATATAGTTTTCGAGTGATTTAACATTAACTTATTTTCCAGACAACTATTGCCCTGGAAGCTGAAGATTTTGGATGAAATAAGTCAATGTAATACTAGACGAAATATAAAGAAGGTACGATGGATCGATACCTGGTACGACAACCAAAGAAGGTTGATGAACACCAGGCTTTGCCAACTAGAGCTGTGAAGGAATTTGTTATTTTTGACAGTGGAGTTGTATATACTGAGTGAAGTAAAATAAAGGCGCCCTGAAGTTTTAATTATTATAGAATAAAAATAAAAGAAAGGTAGGTAGTCAATCAAAATAATTTTTTCTGCATCTGGCAAATAAACCTGTAACAATGTTTTATAATAAATAATTAATTTTAATGAAGTATGTTCAATAAATTCGTCCAGAATTAATGCTTCATGGGTTTTTTGTGAGCCAGTTTAGCAATGAAAAGATGACAAGTTTTCCCGACAGTTGTCCTTGAATAAGTATATTCCCCACAAAAATACTTTCCTCAAACAACTGATCTGTCTGATTAGAACCGAAACATTCTGTATATCAGGTCAGTCAAACCTGCAGATTCTGATAGTAAATTCTTCGATCGTTCATTACTTTATGAATAATTCCTTTGCTATTTATTCCAGTGGCGAAATATTTCACAACACTTTCAATTATTTACGTTTCGAGTTTGTTTAATTTTTGTCTCCACAATAAAGCACTTGTGACTCGGTTCTCTAAGAATGCTAATTACCATTTGAACACCAACTGGAATTTTCCATTATATAGGATGGCATTCTCAAACATAGAGCAGCCGTTGGGTAAACATATACCAACCGATTTTCTGTCAAATAAGTTCATCAGCCTTACTTTCGTGGCCCTAGTTAACTTAAAGACATTGCTAATGGGAGAAATTTGAAAGGCTAACAACATTTGTTAAGTTTTGATACTATTGTGGTCATTTCAACTATGTCAGAGACACTCTGTAATTTTGTTGAAGTTTATGAACCATTAGCTAAAAATATCTGTGTGTCATTCTCCATTATTTCTTGGTAAATATAAGAGGTGGAAACAATAGGGAATATGCATAATTTTTTACTTCGTTGCAACATCGTAAAAAATATAAACACGGTTGAAAGTCTTGGAATAAATTTTTAAAATAATATATAAAATACCGATTGAATTTGACCTATTTGAACGCCTCCATTTTCGCGCGCTGTGGATGACGTCACATGGCGCTATCAGTGTTATTCTTCTTCAGTGTCGTTCGTTGAGACGTACTCTGATTGCTCTACTTGCTTGTTGATATTTGTTATAAAAGAGTAAGACAAATGCAGTGCAAGTGTTAGAGAGAGATGAACATATGTGAAAGTGATCTCGATCATCCAGAGCAGTCTTCAATGAACAAGCCTTTCTATAGTTATGGCCATTGACACTATTGACAGTTATTAATTAGGTTAGGGATTTGTAGTTTTAATCGCTATTACGATAATGGAAAATGCTAAAAAATACATTTAATAGGTATTGTCTAGTACCGGAATGGCAAAACACAATTATGAGTACACCAAGTAAAGTATTTTTTTCTGTTCCAAGAGATACGAAAATACGTAAACAATGGTGTAAGGTTATAAGAGGCGAAGTATCTCCAATATCACATTTACATTGTTGTGAAGATTATTTCAATGTGAGTACTGTTAGGAGTTTTTTATTGCCGAACGCCAGCCTATGATGGTACGTCCAGTATATATTAGTCATGTGCCGCGCATCGTCATATGCCGGTTTTTAGGGATCTTCAACAAAAACGTTTGGCTGGCGGGAGGCGAGAAAAATAGCATGGGAATGGGAAGTAAGTTGGTGTTGACTCGAGAGTTGGTATTGCGTTTCTGAAATCATTGTTCATGGAGTGATTGTTTAAATATATTTTTGTGTTGAAGTGATACATATGGTTGGAATAAAAGGTAGGAGTTATATTTGTTTGAAATTGCTTGGAATTATCTTCGACAAATGGCTATAATACCTGTTTGAGTGAGTAATTGTTGGAGTTTACTTTCAATAAAAGAAAAGCAGGTTGTTATTCAGAATCAGTATGTTTCATTATATTTTTCTTGGATGTACTTTCCGTTGCTTGTTGATTATTAAACAAAGAAAATCATATGGGAGTTCCGTTCGTGGCAGCATAAACATTTTGAAGAATTTGTGTTTTGCTCTTACGATCATTGGTACGGAGCTTTTCTTCAATACTGAATATTTAATACTTGTTTATATTTGTAATGATGTTTACAAAAGTAATGTTTTGAAAAGGGGTTTTATTTGGGTATTTATTGGTTGTACATGAGTCTTAGCACATTGGAACTGAGTGAATATATATTGTTTAGCTATCGAAAATTCAAGGACTTGTAACGTGCCTGTGTGTGAAGTTACCTATTATAGACTGATTTGAGTGTTTATTGGCTTGCAACGTGCCTTTCTGAGAAGTTGCCTGCTTTTGTTGGATTTTCGAGAAACCAAGGACTTGTAACTTGCCTGTGTGAGAAGTTACATGTCATTCGGTGATTTGCACGTGCCTGTGTGAGAAGTTGCATATCACCGTTGTATTCATTGCAGCCTAGTGATTGTAACGTGCCTGTGTGTGAAGTTACCTATTATCAGACTGATTTGAGTGTTTATTGGCTTGCAACGTGCCTTTGTGAGAAGTTGCCTGCTTTTGTTGGATTTTCGAAAAACCAAGGACATTGTAACGTGCCTGTGTGAGAAGTTACATGTCATTCGGTGATTTGCAACGTGCCTGTGTGAGAAGTTGCATATCACCGTTGTATTCATTTCAGCCTGATGATTGTAACGTGCCTGTGTGTGAAGTTACCTATTATTAGGCTGATTTGAGTGTTTTTTTGGCTTGCAACGTAGCTTGGTCAGGAGTTGCCTGCTTTTGTTGGATTTTCGAGAAGCGAAGGACTTGTAACGTACCTGAGGGAGAAGTTACATGTATGTGAGCTGTATTGGAAATATAATAATTACTAACTTACCTGTGTGAGAAGTTACGTGTTATTATATGTACAGTACTGAGATGAGGTACATTGACTTACAACGTGCCTGTGTGAGAAGTTGCAAGTCAAAGTGTTGACTCATCAGTTCATTTTTATGAGTTTATTGAAAATGAGGTTAAAATGAGATTTGCTTGATTTGAAAAAAAGCTCTAGCATTGTTACAGAGAATCCATTGTGTTTTGGCTCATGATATCAGCCTTTTTGAAGCCTACCCAATAATTCTTTGGATTATTCATATTTGATAATTTCGCTGGAAGAAACAATTTCCTGATTTATGTATATGTGTGTAATTAAATTCGTAGCCACAATTGTTTCAATAAATGAATCCATTTTTCAGAACTAGGTGCATTATCAATATGAAGTTCCTAAACCCCACAAAAAAAAAAAAAAAAAAAAAACCTAACAGTACATTGTATTTCGATAGTTAACATGAAGTGAATTGATCAGAGGTAAGTTTTGTATGCATAAATGTTTTGTATATACCTGCCTCACCTAAATTACAAAAGGAAAACTATCATTTGATAAACTATTACTACTTATCAGTTCAGGTATTGTCGAATTGTGCTTTGACAAAACCGCTTTCAGTCATTGCTCTTGTTGATAATTTACATGTCACTAGAACAAAATCGAACTATGTAATGGAAAACACTACAAATATATAATTAAAAACAAATTTTCTATGAAAGACGACTAGCACAGTATGAATATCAACTCAGATAAATTTCATAACGTGCCATGTGACGTCATTCGTCGTTTCGACCAATGGTGATGCGTTTCGCAAATTTGAATTCCGCGCGCTTATTATGCACTTTTTGATTAAAGTTTTATGGAGTTAAATACAAACTAAATGATAAACTAATGGTTTAGGTGTAATTTCAAGACAGACAAAGTAAATGAGGTAAAAAAACCAAGTAAATTTAAATCACTTGCATATTCCCTATTGTCAGATTGAAATGTTGATTTTTTTCAGTTAAAAGTTAAAATTTTGTACTTTCGAAAACATTGTATTTGGGCGTTCCTTGACATAATACATTACCTCGTACATTACGTATATCAGTGCAGTGCAGTGGAGTGACATAATAAATTACGTTTTGAATACTTTTGCGTAGTTTACATCGGAACCAGTGAACAAGAGAACGGCAGGTAGTTTTTCGACAAACTTTTAACAGTAATTGTTAGTTTTCACCCATTTTTCATGCCATCTTAAAGTCAAGGTTTCAATGAAGGAAATGAGCAGTGATGAAGTTACAAAAAATTGTAAACAAACTTTTCTGATTGAAAATTGTTTTTTTTTTAATTCAAATCCGGATACAATAGAAATAAGTACAGCTTACTTAAAGCACAAAAAAGAGCGTTTTCACCAAGTTTCATATTTTTTGCGAAAATAAAGTTTTTGTATTTTTCTCGTCAATTTTGAGGTTATTCTTAAGAACGAATGTCATGAAAGTTCCAGATTTTTTGATTATCTATAACTTTTTCAGTAAATTTTTCTCGATAAGATGCATATTTCAGCCACAAATCGTAAATTTTTTGAAGTACCCATAGCAATCATTTTCACGAACTATTATTATCGATATGCAAAAATACATGTCCAACGTATCGTATGGGTTGGTCATTTGAATTCAATGCCATTTTTCTTTCATTAATATGAATTTTGACCATTTTTTATCATCGAGTAAAAGTGTCTATCTTATTACAAGTTTCATAAATATGAAAGTTACCCACTATCAAAACAAGCTTCCATTTAAAAATCATAAAATTTTGCAGTAATTTCTACAAATTAACTGGCAAAAAACAAAAACAAGAATTGGAATTTGAAAAAAATAGTTCCGTTTTTATCGAACATTAATCAAGTGAATTAATATCAGAAAATTCACACTTTTCCAACAGGCGTAACGGGAGAAACATTTTGCAAATGAATATAAATGGTAATCGCTATAACGAATCATACTACGAGAAGGCAAAAAACAAAAGGTAAGGCGAATAACACGAAAAAGTTAAAAATACTTTTTTTGGATAGGCTGCATATTTCGGCTACTAAGCGTATAAAAAAATATCCAAACCTTAAAACGTATATTTAGCTCCCCACCCCATTTCGGAACTTTTACTTAGTCATCTTCATTTTTTTTTGTTTGATTATAATTCACTCTATATTTTCCGACCATCCATATACTGCTAGGAATTTTCCATGAATTCGGATATTCAAAATCGATTTGGTCCTGGTCAATAAAATGATTACAAAAACACCACAGGTAAGATGTCAATTAAAACCAAAATTTCTAACGAGGAAATCAATTTCAAGCATTATTATAGATTTGCAAAGATTCATGCCAAACGTTTCGTTTTGATTTCCATTTGTTCATTTGAATTTATTGCAATTTTTCATAAATGTTTAATGTTTATTATAAAATTTTTCTTATTGTCATAAATGGAAGAAATACGAAAGTAAGCTATATTGTCTAAACAAACTTCCATTCAAAAATCATAAAATTCTGCAATAATTTCAACAAATTAACTGACAAAAAACAAAAAGTATTTGTGTTTTTCCCATCAATTTTGAGAAATTCATGCAAAAGTTTTAGATTTTTCAATTATCTATAACTTTTACATCAAACTTTTCTCGATAAGATGTATATTTGAGCCACAAATCATTAAAAAAATATATACAACCCTGATAACATATATTTAGCTACTTCTATTACTATTACTGAGTCGTTGATTTTTCCTAATCAACTTTAAATTCACCCTAAATTTTCCGAACACCCCATACTGCTCAGAATTTTCTATGAATTCGGGGATTTGAAATCGGTTTGGCTCTGGTCTATAAAATTATTTCAAACACACCACAGGTAAGATATCATTCAAAACGAATATGAAAGTAACTTTCTGGCATAAAGCAATTATTTTCAAGTAATTCATGTCCATTTGATCAAATGAATTCAATACAATTTTTCAATCATAAATGTCAATTTTCACCTTTTCATCATCGAGTGAAAGAGTTCGTTTCTACTATTTTTGCCCAATTATTATAAATGTGATGAATGTAAAAGTTACTTACTATCTAAACAAATTTCCATTCAAAAATCATGAAATATTTGAAATAATTTCAACAAATTAATTGGCAAAAAACTAAACAGAAATTAGAATTTGAGAAAAAAAATTGGTGCGTTTTTAAACATCAATCAACTAAATTGATATGAAAAAATTCACACTTCCATCTTCTGCTGACAAACAGAAATAAATCATAAACCTATTACAAAAGATGCATAATGGGAGAAACAATTCGCATTAGAATATAAACGGTAATCGCTCATACTTACATTCAAACCACCCAAGCACAAATAGTGTAAAAACACAATCACACAAGCAAATCAAACAATTAAAAGCTCGCACTAACAAACCAATTCAAACGGCGCGGCGGTCTCTTTTCAAACCAAATAGCGAGGCGGCGAAAAACGAAAAGTTGAAACACGCTAACCGGCGTAAAACACGCGATCGTTTTCTGTTCCTCTCGGCCGCCTAGATCTCGGCCCGAATGCGTCGCCGTTGATACTGGCACTCCATGGCCTATTAGGATGCACTTTTGTGCTCTTTGAGGCGCAGTGGAGTCTCCTCCGAATTGGCGCCCTTCCTCGATGGGCTGAGGATCCGCGGGTTTCAGTCGGTTTCAGAGGCTGCGAGGATCAGGAGATCAGGATTAGCGGTGCGCTAAAGAGGAATTATCACGAGTGGAATGTATGAATGAAAATGGAAAGTGACTACGGAAAATTAGACTGGTGCTTATCATTTTCGTTAAAAAGAAAAAAATTACAGGCAAGGAGCAGGTGGAAAATGTTGTTGAGGAAAAAAAATATTTTAACACGAAAACACTCAAAATGGTGAAATGGGGATACAGAGTATAGAGGTTGAACATGACCTTCTAGAGAAAAATGTTCAATGAAAAAGTTGTAGATAATAGGGAAATCGAAAAATTTTGTATCAAACGCTTTTTGACA
Source organism: Chrysolina oricalcia (assembly GCA_944452925.2). NCBI lineage: Eukaryota > Metazoa > Arthropoda > Insecta > Coleoptera > Chrysomelidae > Chrysolina > Chrysolina oricalcia. Next base: position 53,902,047 of record OX101817.2, on the reverse strand, counting down.
TAACCTCAAATTACCAGTCAATATGGCGAAAACCCAATTATTCAGTATTTTTTTCTCTCGTATACATGATTTAACTTGGTTATAAACATTTCTCGAAAAAAATACCATTATCTTCCACGAACAATTTTCTTGAAATTTTTTGTATTTCGAAGGTCTGTAAGAGATCATTTCAATTGTTGAAATGTCTACATAGAAAGGGTCCATGTAACAACTTGTTAGTTTATTGATATTGATCTCTATCAAAATGTTGAAACATGAGAATACCCTCAAAAAACAACTGAAAGAATATTTGGTTGAAAAATGTCTGTACTCTTTGAATGAATACTTTTAATTCTAGATTTCATTAATTGTAGGTATATTAAAATTTTATCCGATTTCGTGTGTGTGTAATTGTATAATATATATACAGTGCGAAGCTAAATTATGGAACAAATTCATTATTTCTGAATATAAAGATATATCGGAAAAATCCTCGGACAGGTCGATTTTCTTTTCTGATGGGCCAATTTTTGAACCTCACCCAAAATATATAGGGTCATCCGCATTTGAGGAAAAGCGACTTTGGTGATATTTTTAAATTGGACATCCAGTATATTTGTCCATATTTGGTCAGGGATCGTCATTACAAATCCAGTGAAACCAAGTTTGATGGGATTATGTTAAACGGCTGCGGAGATATGAACAAAAAACTTCTCCATATGCCCAATGAGTGCGACAGAGACTTTTAACATTCTGAATCGTGTGGAGTCTCGCAGTCGTACTCATTAGACATACAAGGAAGTTTTTTGGCCATATCTCCGCAGCCGTTTGACATAATCCCATCAAACTTGGTATCACTGGATTCGTAATGACGATCCCTTACCAAATATGGAAAAATATACTTGGTGTCCAATTTAAAAATATCACCAAAGTCATTTTTACTCAATTGCAGATAACCCTATATATTTTGGGTGGGGTTCAAAAAAAAAAGATTTTTTACAAATGTTCATGTAAATTAAATCAGTTATACGCTATAGTATATTGAACAATGAAAAATTGGTTTTTCGCCATTTTGACGAGTAATTTGTGGTTATATCAAATAGTGTTGAATACACAAATTTTTGATTTTTTTATTATCTACAACTCTTCTGTCGAACACTTTTCACTAAATTTCATATTTCGTCTCAAATCGCAAAAATAGTTTTTAACCCCTAGTCTGAATCCTCATTTCACAATTTTGAGTGTTTTCGTGTTTAAATTTTTTTTTCTACTACCTCACTAGAAAACTTTATTTTTGACCCCTAAAGAAGGGAGGAAAATGGTACTTTTCCTCCCGCCGGGAGGAAAATAGTACTTTTCCTCTCGATTTATCAGGAAGAAGATGCATTGAAATCAATTTTGCCTCTTCAGCGACCTAACTTTTCCAGCGACAAAACGGAACCTTACCTTTGAAAGCATGACAACCAGCATTGTATACAAATTTTTGATGACGTTATGTCAATTTTTCTCAAACTTGCGTTGTCAGAAAAGTATCTCATTTGTGGAAATGTCGCGATTTGGACAGTCTTCGAGTGGAGAAATTGAAATCGCCATCAATAATAATGTGCCTCGCAATACTGTGAATTCAACTACGTCAATTTGGCGACAATTTGCGATGTTTTCTTTGGAAAAAATATGAACTTATTGCAGAAACTTCCACTGAAGAGTTAGCTTCTATTTTATGTGACTGGGCATTCAACATGAAGAACAATGGAGAAGACTATAAAGAGAGTGCAGTCAAAACGATTTGGAACACTTCAGCAAAAATGTTACAATAGAAGTACTTCAAAGAATATAAAAGAATTTTTCGTCGACCTCTGCAAAAAATGACATTTTACGTACTAATTTCCGGACGAAAAATCGACTATTTTTGAAGGCAAGTACTTTTCGTCCGCAAACACTTTTCGTCCGCAAACTCTTTTCGTCCGCTGTGGTCACTATGATACGGCACGGTACGAGAGCGGCGATTGAGTCATTTTCGTAAATCCACGTTTTAATTAATACATAGGCGCCTGTGACAATAACTGTCATTTGCTGTTGTCAAATTAATTATTTACGAAATCCGCTAGATTTTACGTGTGAATTTAGACCGTGGTGTGAATATTAGTGTTCATAATAATCAAGAATTGATCGAGTCTGCAGTTCGAAGAGTTGGACGTAGCTGAGGCCAGCAAACATACTTTCATAAAGGTATGTAGAGGTCGACGAAAAAATGTAATATGCACCTCGGCGAAAAACTGTCTACTGTCTCGCCTGCTTGCTATCCTCGGCTGCGCCTCGGCTATCAATTTGCAGGCTCGACTATAATAGACAGTTTTTCGTCCTTGGTACATAAATAACTATTTCAATCCGTTCACGGACATACAGTTTGAGAAAGCGACACAAAACGCAAAATTTTGCAAATAATCCCAGAAAAAAGGAAGGTGAGTTCTAAGGCTCGCACAAAAAAAGAAATTTTTGAAATGGCACTGTTCTGGAGTGAAAAGGAACCTGTAAGAAAATTTTATCATATTGCTATGAATTGGCTTGGAGAGGTGGAGAAGCAGCAAATTGTAAGGTATTCTATTTTAAAATCGAGACAGACAACCGTTGAAGAGAGACCGGAAGAGTGGAATATAACCCAGTGTTTTCGAAGACAGCACAAGGTGGAAGTCAGAAGTTGGCCGACAGTAAATTGTTGGTAGCAAACACTGAAGAAGATTGTGTATTTCCAGTAAAATTGTTTAAACAAATTATGGGAAGACGGGGAAACCATATCACATGTGAAATTTTTTTTAACTCCAAATCCTTTCTGGCAAAAAACAAATTTGAAAGGATGGTATAAGAACTCTCCTATTGGGATATATGAAATATCTTAATGGACCAAATCCTCGGCGATAAATATTGGACTTGATGTCGAGCGGGTGAAAATTACGAACCATTCTAATCGAGCTGCCGCCGTAACTGAATTGTCCAGGAGTGGTATAGCTGAACGAAAACTTGTGTAAATTACGGGACATAGCAAACCATCGTCATTAAAACCGTACCTTGAGTTAGATGAAGAACCGCATAAATAAATCATTGGTTCCATTCGTACTACCGTCCAGGAAACAGTTACTACCACCGCTCAAAATACTAGCATGCAGCAAACTATTAACAAAAGACAAGAAAGTTCTAAAAATCAAGCTATTTGTGTTTTTAACAATTGTACTTTTCTGTTAAATTAAATAAACTATTTTATCCACAACTATTAATTATTAAATCTGTTAAATATGCGATTTTTATCAAGTAATGGCATTACCATATAGAATTGAGTAATAATGACAGTTCGATGGAATAATATTACTCAATCGTTGCGTCAAATTTGATAATTTGTAAATTTACTTGTCACTGTATTTGTTGATATACTGTCAGTCGGTTTGTGAGTTATTTGTTGTGAACATTCTTACTCTGGTATCATTAGAGAAATGTCTAATAGTGAATCTGATTTAGAAGATATGTCTTGTACACCGCCAGACAATTTAAAATTAGCGGCTAGCGCTACAGAAAATCTCCTACCTAACAAGTCAAAAGATAAATATGTTGCGGTGTACAAAAGTTTTATGGATTGGCAACTGGCACAAAAACATCGTCTTTTTCTGAAAATGTTATCCTAGTGTATTTTGTTGAACTTGCCAAAAAATACAAGTCATCATCATTGTGGGCATATTATTCTATGCTGAAGAATACATTGGATATTTACCATAGTATCCACCTAGAGACTTACATGAAGTTGCAGGCATTTTTATAACGTCAGTCTGAGGGCCATCAACCGAAAAAATCTAAAACCTTCACTCCCGAAGAAGTCAGTAAATTTATAAAAGAAGCGCCAGATCATACCTATCTAATGAATAAGGTATTGTCGTATATAGTTGTGGATAAAGTATAGTATATTCAACACGCGTATAATGGCAATTACCCACTCAGATGTTACAACACTCGCCTCCGGCTCGTGTTGCAATTTCATCTTCGTGGGTAATTATTCGCTTGTTGAATAATATACTATTACATCTTATTTTTTAATTTATTGATTCATTAAATTGTCTTACCGAATTACACTCTATCTTTTTTTTGTCAAAGTGAACTTGACATTTATATTTCGAATTTTGTTGCCATTAGGCAACAAAATTCTCATTAATACATGTCAAGTTTACTTCGACAAAAAACGCTGTCGTGTAATTATAAGTGAATACAATATTTGCACTTGTCAATGGAAGTACATTACACATGATATCTCAGGACTTTGACATTTTCTCACGGGAATGTATAAATGGGGTGAAAATATAAGTGCGTCAAACTGGTGATCTATATCTGGAACATTGGAATTTAAATGTTCTGGATATTTTGTGCCAATTTTTGCCGTATGTTACGAATCTTGTGCCCATGAAGTTTTCGAGATATTTAGAGTTCTTCATATCATCAACTTGACGCAGTGGCTTATACAGGGTGTCCCACGAAGTTTTGGACAGGGAATATCTCGGGACTCGAAATTAGTGGAGAATTGTAATTTTGGGGTTCTGAATTGAAGCAATTGTTGCAGATTTTTTTGATAATATGTTCCCAATGAGCCATTTGTTTTCGGTCACGTAACATCTGGTTCAAAATCTAATTTAATGAGACACCCTTTATATTTTTGCATTTTTATGTTCCTACCGATGAAACAATTTCAACGAACTATCACACTTGTGGTCTAAAACGAATAATTCAATAAATACAGGTACTTCAATATCCTTTGTCCCACGACGATTTTTAATAAAATATGGATGAATAATTTAATTTTTCCTTGTTTTATACATCACATAAAATATAGGACTGTCCAAATACACAGGGTGACCCTAAACCTAAATAATTTGGCAATTGCTCGTTTCAGACGTCGTGGGACAGAGGATATTGAAGTACCTGTATTTTTTTAATTGGTCGTTTTAGACCACAAGTGTTATGGTTTGTTGAAATTGTTTCCTCGGTAGGAACATAAAAATGCCAAAATATACAGAGTGTTCCATTAATAATTTTGAATTTGATATCACGTGACCGAAAACGAAAAGCTCATTGTGTAACATTATATCAAAAAAAGGTGCACCAATTGCTTTTATTCAGAACTCCAGAATTACAATTCTCCACTACTTTCGAGTTCCGAGATATTCCCTGTCCTAAACTTCGTGGGCCACCCTGTATAAGGAAATTTCAAAATTTTCTGTTTCCAGCAAATTGTGCCCATTTTGTAACGTATGCTATGAATTTTGTACTCTTGTAGTTTTCGAGGCATTCAATGACGCTATGATTCCATATATGGAAATTTCAAAATTTTCTGTTCCCACCAAATTGTTCCCATTCTGTGCCAATTTGTGCAGTGTGTTATGAATTTTGTGCCCTTGCAGTTTTCGAGATAATTCGACAATTTCGTATGGGTTGACGCTGTGATCCATATATTGAAATTACATTTTTTTCTCTAATTGTGCCCATATTGTGCAAATTTGTGCTGTATTTTATGAATTTTGTGTCTGTATAGATTTCCAAACATTTTGAGTCTGTAACGATTCACGTTGATTATCATGAATTTTTTGGAAATTTATTTTATGAGATATATTGACTTCTCTGGTCACCATCCTTATTATGTACTCTTCCGTAAGTATTCCCTGTTCTGACCATGTTCGTGTCTAATATTGTTTTTAGTTCACTTCAACACTGGATCTTGTGAATGGTTGATTTTGTTATATTATGAATTTCATTGACTTCTTCGGAATATTTCACTTTTAGGTATGCGCTGGTCACCAATGGATGTATTGAAAGATTATTGTGGGTTTTGTACTATTTTTAGCTGGATAAAATTGTAAATGAAATGAAAAGTTTTGTGAATAAGTAATTTTGGTTTTTCAATTATCAATTTATAGATTATAGATTTTTCTAGATTGCCCTGCTAGATACTTACTTTTCATTTCTGTTCATCCTACTTACTCTTTCTTTCCAGCTGCCTTGCTCAGTCGGTCCTCGAGACATAAGGAAACACTCTATCCTCAAGCAGAGTTCCAGGAATCGGGGTGCAATTATTGTTGAAAATATGTGACTTGTTTGTCAATAAATATTACGAATTTCATTGAAAAAAAAAATACTTGAACTTCAAAACAAATAGGGTTTTTATTCATACCAATAATAGAAAAACACTTTCAATTGGAAAGCTTCAAAAGACAACGGAGTCATTTCTCCTACTCTTATACTACCTATTTGCATCTAACTAACTTAAAATTTGAATTTTATTCGCTAACATTTACTCTGAAACGCAGTCCAGCAGTGATGTTGTCAGCGGATCAATAGTCACTACCTATGACATGAAGTTAGTAGTGAAATATGAAATAATATTCTGCAAGTGCGTAGACATAACCTTGCTTTTTGAGGCAAATAACTCTTTCAAAACGAAAGTCTTTCAAAGAGATAATTGTTCTTACAAGTAATAATTAATGCTAAATAAAAGTTTTTTCATGGTTATTAATAGTCTTGTGCACTTGTGCGGGTTTTTAAATAAATGTTTAGTTCCAACGCGGAATTTCACGAAAACTGTTATGATTGTCTTGGGAAAAACGTTTTTGAATAGACACAAAAGGATTATTGGCGAAAGTTCGGATTTACAAGGAAAAATGGTACCTTATTCTGGAAAACTCCATGCTAACAGCTACCGGCTTCTCGTTTCAGGACGATTTCTTGGAATTCTGGAGTCTGGGTAAGCTGATTTTTGCTCATTTAATGCCTTGACACTTTGTCTATGTTTTGATAAAGTTTCTTTGTGGTTTGACTTAGTACTTTTTACTATAATTTGTGGAAAAATTCCACCAACTTCTCATAAACAAAACAGCCCCAACTCTTGATGTTTTTTTCCACACCTCTTTTTTTTTCCTTTCTTATTGTTGCTGGCAAGATGTATAGAAACCATGGTGTTATTAATGATTCGCTTTTGTTTCAACAAAGTTGTTGAGACTGTAATTGCACTGATACCGTTGGCTTCATTCGTCGATGGATGGCGTATAAGTCGAAAATAGCGGAGTTTCCAATATTCCGAAGTAATGAGTCATAATTATTTGATTAAAATTTGAATGTTTACAAATTATGGTTAATGAATATCACAACAAATAAAATTCAATGTTGAAAATTACATAACATGACACTTGTCCAAGCGTCATCATGAATCTGTAATTTTGCCGCCATCTGTGTGCTAAAGAGGTGAAACGGTATCAACGCAGTAAAAATATCACGAATCAAGTAGGCAGTACCTTAACACTTTTGTATGTCGGTTTCACAGCTATAAAGAGATCACACCAGGGTTTCTATGTATCTTGGTTGCTAGGTACGACGTTTTCACGCGAAATTCATGGCACATTAGGATCACTTTTCATTTAAGTATCACTTCTAATAATTGATTTCTCAAAACTACTTAGCCTATTAACAATTCTGTTTCTATGAAACATACTTAAAATTAAACTTTTTTATAATGATGAAGTTTCCACATTTTTTTGTGTTGAAGTATTTTTATTTTCATTTGTATTTTGACACTATTCTGACGTATTTTGCTACCTCGTCATTCTGCTTGAAAACTGCCTGTGATTGGCTGGCATTAGAGTTTAATGTACTGGGTGATTTTATGTTAGCTTTAAATTTCTACTCTTGAGTTGAAAAAAAATAATTTTTGAAATAATTTTTGTGTCTTTTTGGGACTCTAATGTGCTAATTAACAAACTGACTAAGTATTGTTTTTATACTTTGAAATTTGACTGTGAATTAGTATGTTTCTTGGAAGCGCTTCGTTCTGTCCGAAGGTTGGAATCGTAAAGTAAGATTTCTTTGTTAATTTTTACTTTTAAATGCTTGTGCATGATTTCAGTTTTGAAAATGGTCTTTTTAAAGAAAAGTAAGCTATTTTGTATGAAGATTAAATGTCTATTTGGGCTCTCTGATGGAAATTTTGTTGATTTTGTGACTTTATATGTGGTTATTTCTTTTCAACGTTTCATTTCATAACAGTATACAGGGTACATGATGGTACTTCGGGTTGTAAGGCCGACGTATGTTCTGAGAAGATCTCGACGTTTCGCCAACACGAGTGGTTAGCATTTTCAAGAGTTATTTTACAAATTTCTGCTTTCTTAAGTTGTTGTCAAATGTTTGACATTTGTTATACATTGTCTCAATAAATACCTGTGATTTGACGTTCTTACATCTGAATGGTCCATAGTGTTAGCAGACATCATAGAATCGTTCGTACCGTTATTTTGTGGGAAGGGAGCTAATTGAGAATTTTTGAGAACTGGAAGCTAAACCTTGTTCAATTGTAGTCCTTCGATTCTGTTGAAGTTGCTGTGGTGTTTCTGGATTTCAATTACTTCCCGGAAGAGTCTTGGGTAATAGGCAGATGTTGAAGAGATGACTTGGGTTTCTTCAAATTTCACTCTATGGTTATCGTTGTTGAGAGTTTGTTCTGAGACAACGGATTTATGTGTGTGCCCTAACCGACAGCAAGCCTTGTGCTCTTTGATTCTTGTTTTAGTGGAGCGTTTCGTGGTTCCGATATAAACGCTACCACAGGAACAAGGAATGCGATAAACCCCATCGATGTAAGAGATTCCACACATTTCATCGACAAGATCAAAGAGATTACCATTGATCCAAATGACGTTCAAGTCAGCTTTGATGTGACAAAGGTCCCGTTAGATGAAGCCATGAGGGAAATTGAAGTACTTTTCCCAAGTGATATATCCAATCTCTTCAAAATATGCTTAACATCATCATATTTCATTTTCAATAACAAAATATATGATCAATTAGATGGTGTTTCAATGGGAAGCCCACTTAGCCCAGTTATTGCTAATTTCTTCATGGAAAAACTAGAAGAAACGGCAATTGAAACTGCAAATTGAAATCCCAAGGTATGGTTAAGATATGTAGATAATACGTTTATAATTTGGAGCCATGGACCAGAAAAACTCAATGGATTCCTTAACCATATTAATGACATACACCCGAATATTCAATTTACCATGGAAATTAAAAATGAGAAGAAACTGGCACACTTAGACGTTCTCATTTCTCGAAAAGAAAGACGTCTGGGGTATACGGTATATAGAAAACCAACACACAATGATCGATATCTCCACAATACCTCAAACCATCATCAGTGCCAAAAACAAGGTGTAATCAAGACATTAGTTGATCGAGCTAGAAGAATTTGCGAACCTGAATACCTGGAAGCTGAACTGAAACATCTAAAAAACGCTCTTCTTTCTAATGGGTACAAAGAAAGAGATATTGAGAGGTGTATGAAAAATAGAAGGGAAATCAGAGACGGAAGAATCAATAGTAGACCAAATGACTGTCCATCCAGTAAACTAAGTAGTAGTCAAACCAACACCGAAAAAAGAAAAGCATTCTTACCATATGTTCCCAAAGTTACAGATCGTATTGGCCGTATTCTACGAAAATATGAGATTAAAACCGTTTATAAACCTTCAAAAAAACTTAAAGACCACTTTAGATCAGCGAAGGACAAACGAGACGCACTATGCTCTTCTGGGGTTTATTGCATTCCATATTCCTGTGGCAGCGTTTATATCGGAACCACGAAACGCTCCGTTAAAACAAGAATCAAAGAGCACAAGGCTTGCTGTCGGTTAGGGCACACACAGAAATCCGCTGTCGCAGAACATACTCTCAACAACGATAACCATAGAGGGAAATTTGAAGAAACCCAATTACCCAAGACTCTTCCGGGAAGCAATTGAAATCCAGAAACACCACAGCAACTTCAACAGAATCGAAGAAGGACTACAATTGAACAAGGTTTTGCTTCCAGTTCTCAAAAATTCTCAATTAGCTCCCTACCCACACGATTCTATGATGTCTGCTAACGCTATGGACCAATCAGATGTATAAGAACGTCAAATCACAGGTATTCATTGAGACAACGTATAACAAATGTCAAACATTTGACAACAACTTAAGAAAGCAGAAATTTGTAAAATAACTGTTGAAAATGCTAACCACTCGTGTTGGCGAAACCATCATGTAAGTGACCATGACCGCGAAAGCCTTTCACAATTTAGTATACAGGGTGTTTCATAATAAATGCGCAGGACTTCAGGATGTGATAGCTCGTCCAAAAATATGAAAAAAGTTTCTATTAACTTACCTCTAAAATGCACCATTTTCGAGATACAGGGTGTTGAAATTTAAAAAAATAATCGTTTTTTGCGAATATCTCTGGAACCGTTTATCGCACAGGAAACAGATTTCGCAGGCATTTTTTACTCATAATGAGCTATGTTTTGTACGCATTTTTTAATTTTTTAAATTCATAATTGGTGAAGATTTTGAAGGGGTAGTGGGTGTTTTTTTCTCCAACTTCTACGCCACTGGAAAAAGTACAGTTTTGAGCATCCTATATGAACCGCCAATATTTTCTACACAAAAAAGGTCTTCTTGGTCATAAGCTCTAAAGTTGACCGTTTTCAAGAAAATTCAACTTTCATGTTGTTTAAATAGTGTTGTTTCCTCGAAAAATTGCTACGTGCATTGAAGCTAACGGCGGACATTTCCAACAATTCAACTGAGTATGACTGTTATTGTTTTATTTTATTTTGCAATTAAGAAGTCAACGTTTGGTTTTGTTACTTGTTTTAACGTTTAAATAAATTTTGTATAATTAGGAAAACAATTATTTAAAAAAATTTACCATGTTTTTCAACATGAAAGTTGATTTTTGTTGAAAACGGTCAACTTTAGAGCTTATGACCAAGAGTACCATTTTTGTGTAGAAAACATTGGCGGTTCAAGTAGGTTGCTCAAAATTATAGTTTTTCCAGTGGCGTAGAAGTTGGAGAAAAAAACACCCACTACCACTTCAAAATTTTCACCAATTATGAATATGAAAAAATAAAAAATCCGCACAGAACATAGCTTATTATGAGTAGAAATTGCCTACGAAATCTGTTTTCTGTGCGATGAACGGTCCCAGAGATATTCGCAAAAAACGAAAAAAAAATTATAATTTCAACACCCTGTATCTCGAAAATGGTGCATTTTAGAGGGTAAGTTAATAGAAACTTTTTTTCATATTTTTGGACGAGCTATCACATCCTGAAGTCCTGCGCATTTATTATGAAACACCCTGTATAATAAGATTGTAGAATATGAAATTATTCAGAGTCCAAGTTGGTGACTCATATGAAAAACTCTAAATATCTCGAAAACTGAACTGGCACAAAATTCATAACATACGGCACAAATTGGCACAAAATGCCGAGAACATTGAAATAGCAAAATTCCAGACATGGATCACCAGCTTGACGCACCTGTGTACATCAATTAATTTTTTCCTAAAATCCTTAGTTACCAAGTTACGGGCCCTGCATGGAAGTTATGAAATTAATTTTTTTTTCTTTGATAACTTTTCAAGTGATTATTGAAAATCAACCAAATTTTGGTGAATGACTAAACAAATCAATAACTTCGATGAGGTTTCTGTCAGAGTCACTACACAGTCACGAACGAACTGCCCCTATGGTCCACACCCCAAAACTTCAAAATGGTGAATATTTTTCAACAAAATAAGGTTTCCTGTACAATTTTCTGAATAAAAGTACAAGTGTGCGAAGTCGATCATCCGCAACGATTTTTCATAAAAATGTAACTCGAAGACCTAAAACCGGATAGTCCACCATTATTTGAAATGAAAATTTTTCAAATCCGATATGATGGTGATATCGTTAATTCATCAACATTATTCGTAAACCGGAGGACCATACTCTTGCCTTTCATGTTGGTAAGTGAAGACGATGGTTAGATAATGATGGACCAGTAGCACAGTTGGTAGTGTACTCGACCAGAAATTGAGTGGGCCGGGTTCGAATCTCAGCTAGTCCTTTCTCAATTGCCAATTTTCATTTTTCCTGTCCGAATTGCCGTAAACATATTTCATTTCTATTGACTGACAGACACAAAAACTCTTTCAATTCAAACAATATTCCACAATGCCCTGATTGTGCAGCACAGCATATCACTTCTTCAGTAAAAAAATAATTGGGGGAAAATCCTGAAAGTTTTGCGTTGCAGCAGATGCAAAATGGATAGCAGAAACTTCAGTTATTATTTTGAATAGGGCTTGCGTTTCCCATTTATTTAGAAATACAGTCCGTGCAGAACCTAATCAATCATCACCTGAGAACCGAACAGCTATTAGCAGATGATAGATGGATAGATAGATCTTTAATGGTCATATTACACAATAGTGCTTTGTCAGTAATAATATTAAACTTAAAAATTGAATATTAATATAAAATAACAAAAGATAAACAATCTTTGTCGTTGAAAACACCTGCACAATAAAATTTAACAAACAGCAATACGTATACGATACATTAATCAATGTATAAGTTGTGAAAAATCGGTTGATAGAAACTCATCAAAATCATAGAACGAACGCATTTTCAGCCAGGAACCGCTTGATAACAGATTTGAATTGAACACTCTTGAGAATTTGGACATCATGTGGTAGAACATTGAAGAACTTGATTGCATAATTGCTAGTCCCATTTCTCGTTTCCGAAAGTCTCAGATAGTGTTGATGTATCATATCTTTGTTGTATGAATATGAACTTTCATTTGTCCTATAGTTTTTCAAGTTTGCTTTTATATGCATAAGACATTGCAGTATGTAAGTACACGGCCCAGTTAGTATCTTAATATGTTTGTACCCCTACAATCATCTCTATAAGGCAATCCAGCAATGATTCTGACCGCCGTCCTTTGCATGGAGAAGACTGCTGAAGCGTTTGCTGAGTGGCCCTATACTAATAGGACATAAGATATTCTGGACTGTATCAGTGCGTGGTAAGCTTTTAACAGTGCTGAGTGTGACAAGCAATTTCGCAGGTTAACGTATTAGAAATATTTTTCGTGACATATCTTTGCAGACAAAAGTCGAATGTTCTTCCCAAGTGAATTTACCGTCCAAGAGGACTCCTAAAAACTTAATGCAATGCGAGTTATTTAGGTCTGTGTGCTGTTTTAAGCCAAAAATCAATGTCTCAGACTTTTCTTTGATAAGGACTAACTTATTATTGTGTAGCCAAGATTGTGTCAAGGACAGACTATTATTGTCCACAGTTAGCAGCATATTAAAATCTCTATTTGAATGGGCTAATGAGGTGTTGTCAGCGAAAAGATTAAACTTTGCTGAAGGAGCACTATTAGGCAGGTCGTTGACATATATAAGAAATAGGACCGGACCTAGGACAGAGCCTTGCGGTACCCCATATTTAATGTTAATCGATTGAGAGTCTTGACGATAGTCAAGTGTATACTGCGGAATCTGCAAAACAAAAGACAGACATGAAACAACGAGTACTGTTGAATCAACTGCAATTCTGATCCTGACTCTGAAGCTCTTCGGTTAAGACTTAGCAACTCAAATATTCTTTGAACTGTTACACCATGTCAAGCTGGAGGAACACTCCTACCTTGTCGACGTAGTCGTCGTTCACTGTGAATCTGAAATTGATTCTGGCCACTTCTACAAGTTGGCCAACGACAGAATGGACTGGTACAAAATTGATGACAGTTGCGTAAATAGAATGTTTTCTTTCGAATTGAACCTTTTGGTGCCTCTGGTGACACCATTCGCCCTTTTTACTAGGATAGCAGATATTCCTAAAGCAGCCTTTGAAAAATTTGTGTGGGAACGTCAAAAGTTTTTCTTCCTAATGATAGTTTTTTTTTTTTCCTTGGTGTTTTGGCATCGACTGCTATGGTCATTGCCATGTGTTCTGGATAGGCCTTGTTACTAACTCCATACGCCACCTTAGGAGCAGCACTGTTAATTTTTAACGCAACAGTGAATCGTGGAGGATTATTCCCCGCCGACACGAGCCTCAATCATTCAGACTTTCACATCTGAAAATTAAAAAAGATCGCACCGTCTGGGAATCGAACCTGCAAACTCTCGATTACCAGGCGAGCGCTAATCCCCGCCCTCCTAATGATAGTTATTGTTACTTTTGAAAATAAACCATGCAGTATTTAATTAAAATATTTTCTGTACTACCTAATATGGTCGTATGAAAAGTAGTGTACATTACTTGTGCGAAAGTGATTTTTCACACTCGTAATGTAAGTAATATAATATCAGGCATATTTCATGTTTTTACGCGAAGTTGATTTTTTTATCTTTTTACGCACTGCCATAGAGAAGAGTGTTTATACGGTTTTCCAGGCTTTCAATTGATTCACAATCATTTTGAAGATCTCTATTTGAACATTTTCTGTTGGCCACTGTACATTCTCATCAGAGCACTCCTCTCGAGGCATTTGCAACCTTTTCTCATCGAGATAGTGGGAGCTAAGTTTCCAAATTTTGTGTATATCAAACAATCAATCATTTAGCGAACAACGCAGAAATATTTATTTTGATAATCAAGGGAGGAGAATTGAAGCCAATTTAGGGCGTCTAGAGTTCCTATCGGGGAAATTTCCCGGTATCCTGGTGGGACAATCCGGCACTGTATCTGTCTGTTATCACTCTGAAACTAGTAGTTCCTCGATATTCCATAACCAAAAGAGTGGGGGTGAAATGTTCACAAAAATCAAGTCTTGCGTCACTACTGTAACGAGCTGGAGCCAGCCCTGCATATCTGATTATGGCATTGTTCTCTGCTGTGACGTCAACAGAATGAATTATATGAGTCATCCCATCTAGAAACGTCTCGAATTGAAGACAGTCTGAGATCAGAGAGTATACAACTTACCGTTAACTTCAGATGTGAAGTGTGTTGCATGGTCATTCATTTGAATTAATTAATTAACTAATTTAAAATATAAAGACAATTTTTATTACACTACAATCTGGTCTTTTATGAATACCCGCAATCCAGTTCAGTTTCTGTACTTGAAGGAGCTGCCAATCTTCCAGGAGACTGTATTAAATAATGATATCTATATTTAGTATTTTGGCATGAAATTTCAAATGGAAAAATTTGGTGATATTTTTTTCTTAATCACCGATTATCTAGGTTGATATCCATATTGAGATTCCGTTAAAAAATTAAGTTTCATTAAAATGCTAATAACACGTAAGACAATAAATAACAAAAAAAGCAATTTGAATATTTTGCACATTCTGCACTCCTTGTCCTTGTCCTTGTCTTCTGCATACAAAGTTATTCTCTGTATTTATAACTCTGAACCAATCGATACACCCATCTGTAATGAAAACTGAAATTATAAGATATTTATCGTCAGGATTTATTTTGGTTGATGTTTCAATTTTCTCCGCACCTACACGGTGATTGCTGAATACGAAATAGTAAAACTGGCACACTGGAATTTTCATTTAACAATGACTCTAATTTACCAAGATTTACATAAAATGAGCAATAAACGATTACATAAAACGCAACAGATAGTAATTTGTCGTTCTGAATAGAAAACTGCTGACGAAATCTGAAGAGAATATTAATCATTCCATAGTGAACCAATATCTTGATCCCATCTTTTGTATTCATAGACTGATTCCTTGAAGATTCAAAATTTGATAAACCAGAATTCTATGGATTATCCTTGGTGTCAAAAAACAAATATGTTATCGAAGGAGTAGTTTTATTATTATTGAAAATATATCAATACCAACCTAATCAAATTACAATATGATATTCATCTCATAAGGATTTCGATCAATTATATATTGAAAATAAATCCTCAAAATTGACTAGAGAATGAATATAAGTGAATGAATAGGTGATATTCACAATTTGAGTAAATGCATTTAAATGCAATTTCATGATTTTATCTCATCCCACTACCGTATGTACATTATTGTCGCATTGTGGCGTTTCAAAGAAGTTTCAACGGTTATTCTTTGTGGCAGATGTCTGAATAATTTTGGTGGCAGTAGGAGTAACTTTTTTGACCTACTGTTTCAGAAGATATTGGTACTCAATCTTGTCGCGTATCCATATGGTTTTGAGTGGAAAGTTCGTTTTTATTTTCATATTGCTGGCAGCCTATCTGATTAATACAGGGCAATTCAAATTCGACCCCCACCATTGGGATCTCCTAAACTACAGGAGATACGTCGAAGCTTAAATTGGGGCAAAGCTGCGTATTCTGGTGCTTAACAAAATACTGTTTTGAAACTTGTAAAATCCCAAGTATTTCCGGAAATATCGGGAAAAAACTGAAAATCGGAATTTCCGTTTTTATTTTTTTTTTCTATCGTTATTTCACAACATGGCTCAAAACCAAAAGTACATTTTCATTGATACTTTTTTTTTATCTACACGTTTTCATGTTCAGATTTACTATCCGACGATTCATCTTCTGGCATTCATCATCAACTTTTTTTTTCTGTTATGGGCGCCATATTGTTTTATTATACAGAAAATTAGTGATTCTCATTCTGATTTCATTGATGTATAATTTTTTTCTGAAACCACAGATATTTAAAAAAACAACTTCATCTGAGATGGTCATGACTCCATCGAAAAATTTTGTTTAATAAACACTAGTTGTCAGAACTCATTAAACATCATAAGTTTGCACAAATACTTCAGTAGAAATGTCGTCATTCTCAAATGAAGAAAAACGAGATGTTGAAACTTTATTATAAATTTGATACGAAAACAGCACAAATTTATTTTAAATTATATCCGGAAAGACAACAGCCCATTATTAGGAATTTTGGACATACACTTGGCTGAGTACGGTGCGTTTCAAAAACCAAGAATGAAATATAGAAGCAGAATGGAACGAAATATTAGACGTAACTTATTAGCCGAGGTAAAATAATTGTTCATTCCATATTCGAAGATGTATAATTATTTTTGGTACTTTTTTAGATAAATGCAGATCCTTCCAAATCAATACATCATGTCTCGGCAGAAATGGATGTGCCACAGACGAGCGTTTGGAGGGAATTCAAAAAGAGTGATTTGAAATGTTATAAGATACATATTTTACAAAAATTACATCCAGGTGATCCTGAGAGAAGGATGGAATTTTGTAGCTGGCTCTCGAATTGAAAAACATTATTTGGACCGACGAAAGTACTTTTTCGAACTGTGGTGTTTTTAATAGAAATAATGACATTTGGAGTGAAAATAATCCACGACAGTTCAGAGAAGTCAGACCACAAGGTCGGTTTCGTTTGAATGTGTGGGCTGGAATTTATGACGACCGAATACTTGGACCTCATTTCTTCCCCAATACTTTGAACGGGAAAACCTATTTTCGGTTCTTAAGAAACGAATTCGAAGAATATATGGATACGTTTCCCCTTGTCACTTATACCAGCTGCTGGTTTCAGCATGACGGGGCACCTCCACACAATAAAAGAGCAGTTTGCGAACATTTACACCAAAGGTTTCCTAATAAGTGATTAGGAAATTCTGGACCAGTGAGGTGACCGGCAAGGTCACCTGACCTTACAGTTTTGGATACTTTCTTGTGGGGCACTTTAAAGAACAGAATCTATGAAGAGCAATAATATGACACAGTAGATGAACTTAGAGACAATATCATAACGCAATTCAGGTCTATCAGAAGAAGGGATATTGTTAGGGCTGTTCTTAATTTGAGACGACGCCGACGAGCTTGGTTATGTATTCAAGAGGAAGGCCATCATTTCGAACACTTGTTGTAATACTTTTTGTGCATTTTTTACAAGCTCATGATTTCATTCTTGTTTTTTGAAACGCACCGTACTCAGCCAAGTGTTTGCCCAAAAATCCGAATAATGTTCTATCCGGCTGTTGTCTTTCCGGTTATAATTCAAAATAAATTTGTGTTGTTTTCGTACTATTCCTACCAAATTTATAATAAAGTTTCAACATATCTCGTTTTTCTTCATTTGAGAATGAGGACATTTCGACTGAAGTATTTGTGCAAACTTATGATGTTTAATGAGTTCTGACAACTAGTGTTTATTAAACAAAATATTTCGATGGAGCCATGACCATCTCAGATGAAGTTATTTTTTTTTAATATCTGTGGTTTCAGAAGTGCAAATCATAACAAATTATACATCACTGAAATCAGAATGAGAATCACTATTCTGTATAAAAAAACAATATGGCGCCCATAACAGAAAGAAAAGTTGATGATGAATGCCAGAAGACGAAACGTCGGATAGTAAATCTAAACATGAAAACGTGTAGCTGAAAAAAAGTATCAATGAAAATGTACTTTTGGTTTTGAGCTATGTTGTCAAATAACGATAGAAAAAAATAAAAACGAAAATTCCGATTTTCAGTTTTTTCCCGATATTTCCAGAAATACTCGGTATTTTGTTAAGCACCAGAATACGCAACTTTTCCCAATTTTAAGCTTCGACGTATCTCCTGTTGTTTAGGAGATCCCAATGGTGGGGGTCGAATTTGAATTGCCCTGGTATACAATTATCTAATATCTGATATCTGTACTTCAGCATAGAGTAGAGAGCTTGGATGTCTTGAAGGTCTGTTGAGTATCATTCGGAGGAATCGTTTTTGAGCTATTTCGAAAAACCTTGTTGGATATTTAAATTATGTTTTGACAAAGATGTTTCATGACTACTAAATGGTAAGGATTTTCGGAGCTAATCGAAAGTAATCTGCTGTCGAACCAGTCTTTGACTTTTCCAAGATCATTCTCAATGTTCAAATTGATATTGTACCAGTCTTCATTTTTATAAAATATCACAGTGTCGTCACCGAAACTGATTATTTTGCAGATTGTTTCCTGTTCAAATAAGTTGTTCAAGTAAATGACGAATAACACCGGCCCCAATACGGTTCCTTGAGGTACACCACATTTTTGTATCAATTTATTTACTCACATGATTTTTTGATTTAACGTTTTGAGTTATACTTGTTAGGTATCTTTCGAATAGGTTCTTTAACTTCTAGTGTATCTAGAAGAATGCAGTGATCGACAGTATCGAAGGCCTTTTTCAGAACTATTAAAATACCGATAGAAGGAGTGCTCGAATCTAAGGATTCATAGATGGTTTTTGTCAAAGAATGGATTTCATCATTGGTAAATTTTTTTTCTAAAAACATACTGGGATATCGATGTTGATAAATATGTGGTAAGTATAGTTTTTATTATTCTTCCAATGACTTTGCTAATTGATGATAGAAGTGAAATAGGCCTATACTTTGAAACAATTTCAGTATTGTCGTTTTTGAAAATTGGACTTTTTTATGATTTTTTTTTTAGAATAGAAGGAAATATGTCTAATTCGAAGGATTTATTTATGATGTCCGTCAAAGGTTCATATATGAATTTTGCAATAATCTTCGTAGTTTCAGCTTTGACTCCATCAGGCCAGGAAGCCTTTTTTGTTTTTCAGATTAATTATTGTATTTTCAACCTCAGTAGTATTCGTTGGTGTGAGATAATGTGAATTTTCATTTATGTATTTTTTATTTCTGTAGTTAGGATTTTGTCTCATTTTCTTTGCAAACTTTTACCCGACATTTCTTAAACTTCATTTCTTAACAATCGTTCATAAGACCTTAATTACCCAGAAGCCTTCATACTTGATGAATAAACTGAAACGCTTCGAAAACATCAATGATTTTTCAACAAGGAATAGGCGTTTGCTAGTAATTCCTAAACACTCTACTACCACTTTCAAACGTAGCTTCTCCTACACCGCTTGCATGCTTTATAATGATTTTCCTCCTGAGTTCACCAACTATTCTATTAGAAACTTCAAGAAAAAACTTAAAGCTCATCTTCTCTCTACTGTGTAAGTCGATTATATACAAAAACTGTAATGCGGCCATGTTTCTGGGTTTCGAGATAGGCATTTGGTAGTACTTCTTTGGGATTTCATTTAGTTTTGAATTGATACAGTCGTTGATATTGTTGATATTATTGAGAATTAACGATTCAATTTAGTTCTATATTATTTTAATTTTTTATTATTAGTACTTTCTATTATACCATTTAATTTAGTTTATATGCTGAAGGTTGAGTTGAAAAACACTGCTTGGCAGTGACACTCCGCCTATTCAATCATATAAGTATGTTTATATTGTTATATTGTAATTTGTAAGTTGATTGAATAAAGTCCTATTATTATTATTACTATTATTATATCGTTTATTGGAGTTTTTCAACCTGAAATTTGTATTTGTTATATTGAAAAGATGTGCAGTTATCATGGAAAAAGTAAGAACACATTATATTCGCAGTGGCTTGAAGCAATATACTTCCAGAAAGCTCAAATTCATCACCAAGGTGTTTCCGTGTTTACTTCCCAAGCACGATCAAACGCATAGTACAATCGAATCATATCCACCCACACAACTTCATGAAAATTTTAATTTTCAAAAGGAATCATTGTAAATAACGTCATAACAAACGATAATATATTCAAATTCGGACAGTTTTATTTCGATCAATTTCATACACAAGTTATCTGGCATAAAGGCATTTTGAATTGAACTATGTAAAATATGCATGTATTTCATTCATTGCCCTGCCCTATCCAATTTTTCATAAACGTCCAAATAATCTAACGGAAAGGCGTAGGTTGGGGAAGCTGACAGAAAAAGAAATCACCGAACGGTTTGTGAAAATTTTATGTAAAGAAATGAGCATGTGTACTTTCCTGGTAATTCTGAGGATTTACAATTGAATATGTTATTTCTCTGTACCTAACTCGCAATTCTCATAATTCAATATTACTGATGATAACAATGAATTGACAGATATAGCTATCTCTAGATTTTCTGAAACAGCAATGAAGTATAATGTTTTTTTTTCTACTTTGTCAAATAGGTAGTACATGATGTTACAGGAAAATTATATAGTAGATATAGTGATAACTAATGAAGAAACATTATGACATATTGCAATAGTCAATAGTATATTCAATAGTGAACCCCCCAAACAATAACCCCCTGGTAAAAAATAACCCTGATACAAATAAACATCGGAACAAAAAACTCCCGGAACAAAAAAACCCGGCACAAGATAAATTGCCTTCGGCGTGTCTCTTTCCTTTGGCTGCCCACCAAATTTCTTAAAGTGAAAACGAGGGACACAACCTAACCTAGCTTTCCAAGTTGCTGGTAATTCGATCACTAATTAGTATGAAATAGTGAAATCAAAGAAAATGCTCGCTGCGCTCGCATTTTATAAATTACCAGAAGAGAGAGACACGCCTCTGGCGTTTCTCTTTCTTATGGGTGCCCACCAAATTTCTTAATGTAAAAAAAGGACAAAACCTAACCTAGCTTTCCAAGTTGTAGGTTATTGGTTTTCCAATGTATTTTTCGTCGAAATAATCTGTTTCTGGTATGGCTTTATTGGCATCTGGTGGTAATTGTTCACATAGATCTTCAAAAACTTTCACAACGTCGCAAGTGGGAAGAAATCATCTTGATTTCGTTGTTGTAAGACATTTTCTTGTATTTTTCTATATATATATATATATATATATATATATATATATATATATATATATATATATAAATATATATATATATAAGATATTTTGGTTCAGATGAAGAAAACATCCTTTAATTTCACTATTTGGGAAAAATTACTTCAAATTGTTTATTACTGCTAATTCATTAAACGGAAATTAGTGTGTGGATGGTATGTTGAACCAGGGTTTTTTTGAACCGGTGGTATTTTATACGAGTGGCTAAAATCCAGGGGGTTACTGTCGGGGGGTTTGAGTCCGATGGTTTTCTGTCCAGGGAGTCTTTGTCCTGATACCAATCATAACTTGTCAATTCATAATGCAAATGAATTGGTTCAAATATAAAACAAATTTATTTCCGAAGTAAGTTGCAGATTATATCTTGCTGTTGCAAATGTACAATAAATAATATTCTAACAGGCACATGGCGTACGGAATTTCATGTAACTTCTTCATAGAAGATTGATCTCGTACGTCCCAGTTTGCCGCCTGAAACAAAACAGACAGAATTTTATTAATCGCCATTTTCGACAGTAAAACCATACCTAGTTCACGTATTAATTCATTTTCTCCATTGTAAAAAAACTCGATAAATGGAATACCAATTAGAAAAATTCTGCAAATCAAGAAATTAGAAATTTTCAAGAAAATTCATCGGAAAACACCGTGAGTAAGTAAGTTCTTTGAAAAGAGTTAAAATGAAACTTACCTGTACATTTTGACCATCGAAGTCAAGAGTGTTTATCCTCAATTTGCCCAAAAGAAGACAAAGTTTGAAAAATTGGCAATATATCGTACTTTGTAATAGTCTAAATAGTTATTATAATTTATCAGCATACTGAATAGAAGTCAAATATTTTATATCAAATGATATTTATAAATATAATAGTAAGAATATATCAAGAATAATCATTTTCTGTGAATAATGATAAGTAATAGTTGAAACTGAAAATTATTTCTGAAGTAGCGTGAAATTCCACTGATTTGCTGTAATTGTAACATATTATTATCATACTCCTATTGAGAATTCCTTTCAACGCCACCTATGATACTTATCTATTAGGTAAAATCTTTATAATTCAATATTTTATACGAACACATCTCACGTTTAGATAAGCTATGCCCATACTTGCGGTCAAAAATGAATACCTAATTCATTAAGTGAGGCTCATAAAAGTTCATTTTATAATAATTTATGAGCCCTTCAAAGAAAATGCCAGTTTTTAACACCTCACAACTCGATGGGTGGAGAATAGAATGACGGTTGAATTTAAATATAATCACCCTGATTTTTTAAATGGATCTGTGGTATGTGCTGAGAGCAATTCTCATTACAGATAGATTGATAAATTGTTAAAAATTGTTAAAATTGTTTTTCCTTTAACCGGCTGTCGTCCCCTTGCGAACGGCAGTCCTCAGAAGTGGAAACTTGTGCGAGCCAAGGATTAACGAGGTCTTACCTTTTTACGTGCGATTCCTAGCACTTTCTTGGGCCATCAGAAATCTGCAGTCGCCGTGGTTTGAACCATCGCCGACTGGCAGCCATAGTGATTGAAACAATGTCGCTCTAACCACTCGGCTACCTGGCTAAACTTTCTGAAATATACAATTTAAAAAATATGTATAAAATAATACATTATTTTTGAAACAATACTCGTGTATGAAACAAAATAGAAATTAAAATATAAAAAATTACTGAAATTGTGAAGACCAACAACTTAAAATGTTACAACTTACACCTACATCGGACAGCCTGGTATCTTCCTGTTTTTTCCTACATATTGTTTCGAATACACGTTGTTGTTATTATTATATTCATATTATACTTGAAGGAGATACTTACTACACTTTTGATGGGAGTATTCTGTGAAAAATTGAAAGAGAACCAAAGCTAAGCTTGAATGGCAAGTATAAAATTGTTGTTGTTGTTGTTATAAAATTGTTATTTCCGTCAACCGATTGCACCCCTAAGTGGAACCCTCGGAAGTCTTCAAGAGACTTGTGTGAAATATCATAAAATCATGTCCACTTCATAGGCCAATCAACAGGGCTATCAACCTCAAGTTAAATTGCTCCGTCGATAATTTTTTTTAAATTGTAGAACACAGTGTGCACATTACTTCTGAGAAAAAATATCACCTCCAGGGGGGGTGGAACCCCCCATAAAACGAGTTGAAATAAATTTTTGAGGTAATTTCGAAATAGCTCAAAAAATTTACTTTAAATCAAAAAAATAACTTGATATTCAGAAAGGGCACAAATTTTTACAAAAAAACTCTCACAACCAAAATTTTGAGAAATCGCACGGTATTCCTGAAAAAAATTGCTGAAGTTATATGCTTTCGCAATGGGGCAGGTGTTGCGCCGGCTCCCGCCAACGTGCATCTTTTCAACCAGCGCGTGAAGTAAAGTTCTATAACTCCTCTCATAAATGTTCAATTCGGATAAATCTTACGTCATTTTGAAGATAAAGATCGCAGCTTTGTATTCTGATATTATTTATATTTATACGCGCAGTTGCCAGCTGCAAAATTGCAATTGAAAATCTTATAATATTAAAGTTCCTGACTTCGTGAAATAATGCTTGAGATTACTGAAATAATGTCCTATCACTTGTAGCAAGTAAAATGAACAGTTGAGGAATACTTCATTGTCAAATTGCATAACGTTTAACCGGTCCAAATAATGTTGGTTTTAAATACGAGTGTTTTCAATTCTTCGCATATTTTAGGTTACAAAGGCAGTTTATAAATTCAAATGCTAATAACTCAGAGATAAAAGCACGTATCAACATGAATGAAAAGCCAGTTTGCAGAAAAAACCTTGCTCTTATTGAAAATATTCATACAAATTTGGTTACTTGTACAAATTTTAAATGCAATCCAGTCAATCTTTTAAGTACTTAAAATAGAGGTTACTCGGCATTTGATCGCATTATTGTTCTATGGAAAGGAAAATTAAATCAGTCCTTGATGGAATATGGGGATTCGAAACCGAGGAAGACAGTGCACAAAAGGAAACTGTTCCTAAGTATACCTGCTTTAAACTCATTGAGATTCTAAAACCTGAAAAATATCGGCTTAGGACCTTGTCAATGTGGCAGCTGGCGCGCCGCTGTGTAGTATACAGCGGCGCGGTTCTGTCAGTGCGCAGTGGGCAGCAGTCAACGTTGCTCTATGTAAACGTCAGATAATATAAAAGTTCCTGTGCAGAAAACACTGGATACTGGGATATCATCGATAGTCGGAGACGAGGAAACATGTCTTAGTGCTTTGTCACTGTTATTAATTGAAAATGGTGAGTTTATTTTTGAAATATTTGTTTCATGTTCAACTCAGCTCTGTTTCAAAATATCGCAATGTCAGATATGACTTACATTTCCAAAATTCCAAAGGTCCACCTAGGATTTCAGGAGAAAATGGTTTTTTGTAACTGCACGACCGGCTGCATCAGAGACTCCTTGCACGTGCAAAAAGAGTGGTCTAAAATGAACCAATGTTTGTAATAAATGTACCACAGATATCTGTAGAAACTTGGCAGTGATTGTTCCGGATTGTGAAAATGAAGACGATGAGACTGAAGATGAAGTAGATGATGAGTTATATGAGTGAATAAATATATTTTCCTATACATTTGTTGATGAAGATTACTTGTGGATTCATTTCTCCATAATCTCGATATCATTGAAAAACACTCTCATATTTCGTTACCTCATTTTCATAACAATACTTCTAAATCTCAATAACGACAGTTCTCAACGATTATTTACCTACATTTATATCTAAGAGTAATTGAGAGGTTTTTCAAATATTCTCCCCCTTCCCTTTCACCATAATGTTTCCGCGATGCGGGGGATATGCTCCGAATGCGGGGGCGGGACAATCGTTTCTAATAATTTATACCTATTATTCATACAAATTTTCGCTCAGTTTCATTACTCAGTACTGACAATTTTACAAATTCATAGAAAATACCCCAAAAAAAATACGATTTCGGGAAGGGGTTTTTTGTTGAAAATAATTCGCCCCCATTATTAATACCGATTTTCACTTATATTTATTGCCCAGAGCTGAAATGTCAAGAAAATACCTTCCAGAAAAATTTTTTTTACGATTTTGGAGGGGTTGCACCCCCCCAGGGGGTGGGTGATAACTTTATTGCTAATTATTCAACCTTCCGTGACGACCGAATTGCAGAAAAGAAATCGGCGGAGCAATTTAAGTTGAACTTTTACGAGGAAAATTCTGCCGTGCTAAGCATAAAGGGCGTATCTGACATTTTTGTAAGAATTGAGTTATCGTATCTGCAACACTCAGTAACCACCACCGCAGCTTTGTCACTTAGATAAATCGACGTATATGTAATTCCAAACGAGAAATTCGTATCTGAAATAAGTCGTATGTGAAATAAAAATAGGTTTGCTAGTGAAAAAAGTCGTATATATATTTACTAAAGAGAAAAGTCGCATATGCACGTTTCTCAGTAGATACGACTTCTTATTTTAGTAATGTCATGTTAGTTATTATGACAGTTAAAACAAGCAAAAGTCATATATGAATTGTTTATGGACGTATACGACTATTCATTTTAGTATATAGCAACTGCCGACATAACCTTAATTTCTTGGCGTGTCTATTGTGAGACAGAACTGTGATTTTTGGGTGTGTTTAAGTGAAAATAAAGTGTTTCTGAAAAGAAAAAGTTCCAGAACCGGTAATTATTTCTATTTATGTTTTGATAAATTAGTGAATGGTGTATTTTCACAGGTTCATATAATAATGGCGGGTAGTTGTAGTAGCAGGTCCCGGCGTATTTTACAACTGGCTTTAAGTGGTAATAATGAGGTTGACCAAAACACATATTCTGATATCAATGACAATGACGATGATTCAGTGAAGGATTTGAGCTACTTTCCATCTGTTTCTGATTTAGATAGTAGTAGTGGTGAAGATATACAACATGATGAAACTCTTAGCGCACCAAGCATGTCTGTGAGATCATTTATTTTGAACAACAGTGATGAAATTGAAGATAACTTGCCTTTGTAATTAGAGAAACTGAGATAATTCACAATGTGTTGAAAGAAATTATAGAAAAAGTAAGTGAGGAAGAACGACAGTTACATTTTACTAAAAAAGGATTTGTAAGGAAACGAAAAACTTATGATGTCTCTTGAGGAAAGAATAAAGAAAAAACGCATGGAGATTGTTCTCAAACATTACTCAAAAGATAACTGTAAGGAAAACTGCAAAAAAAGATGCCAGAGACATATAAACAAAGAAAGACAAAATAACATCAACACGGAATACTGGGCATTGACTAAGCATGAACAAAAAAGTTTCATATTTGGTAAAGTAGAAAAGAAGAACTACTTGTGTGACTGCAGAAGGTTCCCGAGGAAATTTTACTCTGAGGTATTTTTTATCAGATCATGCAGAAAAAAACCATGCAGTTTGTAAAAAAAAATTTTTGGCCACACTTGGCTATGACCTCAAGAATGATAAAATTTTCAGGAATATTTATAGCATCTCTGAAACCAAGAATTGACCGCCGTGGACAATTCAAAAGAGACAATAAAATCAATACAGATATTTTAAGAGAACATATCCGCTCTTTCAACCCAAATCCATCATTATAGAAGAGAACATGCTCCACTAAGATTGTATCTGCCAAGTGATATCAATATAAAAATGATGTATGATGATTTCAAATTAAAACAAGGAATAAACATTTCATATGAATTATATCGAAAAGAGATTGCAGCAATGAACAATTCGTTTACTAAACTAGGACATGAAGATGTTTCGTGACCGAAACATTTTCTTTGCATTCTAAAGCCTCAGGACACACCAAAGAAAATACAAATGACAAGTGCCAAGAATGCCTAACATGGACAGAGCACCAACGAAAGTATCGAGAAGCGCGAAGAGAGTATGCAACGGATGCCGCAAAAGGAGACGAACTATGTTTTTCTGCAGACCTGCAAAAGGTGAGTTTTCGTCTTGGGGTGCTCTATAATATATTTAATTTTTATCTTATTTCAGGTCATCATGCTTTCAAGGTGTGACATGTTTAAGGAAGTAATATTTGTTCCCCGAATAATTGTTTTTAATGAAACGTTCGTACCAGCAGGAAAGTTATCTGAACAAAATCCCTATGCTTTCGTTTGGCATGAAGCAATTTCTGGCCGAAGCAAAGACGACCTTATATCTGTTTTTTACAAATTTTTATTTTGTTCAAGAGATGCGACACACATTACAATACGGTTAGATAATTGCGCTGTTCAGAACAAAAATTGGTCCCTTTATTCTTTTTTCGTGTATGTCATTAATTCGGGCTTGCTTAATTTACAAACTTTAGATATTAAGTATTTCCAAAGTGGCCACATGTTTATGTCATGTGATTCACTTCATCATCAAATTGAATTAAGCTTCAAAAAGAGAAAAAAAGTATACGATTTTCAGGATTTCTTTGATTTCGTAAAATTATCTAATTCTAGATAGGTGAATGCTGTGGAAGTTAAACTAGGTGATTTCTATACTTTCACGGAATTCACATCTCAGCAAACTTTAAATAAAATTGTGCCTAGACCTTATCTCAGTGATATGGTTTTTGTTCGTTTCTGTAAAGGGGTAAGACACCTCCGGTTTAAAACTTCTTTTTATGAAGATATCGTAGAATTAAGGTTTTTGATGGCGAAATACGATGAATGTTCCGATTTACCAGGACCCATATCGAAAAAAAAAGGAAAGGGGAATTACCGCCGACAGAAAACATAAAATTATTAAAAAATTGGTTGATATAATTCCTCCAAATCGATTAATATTTTAATTTTATTTAATATAAATAGGTTTTAGTTCCTAAATATTGACCTTCTAGGTGCATTTGACCTTATTGTTTCTTATTTTATGAAAAATTGTTAGTTTTTGTTAAAGTCATGAAATAAATGAATGTTCAGTAGGTAGATACGTTATTTATTTGTAGAGTTGTTTACGTTTTCAGAAAAACAAAAAGTCGTGTGTGCATTTTTTTGTTCAAATGCAAAGATATTATCTTGGTCAGCATTGAAAAAAACAAATTGTTCTTTACAGTAAACTACTACAATAATAACTTTGCGTCAATAAAAACCAGAAAAAAAATGCGAGTAATTACACTAAAACTTGAATATCTCAAAACTTGCATAACTGCAGATACGCCTTTTATGCTTAGCACGGCAGAATTGCTCTGTTTATTGGCCTATTACTATTCACTTGTTGATAGTGATTTTTTGAGTGCTCAGAGTATTGGGAAAGTTATTCCCAAAAAACTGCACTGAATCGAAACTGTAGACTCGTAACTCTTAGTCACGTATTTTATACGGTTTTTGTGTAAACGGTTTTTGGCAGGCTTCAGAAAGCAGTTTGACAACCACATAATTCAGTGTTCAGTTGGAAACTTACCACCTCCTATGATTTACATACCGCAAAATATTAGGTAAGTGTATAAATAGGGTTGGTCGAAAAAAATTGAAAGAATAAAAAAGTATCCTGATTTGCGAGTTATCATGGAAGTTTTTCATTTCGTAGTATTTTTTCGTTAAATGCCCTATAAGCGCGATTTTGATTTATTTGAGTCTATAGGAACTCTCAGTACTTCCGTTTGACTGAATTCAAATATGTTGACTCTTAGATTAGTTAATGAATGATATAGTGTAAAATGAAAAGGAATTATAAAAATTAACCGGTCAGATTTTATATACAGGACGTTTTTATAATTTTTGAAAATATTGGTCTCATATATAATCTTGAGTCTCACTGTATAGAACCCATAATTACCATTCCTCCAAGGGGCCATATGGCGTATTTAATCAGTGCACTGAGCTGAACAAATCACATTATCCGAAGAAAATCTAACGGAGAGACTTACACTATCAAAGCTCTCTGTATATTTGAAAAAATTACGTATTTTTTGGGTTCAGCAGATCTTATTGAATATATCTAACACAGATACTGCAATTTCGATACTATCCGACCTATAGGCCGTGGTGGTCGTGGTGGTAGAGCGTTCGCCTTTGGAGCGAATGGTCGAGGGTTCAAAGCCTCGCATGGTCATCGGTCTCGTGCATGGCATCACACGTTAAAAGGTAAGGGCTGCGTCTTCCCTAGCTCACACAAATCTCTCGAAGACTTCCGGGAATAACAATTTTGTATGATGATTCATACTGAAATTATTATCATTTTGTGCCTAACCTAACCTAACCTAACACAAAAAAAGTCACGGTTTACTCTGTATATTGTTTTCAAAAATGCTAAGAAAACATATCGTTGCGCTGAACGAGTTTGATGCTATAGTGTGCGTTGTCTTTTTCCGAAGCACATCAAATCTAATTTACATAAAGCTTAATGAATTTTTTGATTCGGCAGCAAAATATAAATAATCCTAACTTAACAATAAATGCAATATAGCTCCAGAGATTTCGTAGCTACTGGAAACTTGTCTTGATCCACTATCGCCAAACAGTACCTACGTTGAGGTAGAAGAAATTAACCGACTCATCTCATAATGACACCACTATTCTCCCACCTCCAATAATCATATGTTTGGGTTCCAAATTGTATTCATCGAAATATTTAGGGGATGAAACAATTCAGACACGAAGGCGGAGCAAACTGAAGTACATCCCTGAAGTTTCAACCACGTTCCAACCCTCAGTTACGTCACCCCAAAATTTTTATTAGGATCACAGAAAATCGAAAGGGTTTGAGGGTAGTTTGAGAGTCAAAGGGTAGCTTTCGCGTTATAGTACAGTCAGTGTAGAAATTTCATACACGCATGGACATTTTCCTTAATAAACTGTTCCCAAACATCATAAAGCGACATAGATCTTGTAAATGTAACATTAGGATGCGCTAGAAAAGCTGAAGAGGAAGTGTGCGTGGTTGAAACAGGAATACAGAAAGGGTGGATATACTACGGAACAAAAGCCAACTACGAAACCTTTCCACGAAAATATATGGATTCTGAATTAACAAAAATTAGTTATAAAAAGTTGACAATGAATGGGAAAATATGTAAATGGAATGAGGAACAGGGTAGACTGGAAGAAAACAATGGAGGAATCGCTTCAAAAGGCTAAAGAAAAATAAAAAACAGACTATGAAAGGTGAAAACGAGATAGTAATGGATAAAAAAACTCAAAGCGAAATAGAGGAAGAAGATAATAAAAATAGGAGAGAAAAGAGACAGAAAAGCAAAGAGAACTAAATGACGAAAGAAAAACATATGTGGAGAATCGGACGAAACACAATATTAAGAAACAAAAAAGGATGGAAGAGGATTAATAGAAACAGACAATATAGATAGATAGATAGTTTGTTAATCCAAATACGAGCTTACAAAGCTATTGGACAGGTCAACATAGAGTATATGTATATATAAATAATATTCTTAAAAAACATAAATTGAAATGTAGATTAAAAATAAAAGAGAGAAAGACAAAAAAGTACAAACAATTGAGATATATAACACATGGTGAATAGATCAGGAACAATGACGGAGAAAGAATGCTAGAATTCTGTACATTGCATAACCTAATCGAATACTAGAGAAGCTAAAAGAATAAATGAAAAATCGATTGTTGATTATATTTTAGTTGAAAAGGGATTCAGAAGGAACGTAGATACGAGAGTAAAATAAGGGTCCAGAATCGGCAGTAACCACTATTTGTTTGTAACAAAAATTACAGAGAAATTACAAGAAACGTAAAATAAAGCAGTACATAACAGAGAAAT
Organism: Chrysolina oricalcia; assembly: GCA_944452925.2. Taxonomy (NCBI): domain Eukaryota; kingdom Metazoa; phylum Arthropoda; class Insecta; order Coleoptera; family Chrysomelidae; genus Chrysolina; species Chrysolina oricalcia. The sequence goes on along the minus strand of OX101817.2, from coordinate 53,870,790 downwards.
TGTCGAATTTGATTCAATTGAAGATTTCAAACTACAGCACAAAACTAGTGCAAAGAAGTATAGTGAGGTACTACAAGATATGTACATTTGAAAGATTGAATCAGTAAAACACAATAATCTAGAGACAACATTGTAGAACTACTTAAAAATACGGTCTCAACAGTAGGGACAGAGATATGTGGACTTACAAAAAAAGGAAACATAAAAAACAAACTGTTTGGAGGCCAGAAGAAATATAAAAATCAAGTAGAGATAAAGAAAAGGAAAGGAAATACTTATTTGAATGAAAAAACTATAGACAATTATGAAAAGTACAAAAATCAAATGAAAAAAGTAAAAGAGCTAGTAACTAAAACAAAAAAGAAAAAGTGGAAAGAATTTGGAGAAAAAATGGAAGCTTATAGCAAATTAAACCAGAATTTATTCTGATACACTATGACAAGAGAAAACTTGTGGTAAATAGCATATAAGGGAAGACAGAGAGATAATGAGTAGATGGAGAGAATATTTTCAATAGTTATTAGATGACCGCCTACGAATAGAAAAGAAACAAACAGAAACGAAGTATCACAGGATAGAAACGAAAAGATAACTTATATAACATCACAAGAAATTTAAAAAGTTATACAAAAACTAAGAAATGGAGAATCATCTAGAGAAGACAAACTAACAACTGAATTGTTCAGATATATAAAGAAAATGGGCTAAAAATACTGTTGAACATATTTAATAAAGCATGGTCCGGAGAGCAGATACCTTATAACTGGAAAGTAGCAATGGTTGTCACCATGTCCAAAAAGGGAGATTTGATGGCTAATAATGGGCTCTAGTAGCAGATTAGTGCCATCTATGAATGAAATTCAATTGACAATAAGGCAAGGCGTTTTATTGAATCTCAGCAAAGAAAATCATCCAGAATTAAGAGCACAAGTCAATATCAATTGGTGAAGTGTAATATAGTTATGATATGTAAAAACTCAAAGTCATCTCCACAATTTAATGTAACCATCCATGTTATGCAATGGTGGATCGATCAAAAACCATCGATCAGTTAATTGGTATCGTAGTAGTATATGTTTCGAGCCTATATAGGCTCATCATCAGCTAAACTAAAATTCTACAAAAAAGGAAGAACATCTTAACTATCAGTAATCTAATATTGTAATATACTTAAATGGAGAGAAAATTGTAATATGGGGTAATGTGGTCCAACATATTGTTTAAAAAAAAAACAAAATGACAATAAGGGAGGCTTAGGGCCTGTATCTCCTTTTGCAATGGAAGGAGTAAATATTAATCACACATGGATCAACTAATAGAGAGAGAATGACAGTAGTGTACTGGAATTGAAATAGACAAATAGAGGGGATCAACTGTCAAAAATGCTTAAAGTCAAAGTTGACATGAAACCATGACAGGAGAAACACTCACACACGGAACAAAATCCAACATCGGAACTAGTGTTCTGAGAAAAAAGAGGGTGTCTCATGTCATCTATCCGTGCCTGTAACCTATTATAATAGGCGTGTTCGGTAAATGCAAATCTGACAGCTCGATTCAATCTGTAGGCGTGGTTTCCCCATACTTGTAATGAAATGGAGCAAACAGATTGAATCGAGCTGTCAGATCTGCATTTACCGAAAACGCCTAAGGAAAACTTAAGTATAAAGCAAATGTGTGAAAGTATAATGTTCTTACGGACACGACAGAAAGAACGATCCAATCCACAAAGCGATGCGCGACATCTGTCGCTCAATCTTGGAAAGAGGACAAACGCACCACATCACAGAAACAGACAGACCAACTATCGCGTATCCGTACTGAAGCAGAAAGACCAATAGACGAGGAAAGTCATGACGTCACAAATGGCATTCTTGTCAAAAACTGATTCCAAACAAACCTCCGTCGAATTTAAATCAGCTTGTCCCATAACTCCGATAGTGTTTCCATTAAGGATTTTCGACTTCTTTTGCATGAGAATACTAAATCCAAACAGCCAAACACAAATTAATAAGCAAAGCAGCAAATCATCAACAGAGAATGTCACCTGAAATTCTTTGTTTGGAATCAGTTTTTGACAAATATGACATTTGTGACGACACACTTTCCTCGTCTATAGACAACTTTCCTTGTGGGAGATCAAGGTAGGAACAAAAGTAATTATTTAAAGGAAATTAAGGGAGTTAAAAAACTTTTTTCAGTCGAACTGTACTTGATCATCGAGAGAAATAACGTTAGGATTATTGATAGCAGAATTGATTTCAAAAATTTCTAGAAAATTTAGTAACATGTTTGCCAAAAAAAAAAGGCACCTTACTCAATTTTAGAGAATAGTTTTTTGTGTTCGCGAGTTCGCTTTAAAAACGACTATAGATGAAATTTAAGAAACAAAATCAAATTTCTTTAGAAAAATTGGGAGAATCATGTGCACCGAGTGTTGATTTACTGCCGAAAATAACTCAAGAGCAATATCAAAAAGTATATGAAAATTTTGAAGAGTGGCATTAAAGCAAGAGTGCAAAGGTGGTTAATGATGATGTATTATCAGCCTATACGAATGGAAAATCAGAGGTTTATTCTCCTAAGACCAAGAAATATAGAGAGGCACTAGAAGATTTACACATTTGATAAATCAATAGAATCAGTAAAACACAGTAATCTATAGAGACATCATTGTGGAACTACTTTCAAAATACGGTCTTACCAGTGGCGACAGAAATATGTGGGACTTACCAAAAAAGGAAACATAAAATACAAACTGTTTGGAGCCCAGAAGAAACAAAAAAACCAAGTAATGATGAACAAAAAGAAATGGAAATCTTTGAATGATAAATGTGTAGACAATTATGAAAAGTACAAAAATTAAAGGAAAAAAGTAAAAGAGCTAGTAACTAAAGCAAAAAAAGTGGGAAGAATTTGGAGAAAAAATAGAAGCCGATAGCAAATTAAACCAGAATATATTCTGTAAAATGCTAAAAACACTGAGACAAGAGAAAACCGGAGGTAAATAGCATTAAAGAAAAAAAGGGAGATATTATAAGGGAAGACAGAGAGATAAAGAATAGATGGAGAGAATATTTACGAGAGTTATCAGATGGCCACCTACGAATAGAAAAAGAAACAAACAAAAACCAAGTATCACTGGATAGAAACGAAAAGATAACTTACGAGGATATATTGAAAAATTCTTAGCCTACTAAAGAACCAATCAAAATTTCAATGTCAAAATATTTTATTACTCAACATATCCTCCTCTCAATTGGATACATTTATTACAGCGAAACTGCAACGTCTATATACCTTTCAAAAAAAATGTTTCTTCTTGCTCTGCAATCCAGACCTCCACAGCTTTCATTGGCTCTTCATTGGAAGAAAATGTACGTCCTTTTAAACTTTTTTTCAGTTTAGGAAAGAGATGATAGTCGGACGGAGCCAAATCTGGTGAATAAGGGGGGTGTTCTAGTAATTCAAACCCTAAATCACTTGTGTGCAGGGGCGTTGTCCTGCAAAAACAAAACACCTTTGGATAGCTTTCCGCGTTTTTTCTCTTTAATTTTATTCCGTACAGTGGTCAGTAATATCGAATAGTAATCTCCAGTTATTGTTCTACCCTTATCCAAAATATCAATCATGATTACTCCATGGCAATCCCAAAAAACTGAAGCAAGAACTTTTCCAGCAGATTTTTGGACACGAGACTTCTTAGGCCTTGGAGAACCCGAGTGTCGCCATTCCATCGATTGTTGCTTTGTTTCTGGATCGTAGAAATGTACCCAAGTCTAATCCATAGTAACAATTCGGTTTAAAAAGTCTATATCGTTTTCAAATCGAGCAAAGATCGAACGCGATGCTACTACCCTTGCACGCTTTTGGTCAACATTCAAACATTTGGGGATCCATTTTGCAGCAATTTTTCTCATGTCCAAATTGACGTGAACTATATGATGAATGCGTTCGTATGAAATATTCAGTGCTTCAGATATCCGTTTTAGCCCAATTCGACGGTCTGTTAAAATCATGTCATGAACTGCATCGATATTTTCGGGGACTGACACAGAAACTGGCCTTCCCGATCGGTCATCATCTTCAATGGAAAATTTACCTCTTTTGAAGCTTGCAGTCCAATTTTTCATGGTCGCATACGAAGGACACTGATCACCAAGGGTATTAAGCATATCTTCGTAAATCTGCTTGCCTCTTAACCCTTTTAAATACAGGTACTTTATGATGGCTAGATACTCCAATTTTTCGATTGTCACAATTTCGGTGGACATATTTTTTCTTTTGATTTATTGCGTAACTCTGGTTTACTTTTTTGACGTCAAACTTTACACTGACACTTCTAATAAGTTAGTGTTCGTTGCTATGGTAACGCAATATTTTGTTTATGCAGGGAACTGGTCCAAGCTAACTATATATCAATACTTCCTCGTATATAACATCACAAGAAATGAAAAAAATTATACAAAAACTAAGAAATGGAAAATCACTTAGAGAAGACAAACTAACAACTGAATTGTTCAGAAATATAAGAGAAAAAGGGCTAAAAATACTGTTCAACATATTTGATAAAGCATGGTCGGGAGAGCAAATACCTAAAAACTGGAAAGTAGCAATGGTTGTTCCCATGTTCAAAACGGGACATTTGATGGCTAATAATGGGCTCTAGTAAAATCATTAAATCTTTTTTTTTGGTGCCACATTTTACCTATTTAAAGCACGCCTCAGCGTGTTTAAATCAAACTTTCAAAAATGCGTTTTTTTTAAGTTACCATCAACAACTCGAGAAACGTGTGAAGTCTAAATGACAACTCTTTATGACAACAAAATCAAATTTCTTTAGAAAAATTGGGAGAATCATGTGCAGAGTGTGTTGATTTACTGCCGAAAATAACTCAAGAGCGATATCAAAATGAATATGAAAATTTTGAAGAGTGGCGTAAAAGCAAGACTGTAAAGGTGGTTAACGAAGATGTATTATTAGCCTATACAAAAGGAAAATCAGAGGTTTATTTTCCTAATTCGCTGTGGACCAAGATTTCAATGTTGAAATCTGCTTTGAAAGTTTATGATAACATTGATATTTCAGTAGTTATTTTGAAATGTGCACCCACAGAAATGGTATTTTCAGATTTGGAAAATCATTTTTGTTCTTGAGACAAAAGTCAGATGGATACACACCAAAGAAAGCAAAAATTTTGTCTGAAGAAAAAGTAACTAAGTTTTTGTTGGAAAAGGTTGTATTATTGTGTGGTATTTTTGGCGCCTGTAGACGTGACGAACTGTGGATGATTTTGAAAGCACCAGTACCAGAGTTTTGGTTACATTGAGGTAGGTATTCTAAAAACGAAAAGAACAGGGTGTTTGACATTCCCACAGAAGGACTTCCTTTTGAAGCCTATGATGTATACCAAGAATACGTAGATTTGCGGCCTTCTTCATTGGTTATAGGAATGGTAAATGTATAAAACAAGCTGTGGGCATTCATACTATTGGAGCTGTTCCAAAGAAAATTGCAGCATTCTTAAAACTGGAAAATCCTCAGCTCTACACAGGGCACTCGTTTCGCAGATCCTCGGCTACTATGCTTGAAGAAAATGGTAACGATCTACTATCGGTAAAAGAAGTTGGAGGTTGGAACTCCTCTGCGGTGGCGGAGTCGTATATTGATAATTCAGTTTCAAAGAGAATGAAAATAACGAGACAACTATTTCGTAGTAATCAGGCCACACCGACAACAAGATCAAATACTGGTGCTATAGATGGTAAATCTCTCATCGATGGAATAGAAATTTCAAATAATAGCAATTGTCAAATTACTTTTCAAATTTATAAATAGTTAGTATTATTATAATTATTGTTATCGTAAGCAGAATAAAGTTTTGAAAAAAATATTTGAACAAGTGATTTCTTATCTAACGAACGGAGGCTCTTAACATTAACTTTTCAATTGTCATCAGCATACCTTTAAATCAAAATAACAGTATGGGATTACGAAAATAAAATGACAACTTATTTATATGACTGATTGAATTGTATAACTATTTATAGAGATCAATAAATCAATCAATAAAAAATATGCTTTATTGTCTAAGAAAAAGTACTTTTGACAAAGCGTTAAACAATACTAATACATATAAAAGAGTTACAAGATCAGTAAGTAGAAGTTAAATACTAGAAATATAAATATTGGTTTAAAATTGAAGGCAATAAATATAAAAGAATTTATAAAATCACAATATACAGGGTGTTATTTAAGTACGTGGCCAAACTTAAAGGGGTGATTCTTTGAGTGATACTAAGACGAAAAGTTCATATACACATAGGTCCGGTAATGCTTCGTTTTCAAAATTTTTAAAAGAAACTGTTTTTGTCGTAAATATCTTAATAACCCTTCAACCGATTCTATTGAAATCCGGCAGTGTTATTGGAGGTCGTAAAGAGCGAATTTAACCCTAACTATATCAAAATTATCATGTCCAGTGGCGTCCCGTAAGGCACTGTAACCAATATTTTTGACAGAAAACATGTGCGCCACTGATTTTTTTGCAATTTTTGTATTTGTTTCACATTGAGCAACTGAAATTACAACTTTTTTATATCTTGAGTTTTTTTCGTATCTTGCTTTGTTTTTGAGAATAAACATAACACAATAAAACATTTCAACTACTAAACTCTCTTGGCTTCGGCTCGTGCTGCAAAATGGGCTCATTGCTGTCCATGGACATGCAATAAAGACATTTTCATTTATGATTAAACAATTAATATAACATGAAAGTCAACAAATTTAACTTCATAACTGTCACAAATTGAATCGGTACATCCGTAATTATTTGATAGTATTTATTTGAAGTGTTTTCAAGAGTTTTGAGATATAAAATTTGTTACTGATATCTGAAAATGGTTCGGTTTACAAACTCGGAAATGGCCGATATGCATTTTGTCTTATGGATAGCGAAGTGGTCGAGGTGTTAGAGGGTTTGGCTTCCACCCAGACGGTCCGGGTTCGATCCCCGGTCGTGTGTCACTGAGCTGAAGTGGTTCGGATTCCACTTTTATTTAAACTGTAGGTCCCGGATCTCCCTTGCTCGCACAAGCTCTGCTTTTGAGGGGTTTTCTCCGAAAACCTACGAGTTTCGTAAAAACAAATTTTACAAAAAAATGTCCCAAGGCAATTCCAGAGCGGCTAGACGCATTTATCAAGAAAGATATCGAAATGTTCCAAATAGGCAAACATTTGTGAGAATACATGAAAGGCTGTGCGAATCAGGCACCTTGCAAAGGTTGGCTGCTCTTATTGGGAGACCTGCAACGGTAAGAACAGTGGCGCTGGAGGAAGAAGTTTTACATGAAGTTGAGCGTTGCCCCGATACAAGCACACGCAAAATTGCACAACAATTAAACATTTCTCACTTTACTGTATGGAAGATTTTGAGTACCAACTGTATCCTTACCACATACAGCGTGTTCAAGCGTTATTTCCTGCGGATTTTCCCAAGCGAGTTGTTTATACTACGTGGCTTTTGCAACAACAGGTTGCATCTCCGACATTTTTATCCAGTATATTATTTACCGATGAAGCGTGTTTTTCCCAAAATTCAATAATGAACTTTCATAACAACCATATCTGGGCAGAAGAAAATCCCCATGCGGTAATAGAAAATAATTATCAACAGCAGTTTTCCGTGAATGTCTGTGTTGGTATTGTTGGCGATTATCTCATTGGACCTCATTTTTTACCCCCGAGATTAAATGGTCAAGAGTATCGTCATTTTTTGGAATTTGTATTACCTGTACTACTAGAAAATGTCCCACTGGCAGTAAGAGGAGCAATGTGGTTCATGCACGATGGGGCTCCACCTCACTTCAGCATAGTAGCACGTCAATTTCTGGATGAAACTTATGGAGAAAACTGGATCGGTCGCGCAGGTCCACAGTCTTGGCCGCCCAGGTCACCGGATTTAAATCCCTTGGATTTTTTCCTTTGGGGACATTTAAAGTCCCTCGTTTATAAAACTCCAGTCAACACTGAAGAAGAATTAATCCAACGAATACGGGATTCATGTGATCAGATAAGACATACGCCGGAAATATTTCAACGTGTTCGGCAATCGATGTTAAGACGAGTTAATGCTTGCATTGAAGTTGAAGGAGGACATTTTGAGCAACTATTGTAAGTTTTGTGTTAGTTATTATTGAATGTATTCTTACAGAAACAGATTGCCTAGGTACCATTTTTGTTTCAGTGTGGTTTTAATAAAGGGTGTTTCTTGTTTGATGTTGCTTTGGCATTTCCGGCGTTACCACTATGCACGCACTGGCCAAATGAAACAAACAATTTTTAAGCATAACAGATTCACCTGTAATCATTAAAAACCCTATAAAAACAATTTGGGACGTGCAATGAAGTGATTTTTATGTTTTTTCTCAAAAACAAAGCAAGATACGAAAAAAATTCTAGATATAAAAAAGTTGTAATTTCAGTTGCACAATATGAAACAAATACAAAAATTGCAAAAGAATCAGTGGCGCACATGTTTTCTGTCAAAAATATTGGTTACAGTGCCTTCCGGGACGCCACTGGACATGATAATTTTGATATAGTTAGGGTTAAATTCGCCCTTTACGACCTTCAATAACACTGCCAAATTTCAATAAAATCGGTTGAAGGGTTATTAAGATATTTACGACAAAAGCGATTTCTTTTAAAAATTTTGACACCCTGTATCTTGAAACCAAATCATTACCGGACCTATGTTTATATGAACTTTTCGTCTTAGAATCACTCAAAGAATCACCCTTTTAAGTTTGGCCACATACTTAAATAACACCCTGTATAAATTACAAACACATAAAAAAATTAAAACTTGGTTACGATATATATCACCATTTGTCACTGTAATATAAATCATTCTTGTAGGCAATAGTAGGCTTTCGTATACAATATATCTTCAATTGCCTTCCGGAATTTAGAAAAATCAGACATTCGCTTCAAATTAATTGGCCAACGATTGAAAGTTTTTTTACTTTCAAATATCAATGAATTTTTTGTTAAAGAAGATTTTGGAATTGGCAAAGGTATGTTATTGTTTTGTCGTGTCTCGTATGTTCTAAAACTTGTCATATTTAGATGTTTCTTTTTCATCAAACATACGGATTCAAGTATGAAGATGCTGCATAAAGTTAATATTTTGTGAAACTGAAAAGGAGGTTTGCAGTGATCGGAGTTTTTAACTCCGCACAAATAGCGTATTGCTCTTTTTTGCATCACAAAAACGGAATTAAACAGTTTATGGCTACAGATGCCCCAGAAAGGAATGCAATATCGCAAATGAGACCCAATCAATGCAAAATAAGATGCTTTAGCAATCTAAAACCCAAGTTTCTTCCTAATTATTCGGACAGCGAAACAACCGCTAGCTTGTTTTTTGTTCAAGGACTTTATATGATTATTAAATTTCAATTTATCATCTAGAGTTATACCCAAGAACTTAGTATTTTACTTATTAACAATTGTTCTGTTCTCTAAATACAAACTATCATAGTTGAATTTTAAAGTCAGAATATTAGTTTTATTTGCATTGAAACATAGAAAATTGGCATCACACCAGTTTTTTACTTTTTCTAAATCGATCGATATTATGTTTTTCAGTGCATCTATGTCATTCCCGTGCCACATTACAGTTGTATCATCAGCAAACATTGTGAACTTCCCTGAGATATCGATACTTGCTAAGTCATTCAAATACAATAGAAAGAGAACAGGGCCGAGTACAGATCCTTGAGGAACACCTCAATGGATCTTTGATTCCTCCTGACCATTTGCACCATTTGACACAATCGAAGGAAGGAAAAGGAAGGAAAAGAAATCACAAAATACTGCTCCAACAGCATCACGTTCATTCATCTGATCGTATTACAGAAGTTACAGCCTAATTCTGAAGGTTCCTAGTTTCTACGAAACCCTAAAAACAAAGGATATCCTTGCCCTTCAAATGACTTTCAACTTTTGAAAAAAAAATGTAAACGATAATCGACTACGCACGAGGGCTAGTTAATAATAGATTTGTTATTACGTTTTCAAATTCTCATTTATATTCAAAAAATTTACATTTAAATATTATCACTAATTCGAAGTCGAAAGAAAGCAGATGCATTTATTTTTTGTGCAGTAGGAGTTATAAACTAATGAACTATTTCGGCAGAAATAATAAATACTTTTAGAATTCCCGAATCATCATCCAAATGATCTCAGAAAAATTAAACTATTAGAATAAAAATAGTACCAAGGTTAAGAGTGTGCATAAATACCGACTTTGAAGCTCGAAAAATTAAATGATTACGTTTTCTATGAACCGTTAAATAATGCTGATATTTGGATGTTGATGTATTGATGGATGTTAGGATGGTTGTACAGCTAATTAAATTCATTAATTGTTTATGAAGGGAACATAAAATTTGTCTGAAAAATCCCAGATCAATAACTAGAAACTCAAGGCGCAGGAACTCTGTCAAAGACATATTTTTTTATTATACCTGCATCTTAATATTTGTCAAATGAACTGAGAAGCGTGCATTTTAGTCTGGTTTGTCAAAAAGCTGACCTAGAGCACCGAAAATTATGATTTTGGTCTCATTCGATACCAAATGGCTTCTAGAAAAAAATTTGAAATGGAAAATTGTGACCGGCAAAAATTCAAAACTTATGAACAATGAAGTAAAAAAAAGAAAGGTTAGGTTTTCTGCAAATATTTCAAAAACTATTTGAGATATCAAAAATTTGGAAGAAGTCCCTTAAAGAGCAGGAAAGTTCCTAGTCCTTCCGGAACTGTATACCGACAATATTTATAATTATAATTCAGTGGTGTACATTGGGATAAAAAACGGTTAGTGATCCTTGCATGCGGGTCGACCAAATCAGAAGCACGATCAAAATTATTATTTCATCTGATTAGCTAAGAATATTAAGTAATACAAAAATGTTGGTACTATCTGAAGACATAAATAAACAATAATGTGTAAAGAAAAATTAACCATTCTTTTGTTAATTAGCTGATTTTTACCTGTAAAAGTATTAATCCAGTATCCTAGTCATGAAAAGCATATGTCTAAGTTGCATCAAATGGTGGTAGTGGGTTCCTTCTTTTTTTCTTGCATGGGATGTGAGTGAGGTGACAAACCCAAGTTTTCGACCTCGGCTTATCGACCTCGGCAACCTCTCGGATCACTTTTGAAAATTCCAAAAACTGTTAAATTTTTGCTTTTTTTGGTTTTGTCCCATTTTGACCTTGAAGGGGTATGTTTTTGATAAAAACCCATAAATACATTTTTAAACTAGACTAAATTTTCTATAATGTAAAATGAAAATGGATTCGGTAGCTCCAATAGGTACCGAGATACAGCTTTTCAAAGTTTGGCAGATTTTTCATAATGGAAAATTTTAAGCTAATTTTCATGTTTAAGTCTTCAATAACCTGTATTATATGAGTTAGTGAAGAAAACTGTATTCGTTTTAATATTGTGAATGTGAGGAAAGGATGAGATTCACAGATATAGGAATGACGATACCTAATGAATTATAACCTAATGAGGATTTCTGTGAACCTAATATGACAAGATGGATAGGCTACTCGACTATTCAGTTAGCCAACTTGCTGGATACTATTATCGGGAAACAATTATTCCATTTCAGGAGATCCAGGAGGATAAATATTGCACTGAAGAAGGCAGATTGGCAGATTTGCTTGGCCCCGAAAGAGGAGGAAACACCTTCAATTAATATTTTGTATACACATGATGTAAATGTTTGTTGAATTAATTTTACGCCTCCTCTCCATCCCCCTTCAAAATGTTCAATTGAATGAATGTTCACTCTACTGACTCATATCAGACAGGTTTTTGAAAATATACAGACAATATGATAAAACACGAAAATCATCTTGAAATTTTTACATTTGGAAAATTTGCAATCCCACAAAAAAAGAAACCTACTGCTATCATTCAACACAACTTAAGATGTACTAAGTTACTGGACTAATAACGTCTTGTCATTAAGTTAGCATTGTGTCAAAAACTGACGGTATTCTGTGGACTGTTCAGAGTCACTATTGATAACAAATTAGAAAAATAAAAAGTAACAGGGTAGTCAACATTTATAATCTTACATTAGATTTTAACGTAATTTCCTGCGATTTGTATGAGGATAATGAAGGGGGCGATTTGACGGATTTGCTTGGGCCTGGTCCGTCAAAGAGAAGGAAACAAAACCTCACCTATCATCCCCCATCCACCTTCAAAATATTCAACTGAATAAATGTTCACTCCAGTGACTCACATCAGACAGATTGTTGAAGATACACAGACAATATGAAGAAGCATGAAAATTATCTTAAAATTTACACATTTGGAAAATTTGGCTAATTTTGACAAGCTGTATCTCGAAAACTATGGGGTCCAGCAAGTCCATTTCGATATCTTGTCGAAACAAATGTATTCTTGTTCTTAAATGTAAAAGAGATCCTTGGTCAAAAACATGCCCCTTCATGGTCAAAATGGGACAAACCAAAAAAAGTGCAAAAATTCAACAGTTTTTGGAATTTTCAAACGTGATCCGGGGGGTCGAAAACTTGGATTTGTCACCTCAGTCACATCCCACACAAGGAAAAAAAGAAACTTACTACCACCATTTGATGCAACTTAGGATGTACTAGGTTACTGGGCTATATATGAACCCTGATTTTGTCTAAACTGAAAACCCAGAATTGTTTTTTAATGCTTGAATCTATTTTTGAAACGATTTAGAAAAGATCTCCAAAGGAAATATTAAGAAATTTTTATTTTTAACTTTTTTATTAATTTGCAAAACGTAAACTAAGCAATCAGATTTTTTTTCAATTATCCTTATTATTTTGTTTCTTCATTACTAAAAGCTACATCACAATAATTTTCAAAAAATTTCATTCTTTAAATAATTGTTATAAACAAATGCATTGTTAATAAGATTTTAGAAAAATATTCTGTGGGAAGCATGTCATCATTTGAAAAACGATCTTTTTATTAATTTAAATTTCACTTGTCTATTACTGCTTTATAATACCTTGGCAACGGTTGCTATTAACAGACCCATAACGCCCGGGGCGTTATGGAGGGCATTATGAATCATAACGCCCGCTAAATGTTTTTTTCTGTAGTTTAATAAATTAATTACTCAGAAAAGTTTTATTTATAACTGTACATAAAAAGGGACTTATTATTTTCTCTCAAATAGAAATTACAATTTTCAAATGTTCCTGAAAAATTAGTACCAAGCTTGAAGTTCTGTGAGTTGACCGATGATGAACTCCTCAATGTGCATTCGGTTTCGTTCGGAACGTTAACATTTTCTTTTTCGGGAACGGAATGGGCTATCATTGTAGCAATTTTGTTCTTCGAGGAGATAATTTCTTCAATATAGCTCTGCGCTACCGTACTACTCTTCCATTTTCCATGTAATGTTAGTGTTTCAAAGGCAGCACCACCTTGAACAAGAAGCGTTGACGACGTACGGCGTAGACAATGTCTGGTGTAACCTTTCGGGTTTTCCAAATTAGGGTATTTTGCTATGATAGAAGGAACACTTCTTATTGTTGATTTCATTGACAATATGAACAGGAGGTTCATAAAGTCAGTTGTGGAATCATCTGCGACTGAAAGTTGGAATTTAGTCGTTATTTCCCATCGTACAAGATAATCTCTCTTGGAAAGGATTCATATCTTAAAGAGAAACATTCTCAATTGAAAATTGAATCAGTACATGATTCCTCTGGAGTCATGTATTGATTCAATTTTCAATTGAAAATGTTTCTCTTTAAAACTTCCTATTGTATTTTTACCTACAGGTAACTCAGTGCATTTATTATTTCTGTAGGTTAAAAAAACCTACGTTGTTTACATCCTTTTGGTCGTAGTGCACTGTATGTTTTAATCAAGTTCAAGGCTCCTATTTCGCTTTCTTCAACAATGGTGAAACTTTCTGAGCTGCAGGTCTTGGTTTCTGGTACCTTAATAAGTAAAACGGCTCCTCTGTCTTCAATGTCATCAATTGTCATCTTGACCATTTCATCACGTCTTAAGCCTCCAAATGCGCCCATTACCAGAATAACTTTATGTAGCAGAAAAGTATCATCTGGAGCTTATCTTATGAAAATTAATACTTCCAACACCGACCTATGATTAACCCTTTACTCCCATATACACCTACTACGTAGGCTTATTATGACAAGTAGGGGAAGAATGGGCAATGAGGCCACCCTAACGGAAAATAATTTTTTACAAGACATCTGAAAGTAGGAAACTTACAAGATTATCCAGGTAGCAACTGTAGACAGTCTAGAATTACGCAATATTTTTTATTTCTGTTGAACAATTGTAATATTCGATGGTAGGGAGTTGACTCTGCAAGCTGCAATATGGCCTTTTTACCCATATAGGTAGGGTAAAGTGGCTGGGGCTGGCTACATTACCCGTATAGGATAATTTACGTTATAAAAACATGTCGAAGTGAGATATTTATCTAGAAATCAGATAGGAGAAAATATTGAAACAAATTTAAAAATCAAATAAACTCATTGTCGCTAACGGAAAATAATGTTTGGTAAGATTCATGAGATCGAAGTAACAAACATTACAAAACTAAAACTAAATGGATCATTTACAAAATTCGCATTCAAACTCGTCGTCGTCATCTTCGCAACCGGCACATTCTTCGTGTGCCCACTGCTTACATTTGCAACACCTAAGCCAACCTTCGTTATCCTTAGACATCGAGAACGGCCCACGACAATGAAAACATTCCACATCTTGTTCATCGTATGGTTGATCATCTGATTCATCATCATCTGATTGAAAAAGCTGTTTTTTACAATCTCCTTTTTTTATTGTATTTCCCTTTTAATTTGTCTTTTCTGTTTTTTCTTCACCTGGACACTTTTGGATGTTGAAGGTTTCACGTCATTTTCATCATGCTTTCATTTCTTTTTATTATCCTCAACCCTGTTTTCAATTTTTCTTGTAACAGTTCATTTTTGTATGGACTAGGTGTTATTATCGCTGTCTTGCCCTTTTTTCGGTTTGTTTTTCTTTGTTTTAGGCTTTTTTGTTTAGGCAAAGGAATAATGTCTTTTGGGCTTAGTATTGCAAATGATTTGATTTGTGATGTCGGAGTACTGTCTACTACATAGTTTCCGTTTCTCGTAACTTCATCTTGGGAAGCATGTTCTTCATCTGCAACTTCAGCTTCTGGTCCAACCACTGCTCTTCCTTCATCAGAAGTTGCATCTGCTCGTCCATCTACTGCTGCATTTTCATCATTTGATACACCGTCTTCAGCATTAGGGGGATTATTGTTTTCAGGAATCATGGGAATGTCAGATACCTCTGAAGCAATAAAATCTACGTCAGAAAACACGTTCGGGTCCAAAGGGAAAATGCCACACTTGCGAAATCCATTTATAGCCACAGTTGGCACAGCTGCATGCAAAAATGCCTCTCCAAGAAGTTTACTGATCTGGAATTGTGTAATAAGTTTTGAAAGGTGCCGTGAATGACACATCCAGAGGTTGAATCTAGTGACTGCAGGGGGGGGGGGGTAAACATACGACTATTGTGAAATTCTTTCTGGCCTTTTCTATAATGTCAATATTTTTGGTGTGGGTGGAATGACCATCCAGAATTAGCAGCACTAGATCTTGTTCGGATGGTTTGGATGTTTCAAAAAATGATCAAACCATTGCATGAATATATCCGTCTGCATCCATCCGCTGGGATTGCAGGCAATTTCAGTTCCTGGGGAAACTCCATCTTGAAGTTCAATCTTCATTCGTTTTCTTGGGAAAATCACAAATGGAGGGACGAAAGTGCCTCCTGCGAACATGCAAACTGCAAATGTTGACAGCAAACCTCTTTCCGCTGACGTAATAGCACCAATTTGACGCCTCCCCTTGAGCGAGAAAACTTTATTGTTCCTCGTTTGAACTGTCAAAAGACCAGTTTGATCGACATTACATACTCGATGAGCAGGATGGAAATGTTTGTCTTGCACTGTTTGAAGGATGTTAAAAAATGTGTTAACATTGGTTCTATTAAACCCCTGTGCTCTGGCCTTCGACGTGGATTCTGATTTTCTTAGGGCAATATTAGGGTTGCATTTTCTGAAGCATGTTACCCAATCCTTGCCTGCCATTCTCTTCTCTTTGTTGAATCGATGCGGTAGATTGTTTTTTTCAGCAAGCTGAAATGCCGAATAGCGTAGATCCTTCATTGAAATACCATAAAATCGTTGTTTCATATCAAAGATATGATTAAGGAGTTCTTCCTCTTGTTCCTGATTAAATACACATCGATAGCTTCCTAGAATTTTTTAATCTTCATTGGCATCGCGATTTTTCTCGAGAACCCTCCTTTTGAGGGTACTTCGTGGACATTAAACTGTCTGGCTGCGGTAGCAAATGGCATATTATCACTTCTTACTGCTGTTATAGCCTGTCGCATTGCTATAGGATTCCATGACTGTTGGGTTGACTTCCTTACGTAGTTCAACGGCATCTTGATGTCGCCCTGTAACAGAAACAGATGACTGCAACAAGACCGGAGTGGTTAATTATATACGCGAAAAAAAAAGCAGGGTAAAGTGGTTACTTTCGAGTTGGATGGTCATTTTGCCCGACGAGTTGGCTGGTCATTTTGACCGACTAGACGCCATTAGAAAAAATGTGGTCTGCACTAAAACTAGATCACCCACGCCTATCCAAAACACAGCAATTCAAAGGTTAAAATACGCCGTTTCAACTTAACTACTGCAATTAATTATAACCTTACTTTAAATTTATCTAGTAGCAACTATATTACCTACTCACATTACATCAAACACGTGAAAAAACACAAAAATGTATACTGAAACGGATCAAGCGCAGCTTTCACCTTCAAAGACTGTAAGAACACTGACTGCGATTAACTCTACGGTCTAACGTGTTCCCCACCATTTTACGTACTAGTTCGGCAGAGATAATATAGATGGTTACTTTACCCGCCGTGGCCACATTACCCACCCTTCCCCTACCTGTCAGAAAACAACTATTCCCCTGACTAAGACCACGACAGGCATTGAATTAAATCTAACAGTTACTTGTATAACGTTCTTCATAGCAACAGAGGACGCAATTGCAAGTGTCCTCTGTGACCAACCAGCAGAATTAAGTTTTGATTTGGATAGGGTGACCACCTGCAGACTAGTTTCGAAGTTGTTGCCTCTCATCAGTGCGCAAGGGTAGGTCAACACAACCATCTGTTCCTCGTCCAAACCATTACACACTCCGCTGCTTGGTCACCTCTGGTTCACGCGATAAAGCGGTTTCTAGGCCGCTCCACCTAGCGAGCAGAGGGAGAACACTCTGAATCTCCGGGTTGAGTGATTTATATGAAAACAGAGTTCTTTTGGGTGATCGTTTAGTAGTAGTTTAGTAGTTATGTCGAAAAGTGTTGAATACAAAAGTTTTCGATTTTTTTATTATCCACAACTTTTCACTTGAACATTTTCCGCTAAGAAGTCACGTTTCGCCGCAAATCGCAAAAAACCGTTCTCATTCCCTAAACTTCATACCAATTTCACCATTTTGAGTCTATTCGTGTTTATTTTTTTTATTTTTTTCGTCACAGTTGGAATCTCTACAACATTCTCCACCTGGTCCTTTCTTTATTATTTTAGGCGTTTAAAACTAGGAGCTGCCCCCTCTCCGAGTACTTCAAAAAGGTTCGAGAAAAATAAATATTTCACTGAAAAATAAAAAACGTCAAGTTCAGAACATGAAAAGGTATATTTCCACTAGATTTTTCGACAAAAATAAAATTTTCAAACAAAAACAAAATTCAAATCAAAACGGTTTTTTTGATTTTTCCGGAAAAATTGAGATTATGTGGAAAAATCTTGAATACAAAAATTTTGATCTTTCTATCGCGAACAACTTTTTCCTTCATTTTTTTTGTAGGAGAAACCATTTTTACCACCATAATTCCACCTCCTTTCGCCCTTCTATCATAATCAAATCATTATTTATTATTTATGTCCTTGTTTACTTTTTTTACCTATTGAGGTAACATGAAATTAATATTGAAATTTTTGTTCTCGAAAGGTTTCATTTATTAATTTCAATAATTTTAATAAATAAATATGAGTTTAGAACAAAAATTTAAAAAATTGATTTTTGAAAATCTGTTTTTTATTTTATTCGCGTTTTCTCGATAAAATTTCCACAGTAGTGCTACTCTTTTATTACATAATCTGAAATTAGATACTTCAACGAAAACACTGGTGGCTGGTGAGCTTGAAAAGGCGAACCTTATTGGTGAAACTTTTCAGTTGAAAATGAGGTAATTTTTCGGAATTTGTCAAGAAAAAAAGGAAAAATCCGTATTCCGCTAGAAAAAAATTACAGCGGTTTTTCCGAATTTCTCGGAAAATTTGACGCAATGTGGAAAAATGTTTGATACAAATGTTGTAGATCTCTCTATGTTGAACAATTTTGCGATTCAAGTTTTTTCGATAGGATGTTAACTTTCGTTGTCAATCGTGAAAAACCGTGAAATATCGCTTTCAACCCCTAAAAATTCACCCCGTTCCATACTTCTCCATTTTTTCGACACCAATTTATTTTTCTGGTCAATCGAACAATATTCTGCTCCTCTTCCAGTAGGTCTCATGCTGTTAATAATTTTTCCCGCTTTCATATTTTTTGTCGTCCATCAACACCGGTCTAGTAGGTGTATATGGGAGTGAAGGGTTCATCATCGGTCGGCAATGCTTGTTCGTTACTAAACGATCTCCCAGAAGAGCATTATATTTATTTTTGTAATATTTGCTTTCACGAATTCAACAGGTTTCCGGAGAAACCTCTCAGAAACGTATACAAGAAAGAGTAAAATAGATCCGGCACCTACAGCGCTCTAGCTCCATGGCAGACGGGTGGGATTGAACCACTGAACTGAAATTATAATATTTAATTTCATTTCAGTGGATTGAACCCGTCATGTTTGGATAAGCAGAGAAAGCACCACAGCCGCTTCTTTTCGCAAAGAACCCTGCACGGAATACTTGGGATTTTGGTTGATTGCGGAATTCAATGAATTTTGTAGAGCATGATCTGTTGGTAACGCTTTGAATGGACCTAAATCAAATCGTATGATTAGTTTCGGAGAAACGGCGATTTTGAAAGTAGTTACATAAACACAAATTTAATGTAATTTATCACAAATTGAGTCTGGTTCTAGTTTTTTCTCGCGGTCTGGATCAGATATGTCATGCCTTTGGAAACGCAACATGATAATGATCCAAAACAGTATTCAAGTTACCAGGGGCATTACAGACACTCAAAACATACTATCAGAATTGAGATTATTTCTATTTTGATTTCGAGATTTTTTTCTGAGTAATGTTGACCGTTTAGGAATGCAACACTATTAATAAAACAAACACAGTATGTCACCATACCGGGTAATAAAAAAAGAACTGAAATATATCCTATTCCGAAGTTATTCACTTCATTCTTTCAATAGCAACCTTGTTTTCAACTTTTGAATTTATTATTTAAAAACCTTGAGCCAAACTTATATTTAAAAAATACAAGGGCCATACAAAAAGTAATTCTACATATGTATCTGACTACTTGATGTGCATTTAATGATACTTCGGACTATTTCAGGAAGCTTTCTTCCTCCTCAACCTCACGAACAGTGATATCTTGAACGCATTCCAAAAAGTTGGTAGTTGGAAATTTCATATATTTTTAAGAGACTGTTTTCCAAATTCTCCGATTCATCATTCAAAAGACATTTTTGAACGATGACACAGTCGAGTTAGCTAACGAGATGAGTCGAAAGGCTTGAAAGAAAACCACGTTAAAAATCACGTAGAACAAAATTATTTGATCAGACGTCTTGGAACTTGGCAAAATCTCAGCTAGAATTAGAAGCCCATAAAAATCCAACTATTGGTGTTTTTCTGTAGCGGCTATATCCATCATATATACATCAGGAGAGTATGGACCAGGAAGGAAGACAATGAATTGATATAGATACGAAACTCGATGAAAATGGTTTTATTAGAGTCACCGTATTTTCCAGTCATAGAAACAATACTAAATATCAGTTGTTCGTGAGATTTGATATGGATGCAAACGAAATAACAAAACATTACTGCACATGTCGAGCGGGTGCCAGGGTGGTGGGAATGTGCTGCCATGTGGCAAGATCCTGGGGTGGGATTACGTGAGCCATAGAATTCTATAGTCGACAGTTATGTCTCTGTCTCTCCCGTGAATTCAACCATAATGACACCTCACTTATTTGATGAAAAGTAGAATTCTATGGCTCACGGAATACCACCCCTGGTTCCTCAGCTGCAGTCGGCATATTATGGAAAATATGAAATTTCCATCCTAGATACTTTGGAATGCGTTCAAAATGTCGCTGGTGAGGTTGCGGAAGAAGAAAATGAACTTCCTTAAATAGTCTAAAGTATTATTGTCACATGCAAATCAAGTAGTCACATACATTATGTAATGTTACTTTTTGTAGGGACCTTGTATTTTAAAAGTATAAGTTTGTCTTAAGGTTTCTCACATATTAACGTTAAAAGTTGAAAACATATGTTTCTTTAGGGTTGCTATTGAAAGAATGAAGCGAATATTTTCGGAATAGGATAAATATGAGTTCTTGTTTAAAAACCCTGTTATGGTGAAATACTGTTTGTATTATAATATAATATATTGCTTTTCTAAATGGTCAACATTACTCAGCTAAAAAATCTCGAAATCAAACTAGAAAAAATCTCAGTTCTAATAAGTGAAGAAAAAAACGTCGAAATAGTATGTTTTCAATACGTTGACCCTGGTAACCTAACTACTGTTTTGGCTAATAAAAATATTACGTTTCCAAATACAGGACACATTTAATCCAAATCACGAGAATAAACTAGAAATAATCTGAATTTGTTATAAATTATCCTAATTTTCTGTTTTCGTAACTACTTTTAAAACCTGTTTTTTCCGAAACTAATCATACGATTTGATTTCGGTTCATTTGAAGTGTTACCAGCAGATCATGATCTACAACATACCATCAGACTTTCATTGAATTCTGCAATCAACAAAAATCCCATGTATTCCGTGCAGGGTCCTTTTACAGTAATGAAATAACAGTAAAGTAATTTTGAAAATGATAGTTTGAATAATGATTTCTTCATCTAGTCAATATTTTTGCATCAGTAAGTTGAAAATCTCAAGTCTTCAGTCCTCAGTTTTCAGAGATAATTCTTGAGTAGAAAGAAGGTTGATGATGCATCAACCTCACATCGACCTATAAACCCACAATTTCTTCAAAATGAGCATAATTTCAGAAAATGATTCTCGGGACTCATCATTAGATGTCGGGCCCTTTCATAGAATGATGGGAAATTTAGCGATTAGAGCCATTATGGCAGTGGCCGTCAAATTTAATAACTTAATTCCATCAATCATGTAAATATTTTAAATCAATCGGCGTACCGGTTTCTGCTGAAAAGCACGAACTTGAGATTCGCAGATCTTAATAACCTTTCGAATAGATGTGTATCTTACGAGTATCAGATTTGAGGTCAAACTCATTCCATTATTCATTAGGATAGTATACCTAAAGACTAATCGAATGTTCGTATACAGCGTGATTACTTGTATTTCCGACTTCCATCGTCTTAATGGTTGAAAGATTTCTACTTCTTTCAATTTTTCACGACGTTTCAATTGCTTGAATCTGCAGTCAACTTCAGATGAATACTGACAAATTAAGAATCTACACGATGTTTTAAAGGTCTGCCGGTATGGTGTAATTACGTTGTAATTAGGCGCGGTCTTGTGGCGCGCGTGTTTTTCGCGCTTTTTCTCCCTCCAAAACGGTCCATTAGCCGTCTACATACGTTTTTAATTTCCGCTCTCGGTTGACTAAAGGCACCATTGGCTTCGATATAGGCGGTTTCAATAAATTTGTGTTTAAACCAATGTTCCTCTCTATGAAGAACATTATCCTCATCCCAAAGAATTCGGTGGTGCTCTGTCCATGCGTGGTCGCGGCAATTCCCGATTTAGATGTTTTCCCCCGTTGAGTACACTTTTTGTGTTCAGCTATTCTTACAGATGATGGCCGCTTGGACTCTCCGATATAGAATCTCCACATTCACATGGGACCTCGCAAAAACAATTTTCGCTGGATTCTGTTTTGTTTTCTGGTTTCGTCTTGGTGAGGAAGCTTCGTAAGGTACTGCTAGATTGAAAGCAACTCTTAATGTATTTGTTTCCGACCCTTCTGATCTTCTCCAAGATACCCCTGATATAAGGAAGGACAAGAACGGGGTTTTGTGGTCGTTCTTCGATCGTCTTGGTCCTTTGGAGTTGTTTCTGAACTTCTCCTATGAGTTTCTCGGAATATCCGTTTTGGCGTAGGTCCTTTTTGATGTGGTTTATTTCCGCATCCAGAGACTCCTGGTTGTGGAAAATACACATCGCTCTCTCCACCAACGTTCTTACAATGCCCCTCTTCGTGGAATTTGGGTGATTAGAGCCGTAGTTGAGATGCTGTCCAGTGAGTCTTCTTCCTGTAAACAGAGGTGAGTATACACACATAAAAATTACTTCTCAACTTAACAATTTCAATAGTATTGAATCAATTGTCTTGAATTGATAGAATATCGTTTCTAATCAAGAAAATTTGGTTATTGTGATCAAATCGAAAGTTTTCTTTCAAAACTTTAATATTCTTGAGCAATTTTCTAATTCTGAGAAAATATTATTGTTTTGATAGAACTAAAGTATTCGTCAAAAAATTTTGTGTGTTTCAGTACAAAATATTCAATTTTCTCCTTTCAAGATAATATTATTCTCAAACTATACTAATATTTCCTTCAAATAACATTTCTGATGATTTAATTTTGAAATTTTTCAAATACTCAAGAGAAATAAACATTTCTGCAGGCTGAGAAAATTGGAATATTAAATGGAGTAATCGACTATTCTTCAATCTGTTTGTAAAAAAAAATTCGATATTTTTCGATGAATTACTCAATACTGCAACCTTATTTTGACCAGAACTGCCTTTGTCATTTCGAAATGAAGGAATGAATTTGCGAAGGTATTCATTTATTAAAATAATTATGACATTGATTGATCATCAAAAACTTATGAAAAAATCATTCTACAGTACATGTAGAAAAACAGGTTTTGATTTAGATTTGCATGAACACGAACAAGTTTACGAAATAATGCAGCTTTCGTTATTCCAAGAATATAATTCTGTTATATATAATCGATAAAATTATTTTTTCAAATGGAGAATTTGAAGTTCTCAATAGTGGGTAATTTCTTGGATAGAGAAATCGTAATTTCTTAGAAAGAGAAAAAGGTAATTTCTTGGACAGAGAAAACGTATTTTCTTAGAAAGAGAAAATGTGATTTCTTGGACAGAGAAAACATATTTTCTTGAACGGAGAAAACGTAATTTCTTGGATAAAGAAAACCTAATTTCTTGGACATAAAAAATCAACAATGTTTTGAGGTGATCTTTCAATAAATTTTAAAGTTGATAATAGTAAAAGTGGTCAATTTCCTGGAGAAATAGAAAATCAGTTTCTGAGCAATTGAATAATTTCAAACGGAACAGTTGACGAGATTCGAAACTGGATATCATGTTTGAATCCCAGACACGGAGGTACACCTAATAATATTGATAATCTGGTCAAAAAAAGAACTACGAAGAGTAACCAATATTGTCAATAATGTTCATCTTTTTAACAATCCATTTTATTCAATTTATGAATTGTCCATATTTAAAGAAATGTTTGGTTATCGAATTGAGAAATTTCTCACAAAACTTTCTTGGTTCAAGAAATATTAAGAATATTTTCTCAACATCTACACAAGATGTTATTTTCAGACCAAGAAATGAAATGTTCTCAAATTGAATTATTATTCACAAACATTTCTCAACTCAAGAAAATATTTTGATATATTTTCTTAATTCAATGAACACACAATTTTGAAATTGTTTTCGTTTGTTTTCGGCAGACATCGATGCGATGAACTGCTATGTGTCATTTTCAGCCATTTCACCTTGGTGTTTGAAACGAGGTAGTTCTTACGCAGCGGCCGGTAAATAGGTTACATTATTTTTGATCATGAATTGACAACACAGAAAAGATTTTGTGTGAGTGGGTTATTCCTGGAGAATGTATTGTGGATTTTAGGGGTAAGTACAATTATTGTTTTCATTTAATTCAGAAAATTCCTATAAAAGTTAGCTTTGAAATGTTAAAAATATTATAATTACTTGAATTCTAAATAAGATGATCCATCATTCAGTCATCGTTTACAGTACAACCGTATTTCAACAACTAGCCCAGTTTTTTACAGTAATGAAAGTCGATTCACTAGTGCCTCTACTGCCTCTGGTATTTTTCATGATGATTTCTGCCAAGCCATGTATGTCAGTTAGTGGATAAAATGCAATTTCTGTGCCAAACTCGGAACACGGTTGTGTTGGAGACCAGTCGTATCTACCAAGTATAACCACATTCATAATAATATGATAGCTCCTCACGTTTGAGTTTACAGTGTTTTGTTCGGTGTATTTTTAGGTTAGTCTTTTATATAATTTAAAATAAAGAAGACAGATGTAATGGGAAACAAGAGTGAAACTTGGTATCTAGCGAACTTAAATAAATTCCATTTTTGAAATTAAATATACTGAACAAAAAAATTACAGCAGATTTTGTCTACATAAACTGTATTATATAATTTATTCAGTTATAACGACAAAGTTGATTGTTTCATAGCAAAAAATTATTTATAACCAATAAAATGCATTTTCTTGTTTTGACAAGAAAGGTTGTTGATCTGATACATACTTTTTTGTTCTAAATTCACAGTGTTAACATCCTTATCTCAAAAACCGCAGAAGATGCAAAACAGGGTTGAATGAAGCAAAAGTTACGTTCAAAATAGTTCTTGAACACCATAAATATCCTCAGCAAAAAAAAAATTGTAAAAAATGTGTTTGCAAGTTACCTCAGTTATGAAATATTGAAACCGTGAACAATGAATTTTCAAATGAATTTCAATCGAGCTACAGAACTGAAACCAAATTAAAATTGTTATTCGAAAACACTATTAGCACAATCTTTTTCAATACTAACTGTATTTTCAAATTATTATTTCAGGTGAAATTTTCTATTTTGACTTATATGGTTATGTTCAGACATTTTTGCACCATGCAACTCTTCTCAAAGTAATGTATTTTTACGTATTTTTCAACAAGAGTCGTTGAATATCACCTGTTTAATTAAATGCGAAAGATTCGGCAATAGCCCGATCAGTTTACAGGAGAGTGAAACATTATTAAAATCGAATACTTTCTTTAATATTGAAATTCGTTTCTCTCAATTAATTTCAATAGAGTAGAATATGTGGCAAATTTCTGACAGAAAACAACTGCTTCCCTGACGGATATTGAACTACATTTGAGAGATAATTGATTTTTCATGTCGGGCGTGGCGCAGTTGTGAGAGCGTCCGACTCTGGTCCATAAGGACCGGAGTTCGAGCACCAGTTATGGCTGGGATTTTTAAAAATCAAATTTAAAAATTTGAATTACTAAAATCTCGTAGCTCGACTGGGATGAGTGACAAGGCCTACCCAGCAGAACACATAGTGGCTAATTACCATAGCAGTCGATTCCACTAGGAAAATAGGAAAAAAAATATATTCAATGTGCCTGAAGGAAGGAAATATTTCAATTGCCATCATGGTATTATACTTAGATAAGTAGTTGTCAGTGAGAAATATGCGTCATGTATTTATTTTTTTCATGATAATATCTAATGGGTCGAAGAGCCTGTGAGGCCGCATAGCCTGTACAACCCTCCTACAATATTGCGAACTTTGTGGTAATTATATTATTATTAAAATTTCTGAAGTTCCAGTATGGAGTATGTTATAATTTGTACCGCATTTTTTCAAAAGCCGCCATGAATATGTTCATTGATTCTTCAATTTAATGACTCCCAAAATAACACTATTCGAAATATGATATTTATTTCCCTATGCATAGAAGAATATTTTCGATTCTGTAAATTATTGAAAAAAATACATTTTCTGTTTCCTTGGCGTGGTTATCTTCACAATCTTGAAAATTTTACTTCAAAACTAAGGAAATTAAAACCTCAGTATTTTTCATATCCAACAGGAAAAATACTGATTATAATATTATTAACAAAGTCATTATCATGTTCATGTGTACGTCGGAATTTTTCATGATTAAAATTTTTCAGCAACCTGGAGATGTTACTGCAGTGGAGACAAGGGAGCATAATATACAGGAAAACAGACATACAGCATTATTTGTTGGATATATAGTTATTACTTAGTACTAGTTATGGTGAAATATCAATTTGATTCATGTTTGTAAGCCTTCAATACCTCGTCAAGGTATTTCATGTATTTCTTCCTATTTATCATTATACTGTTTTTTTGGATTTTATTGAATGTATTTCCTTAACTTATTGCTTTTGAGAAATTAACGAGCTATTGATTTAAATGTTCAATATTTGTCTTGATATTTCATAGAATAAGGTTACTTTGTGATATCTTAGAAAGACTGCTACAGTGTGATAATATAACTGTCTTTGATACTTTACGTTTTCCTTCAAGCCTCACACCTTCAAAGAAATAAGTACACTTATTTTTCCTAGGTATCTTTGATAGTTTTTCAATTCACAATTTTCCGCATTAAAAATTCATTAGTTCAGCTTTTACAAAAATGCTATTTCTTAGATAAAAATGATAGAAATAGAAAACAACCCAAACTATGTCACTGGACGCACCTTTTCTTCTGGAAGAACTAGGTTGCCATGTTCCCTCACTTGAAGATAATTATCCACGCTATCTAAAACATAACATTCTTTCATAAGCCAAAAAATATTTTTTCTGTACAAAAAAATCTCAACAGGATATAATTTATTCATGAAATAGAAAACTACCCAAACACCAAATATACGTCAATTTCACTCGACGGTCGTTTCGCAGGAGCTGAAGGCCTCAGCTCTTGAAGATGCTAACTTTGTTGGCGAAACGCGCGTCTAGTGAAATTGTCGTAAATTTGGTGATTTGGGTAGTTCTCTATTTTTTGAATTAATTTTCTCCTGTTGAGAACACTTGTTTTTTTATTCAGAGAAAATATTTTTCTCTTTATGGGGGAATGAAATGTTTCATTAGGAGTGCATTATTATCTTCGATTAAGAGAACATGATTACTTCTTTCAAAACTTTTGATTTTTTAAATTCAAGAAATTGTAAATTATCAGAAAAAGAACAATAACAGTTTCAATAGAGTAAACACGATTACTTCGCACAAGAACTTTTGTTTTCTATAATCAAGAACATGTAGAAAACGTAATCTCTTTGATGAAAAAAAGTAATTGCTAGTACAGAGAAATCGTTATTTCTTGGAAAGAGAAAATGTAATTTCTTGGACAGAGAAAACGTAATTTCTTGAACGAAGAAAACGTAATTTCTCAGATAAAGAAAATTTAATTTCTTGGACAGAAAAAGTGTAATTTCTTGGATAGAGAAAACGTATTTCTTGGATAGAGAAAACGTAATTTCTTGGAAAGAGATATCGTAATCTCTTTGAAAGAAAAAATATAATTTCTTGGACAGAGAAATCGTAATTTGTTGAACGGAGAAAACGAAATTTCTTAGATAAAGAAATCCTAATTCCTTGAATAGAGTATTGCTGATTTTTTGTTTCAAAGTAAATATTTTTGATTGGAGTAAATCGCAGTGAAAAAATAGATTTCTTCGAATAAAGACACATTTTATAGATTATATATAACAGAATAATTTTCTTAGGATAAAGCAGGCTGCTTTATGGTGAAAACTTTTTTTTTGTGTGTACCAGTGTTCGTTCTTTCAGCTTTCACATCGAGAAAGGACAGGGTTCTGTTAGTTTCCTTTTCCATCGTGAACTTGATTGGATCTCTCATGTTATTGATTCCTGAGAAGAAGTCCTCAAGGTGTTCATGAGGAAATAAACCACATCAAAAAGGACCTACACAAGTTATTGAATCAGATATATTACCATAGTGCCCACTGCTGCAGTTGGATCGTTGTTGTTGTTGTTTTTTCCGTTAACCAGCTGTCGTCCCCTTACGAACGGCAGCCCTCAAAAGTCGAAACTTGTGCGAGCCAAGGATTAACGAGGTCTTACCTTTTTTCAGTCGCCGTGGTTTGAACCACCGCCGACCGGCAGCCAGTGACTAAAACACTGTCGCTTAACCACTCGGCTACCTGGCCCCATATGTTGAATGGGCTATTCGAAGATCAGTGCGGCTTTGTAATAAGGGACCATTTAAATTTCCTCCTCGCTCTCCAGACATATTGCCACTGGACTTCTTCGTCTGGGGATCTGGGGATATAACAAAGATAATGTTTAGGCGGATCCTGTAAGTGATGAAGAAAACATAAAACGAAGAGTTTTGAGAGTATTATTAATTTGATTTCTGACTCCATACAGAAAGATACGAATATTGGTATGCCAAAAAGAATCATTTTTTTATGTTCTGGTTCTCTCTAAGAGAAAATTCCTGTTACATAGTAAGAGCCGAGGGAAAGAAGGTAGGAATTGGTATTCGCCTTAAATTTTTGCCGACTGTATGCCTCAGGGAACACCTCCAGATGCAGTGAGTTCCAAAGGGATCTGAAGGCTGAATTTTTGTTTAGATCAAAACGGCATTGTCTTCGATCATCTGTCGAAAGAATTTAAGACTGTATCAATTAACAAAGATATAATTCACCTCTCTGGTAGTATTTTATTTCAGTCGATTTCATTTTCATTTTGAGTTACCTTTTACAAAATATAGTGTAAGTGCCAGAGTTGATATTAGTTCATTTATGTTCAAAGCTTTCTTGGTTTGTTACTGCTTCGAATGATTTACCCAATAAATCCCAAGATCAGATATATCTTGCAAGGGGTAAAAAACCCTGTATTTACATGTCTGTTTGGATAGATTTATACATGGTGTTTCAAATCTGACGTTTCTAGAAAACGGGACATAGGATTATTTTGAAAATTAGGTTTCTTGGATAATCAGTTCTGCTCTATCGATCTAAAATATTTTTAGTGCTGCGGCGTTGCCGCTTCTATCGATAAGTAGCAACAACTTTGATTTTTTAAATAGAATACCCTGTATATTATTGCATGTTTCGCTTTGCTATTGCTTTTTGATTATTTTCATTTAATTTTCTCTATACCTATTTCCAGTGATTTATGAAAAAATCAATAATTTCCTCATTTTTTGTGCGAAGCTTCAATTGAACGTGTATTACTGCAGTATTTGAATACGCAGAAAGCTGAAATTTTGAATGTAGTTTGACGATGTCCTGTGTATTAGTTATGACTAAGGGTATTTGTTCTTCATTAAACAGGGTCGTTGAAAATTTGTGATATTACTGATAGATACAAAAGTGGTGAAAAGTGCATTTTTTCAAATGGAACACCCTGTATATCATCGAATATAATGAAAGATAATTGAATTTTCTTTCAAATGATGTATCTTGTTCCTTTACCGAAAGAGTCAGTTTTCCGAAATAAAAGCAAGTTTTCTAAAAAAATTGGATTATTTTGCCATATTTTGTATTGGGTAGATATGAAATGTCATGGAACATGTCATTATGAAAAGTCGAAAATTAGTACATTGATAATAAAACGTTTGCGCATTCATTAACGTAAATTTGATTAGAAAAGAATCAACCTGGAAGACAATAATTATTCAAATGTAAATCTGAATAATTTTTGTAGAATTTGTCCCATATTTCTAACTGTTCTTTGGATATTGATATTTTGAATTTTTTTCACAACAGTCTTCTCCAAAACTAATATTGCATTTACCGTGAAAAACAGTGACTTGAAATTTTGAATAAGATTTGAACAAAGTATGCTTGGTTCGGTTTTTCATCTCCATGATAATTTTATCTCCCATTCAGTGTATTTGAAAAACGTGTGTCCTTAAGCAGAACTCAATTTTATTTCAATCATTACATTTTTTCTATTAATTCATGCTAAATTTGGATAAAGGTCATTGAATTTCCGGCAAGTTCTGGAAACATTTCTTTGTCACTCACCATGAATATAAAATAGATTTAAAATATATGCATTTAAATATGCATTATAATCCATTTTTTATACTTCTTTCTGATAGAAACACAATTAAATCCATTTTTTGTTAAACCTACAGGTCGTTTTGCTCTTTTCTGGTCACGGCATACTACAGATTATTTCTATTGAGCAATATTACCAATTTCGAATCTAGTAATTGAAAATAGTGTGCCGTGACCAGAAAGAGCAAAGCAAACTATTAGTTAAACAAGCCGTAATTTTCATGTCGTTTCTGCTAGAAGAAAGTATCAAAAATGGATTATAATGCATATGGAAATGCTGATATTTCAAATCTGTTTAATATTCACTGTTAGTGCAAGAACACGCGGGAAATTCAATGAACACCCTATATGAATAGAAAATAATTCAGAAGAATCGAACGGAATTATGATGTGTTTGGGAATGTTGAGGCGTCAAGAGGTGATCCTTCAAATACTTGTTAATTTCTGTGAATGGATTTAAATATGGACTTATGAAAATCCAAATTTTCTTCAGAAAATTATATGGAAAATATTTGAATAATATGAGAACAACAGTTAGAAAGGTTTTGGCAATTTGCCGCTTCATGTATATCGAAGTTGTTGGTAGCAGTTGAACGGTGCCCCCTCACTATAGACAAGAAGTGAGCAGAGAACTGACTACAACCTTTGAAGATCGGTGGATAAGACACCTGGGTCCACAGCCTTGGCCACCGCGATCCCCAGACCTAAATTTTCATATTGAATCAAATTAAAAATCACTTCTAAAACATGAATTAGCGATTATTAGGACCTTCATTTTTTTATTGATTTCTCAACAGACACGCGTTTTTCAGATACCCTGAATGGGAGATAAAATTATCATGGAGAAGAAAAACCGAACCAAGCATACTTTGATAAATTGTAAAACGCTCCGTTAAAACAATAATCAAAGAGCACAAGGCTTGCTGTCGGTTAGGGCACACACAGAAATCCGCTGTCGCAGAACATACTCTCAACAACGATAACCATAGAGTGAAATTTGAAGAAACCCAAGTCATCTCTTCAACATCTGCTTATTACCCAAGACTCTTCCGGGAAGCAATTGAAATCCAGAAACACCACAGCAACTTCAACAGGACCGAAGAAGGACTACAATTGAACAAGGTTTGGCTTCCAGTTCTCAAAAATTCTCAATTAGCTCCCTACCCACAAAATAACGGTACGAACGATTCTATGATGTCTGCTAACGCTATGGACCAATCAGATGTAAGAACGTCAAATCACACGTATTTATTGAGACAACGTATAACAAATGTCAAGCATTTGACAATGCTAACCACTCGTGTTGGCGAAACGTCGAGTTCTTCTCTGAACACACGTCGGCCTTACAACCCGAAGAACCACCATGCAAGCATACTTTGTTCAAATCTGAATTAAAATTTCAAATCACCGCATTTCTCAATTCATGCAATATTAGTTTTGGAAAAGACTGTTGTGAAAAAAATACAAAATATAAATATCTAATGAACGATTAGAAATATGAGACAAATTCGACATAAATTATCAGATTTTTATTTGAATGATTATTGTCATCCATTTTGATTCTTTTCTAATAAACTTTACGTTAATGTACGAGCAAACGTTATATTATTAATTTACTCATTTTCGAATTTTTATAGAAAACTTGCTTTTATTTCGAAAATCTGACTCTTTAGGTATAGGAACATGATGCATCAGTGGAAAGGAAATTCAATTATCTTTCAGGATATTTGATAATATACAGGGTATTCTTTTTGAAAAAATGCACCTTACACCACTTTTGTATCTATCGGTAAAATCATAAATTTTCAACGTCCCTTTATAATGAAGAATGAATTCCCCTAGTCATAACTAATACACAGGACATTTCAGCTTTCTACGTATTCAAATACTGCAGTAATAAACGTTTAATTGAAGCTGTGTTTCGCACAAAAAATAAGGAAATTATTGATTTTCTCACAAACCACTGGAGATAGGTATAGGGAAGTATCATATGAAAATAATTAAAAAGCAGTAGCAAAGCGAAATATGCAATAATATACAGGGTATTCCATTTAAAATATCAAAGTTGTTGCTACTTTTCGATAGAAGCGGCAACGCCGCAGTGCAGAAAGTATTTTAGATCGATAGAACAGAACTGATTATCAACGAAACCAAATTTTCAAAATAATCTTACGTCCCTTTTTCCAGAAACGTCTAATAGGCCATCGAGTTTGGAACACCCTGTATACTGTTTTTATGATGCTATACTTTTTATATTGTAAATTCAATTACCTGAATGAACTTTTTGTTTATAGTGGAGCCCAGATTCACTGCTATTTGTAAAACAATTGTCTTTTTTAAGATATCCATATCACTATGGGAAAGTGAACATAGTAAAAAGTCACAATCTTTTTTACAGCATAAGTCCTGAATTCCTGTCAGCCAATCACGGTACACATACATCCGAGTCATGAAACTTTCTGGTTTCTAGAATTTGAAGGAAAAAACTATTGAATGTTCTCTAAGCGTCTGGAAAGAGCTGGAAAATTCGAGAAAACCGTGAAATAAATCAAAACAGAGGTGCTACAACGTACTGAGAAAAGGTTCAAGTGAAGAAGAACGTATACAGAGAGTCCAAGATAGGGTTAGATAGATAGATAGATACTTTATTCGTTCTTCATTTAATATATTCACAAAGGAAATATAAATGAACAAACACGTCAAAAAGCACAAAATACAAGTACAAAAACTATCATTTATAATATCACAGATATAATATTTGTTTCCTAGGACTACAGAAAAAACAAAAACAAAGTAATGAATTACAATTCAAATGAATACTTCGTCTAGTAATTAATACGTCAAAGAAAAAAGAGAATACAAAAATATCACAAATAAAAAACATATATACATGTATACACATAAGGATGTATATAGTGAGGGGCAATATATGAAAATATAAGTAGAAAAGTTATTGGGTTGAGGGTTATACCCAATAACTTTTCTACTTGTATACACATATATACAAATAAGTACACTTACTCGCACCTACATATATATCACAAATTATCACAAACATAAAAATTCGTCTAGTGAGTAGCAGCTCTTCTCAATTAAAAATTCTTTCAGCCTAGTTTTGAATATTCTGACATTTGGTGCAGATTTTATTTTCGTATTCAATTTATTGTACAGTTTGCTCCCGATAAAATAAAAACTTTTTTGGTATAGTGCAGTGCAGTGGGCTGTAACATATTTCGGTGACGAGTGTTATGATCATGTTTTGGCAAGCAGGTTGTAATGTTTTTCCAATTATTATAAAAATATATGCACACTTCCAAAATATATACTATATATATACTATATATACTATATATATATATACTATATAGTGTCAGGATTTTAAGTTTTTTAAAAAGTTCTCTACAGCTATTTCTTGTATTAATATTCTCAATAATGCGTAATACGTATTTCTGTAAAATAAAAATTCTTTTTACATTAGCACTATTACCCCAACTCAGTATTCCATATCTCATGTGGGAGTGAAAATTGGCATAATACAATGTAATGAGAATGTGTTTGCTACAATGATTTTTCAAATATTTTATGCTGTAGCAACCACTACGAAGTTTCTTGCATAATTGGTTGGTATGTTCTATCCATAACAATTTCCTGTCAAAAGTAACTCCTAACAGTTTCACGTTTTCAGAGCAGAGTAATTGTTTTTCTGTGTCTTTAAATATTATTGGTGGATCTTGTCGTCTACGTCCAAACTATATCAACACTGTTTTCTTGTGGTTCAATAGGAAATTATTATTTTCAGACCATTGTAGTATATTATTGTATACCATTTCTGTAGAAGAGATCAGTGATTGTTGGCTATCACCAGATATAATGATATTAGTATCATCAGCGTAACATATAATCTTGACATTAGGAATATTTTCTACAAAATTTATGAGGTCATTTGCAAATACATTTAAAAGTAGAGGCCCCAAGACTGATCTTTGTGGAACTCCCTGTGTGATGGTGTAAGAAGGACTACTGGTGCCGTTGAGTAAAACTACCTGATTTCTATTTAAGAGATATGATTGAAAGAATTTCAAAGGCTCTTATTCCATGCCGTTCGAGTTTAACAAGTAACATGTTATGATCAACCACATCGAAAGCCCTGGAAAAGTCTATAAACAATCCACTTACATGATCCCCTTTGTCTAAACTACAGTCGAGTTCATTTTGAAAAGTATTCAGAGCAGTCTCTGTAGCCATATCAGTAAGAAATCCATGTTGGCTTGTCGATAACATTTTATGCTGAGTTAAGAATGAGTACAGCTGATTTTTTACATCCATTTCAATGATTTTGGAAAAACTACAGATTAAGCTGATAGCTCTGTAATTTGCAAGGTCATTACAATCTCCTTTCTTATAGAGAGGCATTACCTCTGCTAGTTTGAGACAGTCTGGAAACGAGGATTTATTTATTAAGAATACCAATGGTGTACATAAGTAACGACTTGCTTTTTTAATTATATTATTTGAAGCTTGATCATATCCTGATGAATTGGATGTCTTCAAATTATCAATAAGGGTTTTGACGTCTAAAATTGTGACAGGTTTTAAGAAAAAAGACAAATCACAAACAGGAATATTCAGGAATGATGTCTCTCGTGAAATGCAAATTGAATTTTGTAGCCAATTCCTGATCAGGTAATTGCACATCGTTTTCCTTTATTTCTTATGATGGTTTTTCTCCTCTCTTTGCACCTTTGAGTTTATTTATTATGTTCCACGTCGCTTTCGATTTATTATCAGAATTCATTATTAAGTTGTCAAAATAGTTCTTCTTTGCCCTTGTTAGTGCATTACAGTATTGCTTCTGACTCTCTACACGCGCAATTTTATATTGCGGATCGGTTTGTGACAAATTTGAAAATAAATTCATTCGTTCATTAAGTATTGTTTAACATCATCAGTCATCCCCGCATTTTTTAGATTTCGTCTTTTAGGATTTGAATCAAGTTTGCGAAATGGGAAGCAGTTATTCTTATGTTTAATTATGGCATTGATGAAATTATCCCATGCTATATTTGAATTCTGTTCATTGTAAATATCATTCCAATTTTCAGTTCCCAAGCATTCTAGAAAAAGATTGTTATTATTTTCAGTGAAGAGCCTACGGTATACATAACGTTGAGTGCTTTCTATCACATTATTTATATCAGAGAATCTTATATGTTGAGCATAGTGATCCGAAAGTCGAAAATTCACCACATTTGATTCGTAACATTCCAAACTAGAACTAATGATGAAGTTATCTAAACATGTAGAGGATACAGCAGTTACTCTGGTTGGTGACTTGATTGTTGAAAACAGATCATAACACCCTAAAAGATCTTCCATTAATGCTAGATTATTACTTAGTGAGAGAAAGTCAATGTTAAAGTCACCTCCTAAAATTATTGATTTGAAGAGGCTCGAATTTTTTTCTAAAAGGTTCACAAGCAACTCTAAAAAAATTTTAATATCGCTACCTGGTGGTCTATAGGTAACAACTATAATCATAATCAACTGCACAATTGACACAGCACAACATTCAAGAACACCCTCTAAATAGTATTCAGTCAAATCAAAAGTTTTTGTTGCCAAGTGGCATTCGTTATGTTTGAATATAGCTACTCCTCCATTAATTTAAAGTTTTCAATAGCTACATTTGACATTTCGGTGTTCAGAAATGAGTAAAAAGTCACATTCTGTATAATTGAGAGCATTCTCAATCCTCAATATTTTATTACCTATGCATTGAATGTTTTGGTGAAAAATATTGATATTTCTTTTTTTAAGCTTATCATTCGTTTCAACTATGAATTTATTATTTGATTTTTCATTGTTCCTAAAAAAGGAGTAGACCTTTTTACTCCAGATATGGAACTGTTGGAGGGTATATTAATATTTGTCAAATTTTTAGAATAATAATTTTTCAAGTACGTTGCTATTCCCTTACCTAATAATAATTTTCCTTTATAAAAGAGACTAATCCCATCCATTTTGTAACAGCTTCTATTGATAATATTATTGCATTCCATAATAGGACATTTGTTCAATCCCAAAGTATATATTTCTTGAACTAAATCTAGGTTCCTTTTGTAAATACTTTCATTCTCCTTCTTAAAGTCATAGCGATAGGCTTCTGTGATGATGAGGGGTTGGGTATACTGGAGTTTTATCAAAAAATCTGAAATGGTTGTTTTATCACATCTATTAGGCATTATCACTGAAATCCTTGCTATTATTTAAAGCAGTTTCTATTAGAGTCCTATCAGTTGCATTTGGCTTCAATATAGACTGAACTGTACATTTGTCACCTAGTATATTATAAAGTTTGTGTGCTATATCTCTACCTTGAATTCCCGACACCATTAAAATCCTGGTCCTCGATGCTGTATTATTTTGTTTCGGAATATCCTCAGGCTTACTTGGTCTTTTCCTTTCTTCTACAGTTTCGGTTTTTTTATCGTTTTTCTGTGGGTTTCCATCATTTCTATTTCCAACATTGAAACGGTAATAAATACAGTTTTGGTTGAATGAGAAAATAGTTGCTCAACAGGAATGCCATCTATAAGGAGCTATGGTACGAAATTTTCAAAATTGTTCTTGATTTTCAAACTATTTACAAAAAAAACGGAATTTTTCGATTTCTTATTTAACTTTTCTCTGGTGTTATCGTCAGAGCTGGAACAAGACAAAAATGCTTCTTCGCTGAAACTTTTTATAAGATTTTCTTTGATATTATCAGTTTTACGTTCTATTGTTTCGTTAAAGAACACCCATCATCAACTTGATTTTTTAAGCGGCCCTGTTTCCAAGGAAAAATGTAATTTTCTTTCTGAATTCAAAGATG
The DNA here is from genome assembly GCA_944452925.2 of Chrysolina oricalcia. Lineage (NCBI taxonomy): Eukaryota > Metazoa > Arthropoda > Insecta > Coleoptera > Chrysomelidae > Chrysolina > Chrysolina oricalcia. The sequence continues at coordinate 53,833,651 of OX101817.2, read as the reverse complement.
TACTAATGCTGGTTTCAATATATTCCAGATCCTTTTCGATCATCATCGCGAATTTTTTAATGGCTATGTTCACCAATTATTTAACATCCGAAACTTTTGATGTTCATCAGATCTAGATTAACTAATTTCACATTTCTTCTTTTTAATTAGGTCCATAACATTTCTCAAAAAATTCAAGAAGATCTAACAAATAATGTAACCGCGATGGGTGATAGGTACATCATTGAATTTAGAATAAAAAATGATTTTAGAGAATGTGTTTATTGAAACGACCGTTAAAATATAAGTTGGTGATTGTCAATCAGATATCATCACAAGAAGCATGTGAAAAGTTCCTGTGCAGTATTTTTATCATGTATCCGGTCTGATGAAAACATAAAAAAATCAAACAACAATTGAAAAATTTAGTATTTCCAAAATAACTTTAATGTCAAAAATATTATTCCATATAGATGGCCCATCCATTCCACCAAAACTGTACCTATCACCGTTTCAGTTATCCCCGTGTTGGACAACCTTATCTTGGACTCACTGATGTATTCTTAACTAGCTAGTATATATAGACCGTCAGATAGTGACAGATTTAGGTGCCCCATTTTCACATACAAGCCTCGAATAGGGTTGAAAAGTAAGTCGATGTTGAGTTAAATGAAGGAAAATTTACGAGTGGCTCGTGGGGAAAACATATGGAAAAATCAAAAAGAATTTCCATTAAATTTTCTAACGACAAAATCTACTTTTCCATTCGCGCCACTCAAGCCATTATGTTTTTCGGTCTAATGACGATGTAGGTTTTCATAGTTTCGATGGGCCTGCGTGGAAAAATCTGTTAAAATCTAGATTTTTCTTTACAAGATAGCCTTATTTTAACCCTTTAGCCAACTTCAACACTCAAGCCTTTGATCTTCCGAAGCCAGGTTCTACTAATCAATGATTAGATGAACACGGCTCGCGTTAAAATATGGAAAATCGAATTTTCCATGGAAAATCGAATTTTCCATATGTTTTCCCCAGGAGCCACTCGTAAATTTCCCTCCATTTTACTCAACATCGATGTACTTCTCAATTCTATTCAAGGCTTGTATGTGAAAATGGGGCACCTAAATCTGTCACTATCTGACGGTCTAATAGGTATTTACAGTAACTGTAAATTAAAAGAAAAAACAGAAATTCTACTCGAAAGGAAATGTGAATATGGTCAATGAAAGTTAAATATAATTTAATTTTCAAATCAACGGAGAAATCATTGGAGACGTGAAAATGTTCAAGTACCTATTTGAAAGTTATTATTGATAGCCAATTGAATTTTAACAGTCACTGACTATTACAAAGAAACTAGAACAAAAAATAGATTTCATAATCAGGTTTGGAGATAAATTGTCCCATTTCATAATATCGATTATTGTTACACTTTACCAATATCCCAAAATAATGAACAGATCAAAATAATACAGAAAATCCAAAATTGTGAAATGAGAGCAGTTTTGAGTTGTAGAAGGCAGACTGCAATTAATTAACATTAAACAAAGAATTTCATATTTCATGGTAGTGGTCGTAATGCATGGGTTCGTAGGTTCAATTCCCTGCATGGTCATCGGTCTCATTTATGTCATCACGCGTTAAAAGGTAAGAGCTGCATCTTCCTTATCTCGCAGACTCTGGAAGACTTCTGAGAGTTGCGCGTAGGGGTGCAACAGGAAATAAAAAGTATATAATATATACTTTTTATTTATTTATAATGAATTCATTGATTTTGACTAGATTTTAAACTGGAAATGTAAATATAATTCTTATCAGAACAATAACAAAGTCATGAACAGTTTTTCTTGGCTCACCCATCTGTTTGGGGAAAGTAGAAAATTTGACGTATTCAAATATCACAAATCGAAAGTGACTGTGCCAGGATAACGCATACTTTTACCCAATCCCTTGAAGATAGGCAAGTTGTTATGAGAGATGGGTGTATGTACAGTTGTCTATGAACAGATGAGATCCACAAAAGAAATCCATCTCCATCGACCCACGCCGACAGAATATAGTGTCTGTTTATTCGCCAGTAGATGCCGCTGAACATTTCAAAAGCATTATCTAACGAACCATCATTGTTTAAATCATTGTATGAGGATAACGGTTTAAATAGAACATAGTTAGTCAATGCCTGTGGAAAAGGTATTGGACACAAACGCGAGTGTCATCTAGCGTGATTAGTTACAAACATAAATATTTGACGTCATTTTAATGCAGGTTTCTTCAAAAAACCCTGATTTTAATGCTTTTCCATTGTTTCAATCAAGTTACGACATGACTTGGAGGCCGGATCACTGAAGTTACGACATGACTTGGATGCGAGCTCACTATCGCCATCTACATGTCGCATCCATTTTGATCCAATTATAATCCCATAAGGTTGACTATCTTCTATATAAACAATGGAACCATTTAAACCATTGTTTTAGACAATTTTTAAACTAGGAATTTCAATTTGTTTTAGTATTTGAAATGATATCGAATAGCTATGAATTCATTATTTGGGAAATATGTTGAATACTGTTAAGTCCCTATGATATATTCTCGAAATGGGGTTCCGCCATTACCGTATCGCTTACGGCCAGAAAGACCTGATATACTTTATCTCAGTTCAGCCAAATAATTATAGATGTCGCAACCTTTGCAGTAATTGCCAAGGACGTATAAATGAAATATTCGTCAGCGAACGGCACTAATGAGAAAAATGCTTCCTTCATCTCTATGACCCTCCTAGTAACCTAGTTTTCGTTATAGTTTGGCTATTCGATAATAGATGCAGATGTGAAAACACAAAAACAGATTTTATGTGTAAACTAGGAATTCTGAATTTTTTAGTATAGAACCTGGAATGATTTTGAACACTTCATGAAATCATTCATTATCAGAAAAATAAATACAGCGTCGATGGTAGGTTAGATGTTTATGAAAAACTCAACTCAGGATTTTTTCTGTGAATTTCACATCTAAACATTTCCTTACCTGTTGGTCCTATCGATCTATAGCAATTTGTGTATTTAGAGCGCAAAGTGATTGATTGCCGCTCGACAAAGAGAGTTACCGCGCGACGCGAAGCGAAGGGCGGTAATCTTTGGAGAGCGGCAATGACACTTTGTGCTCGAAATACACACATGATTTTTTCTACAAACGCAGCTCTCAGACATAAAAACGATAGACACTTCATTCAACATAGGCACATGATATTACCTATCATTCAATAGTAATCCCAAATGTATAAGCTATCCAAATATCCAATAATTTACATCTCTAACAAAAAGAAAAAAGTGAAAAAACTTGCCTAAAAAAAAATTACCGAAGCCCGAGATCGAACTCACGCCAATATCGAGAGTTTAGTAGGAAGCATCTTCAACCTTAACACCACCGCAGTTCCTTAGAGTGCTTTGAATTTCTTGTGTTCACTTTCCATCATGCAAGAATAGGTTCGTTTTCAACAAAAGCTAGGGAGATCGCGCGTTTTTTTCAATATTCTCGCTCTAGAGAGTAAAACCTGTCCCAAAATGACATTCCTCGGAAAACGTTAACTTTGCGTTGAAATTTGAAAGCGTCAAAGGCTACTTTGGTAAGCGGTAGTAGAAAATAGTATAAACTGTAACAAGATTAGAATGAAAATTCGATGCGAGTGGAAAATTCCGAGCGCGAGCCGAAGGCGAGCGTGAGGAACCACGAGCATCACGAAGTTTCATTCTAACCGAGTAGCAGACTATACTTTCTCCACGATCAAAGATAGGAAACGTGACAGCAATAATTTTGACACTTACTAAAATTTTGCCACTACGATGACAATCAACGGCGTCAAGGCTAATGTTATTATTGCTAACCAGTGTGAGAATATTATTCTATCACAAGAGAGAGAATGTAATAGTTATTTACCTAACACGTGCGGAAAGTAGTACTTTTCCGCACGCGACGGCAGTTGCACGAACGACGCGGAGCGGAGTTCGGGCAAGCCGTCAATGGCGGAAAAGACGTTTTCCGCAAGAGTTAGGTACAATGTTTTTGTCCATCTTATTTATGAAAAAAAAAAGGTTTTTATTAAACAAGATTTTATAATAATGCTACAAAATGACACATAAGACACAATAGTTACATAGGTCCTAAATATCCTCATTTTCAACAATATAAAAATCGTGCGGAAAAGTAACTTTTCAGCACTAGTGCGGAAATAGTATATTACATTACTAGTGCGGAAAGTGGCATTTTTCACACTAGTGGGGAAATATTGTGGCACGAGGCGTAAACCGAGTGCGGCAATCACTCGAGTGTGAAAAATCACTTTCGCACGAGTAATGTACACTATTTTTCCTACGACCACATAATTATTTTACCAAATGTATGAAAATATTATAATTAAAGACATGAGTACAAGAAAATCGAATGAATAGTCCGACTGAGAACCATTCTAACTTCATTTATTTTTAATAATTAATTTAAATACAAAATACTTTCTTTATGATATAATACCGACGAAATCAAAATCATAATTAGATATCTTTTATTTTTGATAATAATTACTAATCAAGATACACTCTAATACAATATATTTTCTTGTCTTAATATGTGTCCAATACCTCAGTTGGTAAGCAGCGGGACTCGACGTGACTTCTGACGAAGAGTACCCGGGTTCAATCCTCGTCCGCGGAAACTTTTTTTTTAAGGAGATGAAAAAAATTACACTTCTCAAATAGATTGCTTCAAGATTTTGTTGGTATATATACTGATTTTTAGATAGTATCAGTTGGTAGAGTTTCGGCCTTCTGAATGAAAAAAAAATCTTTTCAAATAGATTTCTTCAAATTTACATATTAAATAAGTAGATCTAAATTGAAATTATATATTTGACAACTTGACTTTCGTAAATCCTAATAGAAATTATGCATTTGACAACTTATCCGCAAGCGTGCGAAATACTTTCCGCATGCGTGCGGGAAGTAACTTTCCGCACGCTTGCGGAAAGTATTTCACACGCTTGTGGATATGAGCCACTTTCCGCGGGACTGTACGGTGCGATATACGTTACTTTCCTATGTGGTCGTAGGAAAATACATTTAAATTGCATGGGGGCAGAGGTGTTGCAGAATATTTCTTCAATCTCAAGAGAGAGAATTCCAGCAATCTGTAATCAAATTTGATTTCAGAATTGGCAAATTCTGTGATGACCGTGGAAAAAAAATATTTTCAGCATTGCGACGGTGCCGCTTCTATCAAAAAGACCTTGCAACTATATTTTTTTAAATAGAGTCGATCTCTTATATATTACTTTTTTGTTGATAATGCCTATACCTACCTAACTCTCTCGATTTTCGAGATAAAAAATAATTTTTGTTGATTGTGGCCCAATACATAGCCATAATCGAACTTAAGTAAATTATCTGATTAAAAGTTGATATTTTGGTGTAGTTTGGACAAACTCGAAGTATTCAATTCACACCAAGAAAACGACTCCATATAATACAGGGCGTGCTAAAATTACTAATATTTCCGTTATGATTAAATGTAGGTAGTCAAAATTCGTTTTTTAAAGAAGAAGAATGAAAGTAACAAAATTGTAAACAAAATATCACATTTACTGAAAGTAAATGCTGGAAATGTTGTCCATTACATTCTAAATATTTTAAAATGTGCTTTTATATGCGACTCAAGGTTGCTTTTCCAATTTCATGAGAATCCAGATCTTCAATACACCGAACTTTGGTATAGGCGCTGAATTACTGTACACTCTTTCTTTTGAATTGCCATATAAAAAAGAAAAGATGAGTGAGATCAGGTGATCTCGGAGGCCAATCCCACGGCCTAAACCCCTAAACGAACGATTTTCAAACAACTCGTAAAGTTCCTAGAAACTTCCTGGGTGAAATGAGGACGTTCCGTCAAGTTGAAACCATGAATTTCCTTATTAGTCTTAAGGCAAATTTTCGAAGAAATCAGTAACAGTCATCATAGATAATAATGCTAATTTTATTGTTCTTCTAAATACAGAAAAAATTTTGTTCAAATTTTTCCTGGAAACCCATCTTATTTTTGTCGCATGAGGGGTATGATCACTCCAAAAATGCTCATTCCTTCTATTAAAAATCCCATTCCTTGTAAATTTCGATTCGTTGCTCCGAATTAATTTTGACAAAAATTCACGATAAATCCTGTGTATTCATTATAAAAGGAATTCGCAAAAATGCTCTCTACGTCCAAAGTCTTCTACTTTGAGAGCTTGAACTTTGGTAAATTTATACGGATGCATTTCATGATTTTTCCAAAATTCGTTGTACTGAAGCACGTGAAAAGTACACCAACATCTTTTTGTGCAATACGAATGGAAGCTTCTGGATATGCTTAAAAATATGCCAAAACGTTAACAATGTTGTCCTCTTTTAAAGTAAAAGGTTTTGGTAATGTTGGAGGGCTTTTAACTTTGAGCCATAGTTAAGGAAATTATTTTGTAATCTTAAAAATTTCCTCTCGTTCATTGGAGTTGTTTCAGGATACATTTGCCACAATTTTCAACAAGTTTTGGTAATGATTTGATCACATTGTCCGTGTATACCTAGATGAAACTGATGAAAGCCTGATTAGATTGTTTCTTTTTGACTCACTGATATGGCCTATTGTACATTTCTTTACATAAAATAATATTATACTTGTTTTAAGCTATAGCCAGAAGTCGGACAAAAAATCTGGTGGTAAATATAGATTATGACCAATAACAATCTGTCCGACTATTGGGAGTTATAAAATTTGTTGAAGTTCCAAAAGTCGGACAAACATTGTCAAGACTTTTAACCTTATTTCGTTTCAGAAAAGAAAAATTGATTATTTCCGTAACTATGACGATAATAAACCACAAGAAGCGGTGCAAGCAGTGAAAAACAGAGGGTGCCTACGGTACAGGACCAGATTAAATGCAAAGTCGATGATGTTTTCAAGACCATGCGGGACCAGACCCGGTTTTGACCAGTGAATACGAGAAAAAAATTGTAAAATGGGTGGAGGACCTAGCAAATTCTAGGTTCCCTAAAAATGAACAGGAATCATTAAACACCCTTTGAAAATGACAGGCCTGGTCATAAATGGTACAAGTGTTTTAGGCTAAGAAATGTACAACTGCCTTTGAAGAAAGCAAATGCGTTAGAAAAATATGAAGTTTTTGTCGCTGAAAATGCTGACTTTGTTGGCGAAACGCGTGCCGAGTGTAAATAGGCTTAGTTTTAGAATTTCGATTGTTTCTATTTCTTGAATTGTATTCATAGCAAATGTTCCAAATATACATTTATTCGATTAAAAGTTTAAAGTTTTCTGTTTCTTTCCTGCAAGCATTTGACAAAGGAAGCAGAAAATTAACCAGAATCAGAAGCTGTCTGACCACTAACAACTGCCTGTCCGTCTATCGACATTTTGTGACCGATTACTAGCAAGAATGCACTTTTTTCATTTTATCTTTCCTGAAAATTCCTGTGAAGGTGAAGAAAAATTGTAATGTGCATAAACGTAAAGCCAAATGCTCAATATATTGCCTGGAGAAAGTTCGAATAGGATTACTCCGATATTGAATATTCCAGTCAAGTTTTATGATGATGATGATGATGATGATGATATATGTTTATTGTACATAAGAATAAATTCTTGTTGACAAACACAGGTAAAGTTATAAATAACATGTAATATACAAACTCTTAAAATTTAAAATATAGCCAAATAATAACAACGTAGGCGTGATAAAGATATGTTACGGTTAAAATAAGAAATGTGTTAAGTATAAATGGAAGTTCATTATTTTAAAATTACAAAAGAAAACATCAAAATGAATCGTCATAATACTCTGCTAAACTATAATATGCCTTGTCACTAAGTAGTTTTTTTGTCAGGTTTCTGAAAATATTGTACCTTTTTTCCTTAATTTCACAAGGTAATTTGTTATACATCTTCACCCCATTATAGATCAGAGAGTCATGTATTAGATTTGTCATGGGAATAGGGAGCTTTAAACTATTTTCGTTTTGACGAGTATAATAGGGGACATCCTTTACTTCGTAATCTAATCTATTTTTGTGGATTAATGAAACCGTTTCCAATATAAAAATTAAAATAAGGGTCTGGATCTCATGTTCAATAAAGAGTGGTTTACATGAGTCCCTAAATTTTATTTTACACAGGTATCTAATTGCTCGCTTCTGTTGGATAAACACTGACTGAAACAATTGGTTGTCACAAACTCCCCAAAGTGATGTACCATAACGCAAATGGGACTCCACAAGTGCGTAATAAACTGATTTTGCAGCAGCAAATCCCAACTCATTAGAAATCACCCTCAAAACATAACAACTAGATGGCAATTTTTTATTCAAGTTTCTAATGTGCTCTTCAAATATCAGATTCGTGTCCAAGTAAATTACCAAAAATTTTGCTGTGTCCTTATTTACTAATATTTGACCACCTATATTCACATCCGGTAGCACAGTTTTGAAAGAAACGGCACTTGTTTTTTTGGTATTTAGTGAAAGTAAATAAGAATCACAACAGTCTTCGATTACCACCATGTCATAACACATTATTTCGTATGGAGTCTTTCTTTATCATTATGGTACCATAATATTTATATATTTACAAATGAGAATACAAACGGGACTAACCCAAAACAGTATTCACAGATAGATGATTTTTCGATATACAGAATCTACATATAATTCTAAAGTAAAATTACCGGAAATTACAAAATTGGTGATAGATATAGAAAACAACAGAAAAAAAAACAATAGGAGTAATGAATTTAGTGCATATAGTAATGTGTGAATGAAAACGAACATGAAAGCGTACTTATTCGATTGAAGTCTGTGAAGCAAGAAAGTGTTTTTTCAAAATATAGGAAAATTTTGACAAAGAGTAAGAGAAAATATTAATATTAATGGAATTTGATAACGCATTATATGATATGTTGCATCTATGCATAGGAGAGTCCAAAAAATAATTTGTTTGCGATTGTTCGTAACGGAAAAGATGCTGTTGCCTAGTAGTATATGTAGGAGCATTAAGATAAATGTTACTAAGGATGGCAGGCGAATCAACTAAATTGTTAATGATTTTGAAGAGGAACTTCACGTCTGAAATTTTCCTTCTGTTCTCCAGTGTTTCTCCAGTTTTAAATATATACAGCTATATATGGGATCATAATCTGAGCAGGAAACACTGTCTTGGTCCTGGTTTGTACAAGAATAATCAATTGTGATTGATGAAAATTGTGATGTTCTTGTAGGTGTGTCGACATGCATAAGTAAATTGAATGAATTGATGACATCAGTGAGCCTCTGGGTGTTGATTGAGTATTTATCATCAAAGTTTATATTGAGATCGCCAGTCAACAGAATATTTGAGTGTGATGGGATACGCGAAAGAGTTTGTTCTAACTTAAAAAGAAATACGTTCACATCAGATATAGGTGCTCTATAAATACACAAAACGTATAGTTTGACCTTTTTCGAAAAACGATTGACATTTCAAATTGATTCTCTTCAACAGTATCGGAACACCCATCAAATGTACTAAATGATGTGACAAAGTGTCATGAATTAAGATGGCTGTGCCGCCATGTGAGACTGTGCTCCTAGATTACTTTGACACAACATGATAAGTGGGTATACATAGTAACTCCTCTGGTTTCAGCCAGTCTTCAGTCAGCGATACAATTTTTGGAAAATTGCTAGATTCTAACATAATGAATAATTCATTTGCTTTATTACGGATGGATTGAATGTTAAGGGAAAATACTGAAATTATGTTTTCTTTTGCGCTTAAAAATAAGGTTTACTCGCCGATTCCTCTTGGGTAGTCTTTCGAATATGTGATATAATTTCATGGCCTTTCGTCTGTACAGGTTGAATGGCCTCCTCACTCATCTCGTCTTCCAATGATCTTCCCTATTTTCCAATTTGATACGATTTTGGTTTCAAACTATTATGATGAAACATATTATTATTTACTTGTGTTGATGTTTTATTAACCTGTGTACTCAAAATAAGCGTTTTTAGAGCCTTGCATAAAAACCACTTTTCAGGTTCATTCGGTTTTTTCCACTGATGTAATTAGTTCTCCTTAGATAGTTGTTGCAATCCAATAAACATCCTGCCAGATTTGCCTGATTTGCTCTCTTAAATAACTCGAGATTTTTTTGGTAGGTGAAATCATTCATTTTGGAGTAGTAGCAATAATATGGCTCAGTGATGATGATGCATGGACCTATAATATCGTATAAATACAGATGGACTCAGCATTGCCATACCTACGACACGGAGTGATTTGAAGTAGGCGCGCAGGCTACGGAGAAGAGAGAAGGTAGCGATAGACTGTGACCTTCCCACAACAGACAGGAGCGCACGCATTTGCTGAAAATAGGGTTCAATCACAAGAAAAAAATGCTGAATTTGAAATAATGATGAAAATATCAAGGAAAGTGTTAGAATATACATATATACTAGCACTCCAGTTTCATTCACTAACTCTAAACATTTTCTCACAAGTTCAGCTTTCTCAGATCCGCTGAGACCATCTAGTAAAAAATATCCAACTGGTATTTTCCAGGAACTGTACAAATTAACCAGCATGAACACCAGCACTTCTTTCGCTTCAGGAAGTTCATCACTATCCAAATCAGTTCCAATATCCACATAACCACAAAACTTTCGGCCTGTCCATTCGATTTGTTTTCTAATTGACATTTCATAGAGAATCAAATTACAAACTACACTCTTGTTTTCTTCTTTAGCAGCACTAGCCTTTAGTTTTAATGTTTTGAATGCCTCCTTAGTCCATCCAGGAGCACCATCAATTGATTGATACCATTTTGATATGGTTGTTGGGTGTGGTAAAGAATTGTTGAATGTTTTTCTGACATAACTATATGCCTTAGTCGAGTAAAAGCTCAAAGTTAAAGCGAACGATCTGAGTGCTGGAGTATATTTTTGAATTTTGGGAGTAATCTCTCAAAAAGTGAATTGACTGATTCTGACAGGGTTGCCTGGAATAAACTTACAGATAAAATGATGAATCATAAAAAGTATGAAATCATTCTCACAACGTTTACTGGGCATTCGATGCTATGAAATCAGCTTACCTTCAATGAGATTTCACAATTTTCATGCACCAATGATTTATCTTTCAAGTGACTTATCAGTGAGTTCAGACTTTTCACCTTAGACTTCAATCTTTGTACTGACTGCTGTAGAGTTTTAATTTTGTTTTTTTGGCTCAAAACAGTTTTCTTCATGAAACTAAGATTGCTTTTGGCTTTACGAGGAGTTGAAAAGTCACTTGTAGACAAGTTCATAACAGCTCTAAAAGAAATATGTAGCTAGTATTTCTTTTCAATGACCAATAAGTAACTGAACTGCATACATAATTTCGAAATTCAATGTTTTTAATCGAAATGAATACTGCATATTCTGTAAAAATCCCGGGAAAACTTTTCATTTCAACGTGATCTGATTGAAATGTCAATAACTGTTTCTGTATAAAAAAATACAAAACCATCTTCCTCCGAATTCAAAAAGTTTAACAAACTTGCAATTTCCCAGAAGGAAAGATAAATCATTGCTTCTGAGAAAACTTATTTTACTTCTACTGACCACTGACTAATACTGCTGTGATAATATTTCGTAGAACCTCCTCTACATTTCTACATATTTCAAAAAGTACGTCTATTCTAGAGGATTTTTCGAATGTCATTGAATCATATTACGTTCTCTCATTATATTCTTAATGAAAATATATTACATAAAAATTTAGTACCTAGGCGACCGAGCTTCGCTCGTTTTGCAATCAATTATTATGAAATAGCTGATCTAAAAGCAGCGTTTGAAAAATCTCATCATTATTATTATCACATCAATATTATGGAATTCTTGTATTGTCGTCAGTCCTTGATGTGTGTGCCAATATTAAGATTATTCAGACGACTGGAAGTGGGTGAAAATTGAGTTTAGAATTTCTCATTATTATCATTATCAATAAAACATCAATAGATTAAAAATTTCATATTATCGTCGGTCCTTGCCAAATTTTGAAATTTTCGGATAATTAGAAGTGGGTGGATATTGAATTCATTATTATCACTATTATTAAATTTTTATAATAAAGTCCTCTTATTGCCATCCGTTTGTGTGCACAAATTCAGATTATATATACGGCTGATTGGAATCGAATTCGAAAAATCTCATTATTATTATTATTATTATTAGCTACATTATTATAAAAAAATTCTTGTATTGTTGATACTGGAAATTTTTGACAATTTTTAGATTATTCGGAGGATTAGTAAGGAGTGAAAGTTGAATTTGAAATTCTTATTATTATTATTATCATTATTATCACATTGATATTGTAAAATTCTTGTACTGTCGTCGGTCTTTGATATATGGCCCATTTTCAAATTGATAATTGGAAGTGATTGAAAATCGAATTTAAAAATTCACATCATTATTATTATTATTAGTAGAATCGAGTTTCTTCAGGAAAGACGCCTATATGGATGAACTTACAAACTAAAACCTCATTTGAATAAAAAATTTGATCCAAATTGTTAAAGCTGTTTCCGAGATAGCCAAAATAAATATATCAATACACAGGAATTGCTTGTTTAAAGATATGAGATAGATTTGATACTGCTACCGACTATTACTACTCACTTTTTCTTTCAAAAACTCATGGGATTCTGTCCTGTTTTTTCTCCTGATATTAATGATTCAATCAGTTCCGTTTCTGATGCAGTCATGGTGCCTGAAGAAGATGATTCTATCACTTTTCCATAAACTGGTTCATCAGTGGCCATCTGATTAACGATTTTCAGATCAGTCGTTTCAGAATCTATTTTCCTCCTGAGAGTTCAAGAAAAAAATCTTTCATTATAATTAGCAGTAAAAGTGTATACACCTTTAACCTATAGTTTTTCAACACAGAAAATATGAAATTGACCCAAATAATATTATCTGTCAGAAAGTTAGTAGTTTAAAGTCAAACAACCAATAGTGGATGAAAACTGAGTTGCGAAATTTGAGTTAACAATTTTTGAATTATGCCATCCTCAATTTGACCTCACCTCTTCAATGGGGGACTTGAGTTATCAAAAATATCAAAAACTGTACCAGGGGATGTTTCAGTTGACGATTTTCTCTTGCTGAAATCGTTCAATCTGAAAATATGTAATATGTAGTTTTTTTTAATACAAATCTGTTATCATTTGAAATAACTTATTCAATTTGAAAATAAGAAATATGTTGTTTTTTTTTATACAAATCTCTGTTATTATTTTAAATAACAAATAGAAATTAACAATTCTGACGGCTGATAATAATTACCCTGAAGTTGAAGCAGTTGCATTTAATATACCATTCATCATAAAATATAGGAAGCGCCCCTTTCTTCAAAAATATTCTTCCACTTGGTTTGATCTCGAATGCTGCGTCTTTGAAATGGATGGAACAAATCTTAGCAGACTTAGAAACACATTCAGCTGAACATTTCATCCCCAACGTTTTCAACTAAGTCGCTTTTTCTGTGATATCAACTGGAAACCTGAAGATAAATCAAAATTTTAATAGACATTTCTTGCACTTGGACTTGGACTTTTTGGCAACCTTTTTGTCTTAATGCATCATCCAAAAAACTAAAGAAATTAAATGTTTCGTAAGGTGTCTATTTCATTATCTCCACATAAAAGTTTGAATACAAGTATTAATTTAATTTTTTTCGGCGAAAACTGACTGTAATCGAATGGAATACGTATAGTGACACAATTTTGTCTATGATAAAGACTTATTACCTACGCGATGTGACAACGCCCAACTTAATATCACGACTACAGATTGTGGAAAACACGACTTCAAACCAGGATGTAACCAGCTTGGTCCAGTAATGATGCACCGGCTATTTTCAGAAGGGATTAAAAACTCTTCCACTAAATTTCTTATGCACATTCATTTGGCCAGATTTTGACCATGTCATTCATGTTCAGGTGTACTGCATTGTGTCGAGCTGTGTATTTGTTCCTTGTCATTTGCATTAGGTTTCATTATAGTTTCTACTGTATATTTTTCTCCCAATAGCTTCCGCAGATATTTGAGAATTACTCACTATCAATATTTTTATTTTCTCATCTTCAAATCTACCTTCTTCTCTTTCCACTTTTTTCCACTCGCTTGTGCTATTCAAAGAGGATAACTCTTTCTTCAATGTCTCCAATTCATTTTGGTAGAGGTTGTTTTCCTGTGTTAGCATATTTATGAAAGTCAGCATATTCTGCATAATGCCATTCAGATCTGTAATGTCTTTTTCCAATTCAGCAGCCCTTTCCTCATAATTCACTTGCGTAGAAGTTTGTATTGCGAGGCTACTAGTTTTTCTTTCATACTCTGTGCTGAATTATGTTTGGTTACGGCTACAGTTTGAGTTGAAATTGTCTGAGTAGGTTTTTTATCAGTTTTTTCAAATTTGTTTCGCAAGTCTGCTATTTCTGCTCTGTATTCTCTGATGCATTCACGCTGTTTCTCAATTTGTTCATTCAGATCTTCCCCCCTTTGTGAGACTTCTTCAAAAAATATTTTATAACCATTTTTTAGTTTTTCTATTTAGCTATTTTGCATCTCGTTATTGTCGTTCAAATCACTAATGGTCTGCTCCAATAGGGATTTCTCGTCACTGACACTATCTGTACTCGTTTAGGAATTTGAACTTGTCTTTATTCTGGAGTACGCAGCTTCTATGAAAACTTTAAAACAGTTTTTGCATATAAAATAATTAGATGGGAAAGGCCTCGTCTTACAGCATCCATAGTTAACCATAGCTGCCGGTAATAAATTTAACTTGGTTATCTCATTTTTATTCGATAAATGTTTTTGTCTATAAAAACATTGAGATACACTTGCACTTCTAGGTTATCAGTATTTTACTGCACAATTATTTCAAATTATAACTTTCACTTCAGCCTGGATTAAAAGGCACAATGAGCTGTATAATCCAGTACAAGTTTCAATATTATTATCCAACTTTTTACCATTCAATCACCGAATTATATTAGCAGCTTAGAAATTCGCGTTGGTTCAACGAGTTTAAATTTGGTTTTTTCAAAATTGTTCGACTACTGGCTGATCCACACCAAAAATTTAGGGAGTTAAACGAAAACCATTTTCCATAAGGATGGTGCGGGGTCGTATGACATACTGTACACAAACAAATATTATTATTTTAAAATTAGCCCACTCTCTGCAAGCAGTACACAAAGTAATTTTTCAAGTTTGTTATTATCATTAAATGTGTAATTTATGTTTCTCTGTCCAATTGACTAGCTAACTGTATGGAAAACAATCTGCTCCTCTTCTATGATTTATTTGCGGATCTTGTGTCATGAAATAAAAATACTTAGACAATAACAATTTACTAAACGCTGCTCTCGCTACGCCTCTGTTATTATCAGCTGAAGCCTTGAAACTGAATGAAACCTTTAGGGTAATCGAACTTATACCCATTCAAACATGCATTATAGAGGTTAAGATATTCACACGAGTTGAAATTAATTGAGAACATGGAAGTGTGCTACCGTTCATATTCACATTCTTCAGCCATCTGAAGCACGAAACACCTATTCAGCATGAAAATTATACAATACCTACTAAACTAATCTAATAGTAAACAGTGCATGCATCTCCGGCCAATGTTCCTGCCGTAGATTCAATAAATAGCACTGCACTGTGCATTTGCGCTGTTGCCAACTCACCAGTGGACAAGATTCGAAAACAATACATTTCACACAAAATAAAAAAACTACAATTACAATATCTATCATCGCAATAGTTTATGAAATTTTGATGATATAATGTTGATGTAGATTATTACTGAGATTCACAAGAGAAAGAAAATATTGTTTTTAGACTCACTCAATTAATGAATCTAAATACCATAGCATGTATATAACTAACATCTATGATACACAAAAGGAGTCAGTTCATAGAAACTTTTAAATTCTACGTAAATTATACCTAAATGACTACCAAGTACCTAGATAGGTATGTAACGATTTGTATTTGTCAGTTACTGGGGTATACATACAGGGTGTTTCAAATTATATTAGCACCATTGGGATCTCGGAAACTATAAGAGATACGAAGAAGGCAAAATAGGGGCAAAGTTGCGCATTTATCTGAGTAACAATATGCAGTTGAGAACTTTCTGAAATTCCAAGTATATTCGCAGATATCCAGAAAAAAACGAAGTTTTTAAAAATGGTTTTTATTTTTTTCTGGCTTAATTTTTCGAAGGATTCGAAAATAAAATGCAGTGCTACATAAATGTGTTTTCAGATTTGCTATCCGAAGTTTCGTCTTCCGTCCACCATCATCAACTTTATATTTTCTTATGGGCGCTACATTGGATTCTTTCTGTTTGGAATATAACCAGAAAAATCTCATCATAGTAGGCTTTGACTTTGATGATTCTTAATTTTACTTTCAATTTATCACACTTAATGACATTTTGTTATTGTACAAGTCGTTGAATTTTTGGCGAAAAATGGCTTTCACGAATGAAGAAAAAATAAATATGATACAAATTTATTACAAATACGATAGAAACAGTGTTAGGACATTAGATATGTATTTAAAATTGTATCACCAGTTTTTAATGTCGATTTTCGAAAACTAGTTGGATGATCTACCTTTGGCTAACTACAAAAACATCTGGTTTCAACATGATGGTGCTCCACCTCATAATGCAGACTGTAATGTTATGGATACATTCTCATGGGGTACACTGAAAAATAGAGTTTATGGTCAGAGGATATATCAAAATATTGAGGACCTTCAACACAGTATTGTTAGAGAGTTCGGAAGATTGAGGAGGAGGGAAATTAATTGTACATTGAATATTATTCGAAGAAGGGCACAGTTGTGTTATCATGAGCAAGGCTGTGATTCACTGTCATCTTAACATTTTAGTTAATTATTGTTATTCGTTCAAAGTTCATTTCAATTGTAAGTCCATTCAATAACTTGAACATTCTTAGTTCGGTGTGGTTGTCATCTTTCGAGATACATTTTCAAATACATTTCCGCTACTGGCGCTACTTATCTGTATTTAATGTTTATCTTATCTCTTTTTGATATATTCGTGAAAGCTATTTTTGACCAATAATAGGATGACTCACAAAATATTGAAATGCGGGCATTGACTTCGTAGGTCGATCATCAAGAAGAAAAGTTCAATTTCCATAGTAATAAAAGTCTTTATCCAATATCTCCATTGCAATTTTTCGAAAAAGAATGATAACCCATGATCATCATTGAGAAGGTAATATCTGGTTCTGTTCAAAACAGAAATAATCTAATGTAGGTTAGGTTAGGTTAGGTTTGAACGTGAGTGGGCCCGTATCAGGCCCTCCACTACAGCCAATGGCCTATTGTGGCTCACCCTATGGTTATATTTCTCCAAGTATATCCAATCTCTTGACAAAATTGTGGAATGCATTGGGAGAACAATTTACCAGGTTTTCTGGCCTTACTGTCGTATCGCCAAATATTGAGAATCAGGTTCTGGCCGCTGCAGGGCATGTACACAGAATGTGCTTAGCCGTTTCGTCATCTTCCATGCATAGCCGGCATTCTGCATCTTGTGCAAGTCCGATTTTATGCATGTTATGTTTGAGTTTGCAGTGGCCAGTAAGCAAACCTACTATAACTCTGAGATGCGCTCTACTGAGTTCTAGCAGTTTGTCAGAGTCCTGTTTTTTCCTTGTACAAGCAATAAATGCTTTGGAATGGGCTAGGCCCGGTAGACTACGCCAGTACTCGAGTCTTTTATTGTCTGCCCAAGCTGTTATGACATTGTTGGCGGTGCTATATGCTAAACCGATTACCGGTTCTGGTCCAGTGAACGTTGTATCGGCCCCCCCTTTTGCTAGGGCGTCCGCTATTTCGTTTCCTTCTAGGCATGTGTGACCTGGTATCCAGACTAGGGTAACGTTGTTACTGTCCTAGATTTAAAGCAGTTGGATTCAAGCGCTTTAAGTGCTGCTTGACTATCTGAAAATAATTTTATTGTTTTTCGTGTGTGGTGTTGATTTTCCAGCTCCCTGGCACACATTTCAATGGCATATACCTCTGCCTGAAATATCGTAGCTAGTTTACCCATACTGGGTTCATCCTATATATTCCGGCTCCGACACCTTCCTGAGCGCAAATTATAAAAAATTGAGTTGATAATGGTGGCCAGAAGACGAAATTTCGGATAAGAAATCTGAAAGATACATTATGTGGCAGTGAAAAACGGGCAAGGTGAAAGTGCGCTCTACTTTCGAATCCTTCGAAAAATAAAGCCAGAAAAAAAATTAAAACCATTCCAAAATTTTCGGATATCTACGGATATACTCAGAATTTCAGAACATTCTCACATTGAAAGATACTGCTAAAAATATTTACTGTTACAGGGTAATTCACAAATAATTTACAATACGACTTCCAAACACTCAATAATTCAACAACGAGAACTAAAATACTTACACGTTCACAATATTGTGGCTGGAAGGTTTTGCTATCATTATTCGTTTACAGGGAGAGCCATACAGCAAGCCGTCAAATAAAATTACACTTGGAAATTATTGAAAAGATAAATTGCAATTTTTTTATTTCCTTCTGAGTACCTTAATACTATATGACATTGCGTATGAATAACCGTAGGATTTTGAAATATATAGGTTCATTGAATTGTTTTATAATATCCTACAAAATGTATCAGTATAAATACAAGTACAAGCTCTTATACACGGGACATTAACGATGATAATTTTCCGTTTTATTATGTAGGTACAATCCAACCATTGTACTCATTTTGTACTTCATATACGTGTAACGTGTGGGGTGAGTTTGAAAGTATATAAAATCAAGAGTACAAACGATATTGCAACAACTATCAGAAAAATTAATTGAACCGGTTAAGTCATCTCCACACCACCACACTTAAAAAAATGGTCCAAGTAAAACGTTTTCCCGACTTTTTTTCGATTGTGGTAAGAAAATTAATAACTATATTGAAAAAAATAACATTTTGTCTATAAAAAAATGAGTATTTTGAACGCATGAACTTGTAGCTATAATATTGTTTACATACAGCAAGTGCTTCGAACATTAGATAATTCACTTTGTATAATGTCAGGTCAACATTTTACTAGCGCTGGAATAGTGTATATTCATATTTATCTACTTTGTGTTTCTGAAAAGTATATCATAAAAACAAAACGTGTTACAGGCATAATACAACAATTTATTTGCAGTAGAGCTAGGTGTTCCTACGACAATGAAACTGTTCACCTACTTGTTGCTATGCGACCAGTTCGTGATCAATCGGTAGTAACCGTTGCACTGATCATCAACGTTTTCAAAAAACTGGCCTCATTCCAATTCCATCATTTGAGTTAGTAGTTGTATGTGGATGTGTTACATCGTGTGCCGGCATTATACTATTATTACTGTTGTGAGTTGTGTGAATAGTATAAGTTTGATTTATGTATTTTACTTGTTGGTATGTAGAATGTGGATTTTGACCTAACATTTCTAGAGTATTGACATTTTATGTATAATAGAATCAGGAGAATCTTCCAAAAGACTGAACAAAAGTTTTGTTTCAATAAAAATATTAAAAATTTACTTATTTTTATTTCATTTCTTCATTATCTTTTATTTTCAATTTTAAGAACGTTCTAATTCTATATTATGTTATATGCATAACTTGGATTTGTTATGATCATAATGAGGAAAGACATTGAAGCTTGCCTGTTTGTTCATTCATTCATACTGATGAATACAAACAGATTCAACAAAGTTCCGAAATTTTTAATTATGAAACAGGTTGTACTGGGTGATCCAGTAAGGGTATGGCCAGCTGCGATGATTTGTTTGAAAGAACCGTCAAAATGTTATATACTTCTTTCCACATCAATTTATAGTTCATGAAAAAATATTGCCATAAAACTGCAATCTCTTTCTCCAGTTTTTCTTGAGTAGTGTATTTTGCTAGCCTGGATATGCCATGCAAGTACGTTTTCTTATAGTATAAACCTTGGTGCAACCAAACCTTACATATAATTTTAAATTCAAGAATGAAATGGATATATTGAAAATAAGGCTTTATAAAAAACAAATGATCCTTCTTTGAAGAACTAATAACTCTAAACTGAGGGTAAGTGGATATTTCAATTGAGTCCCTTGTATCCTGATACCAAAGATGGAATGAAAGTTATTAAAGGTGAGACAATAATAAACTACCCAAAAGTGAGTCATTTGATGAGGCCAAGTAAACTAAAATTACTATAATAATCTAAAAATGTTGCTGCAGTAGAATATTGTATAGTAGCAACTAATATATTTTTTAGTAGCTTTAAGTATATTAGTTATTTGAGAGTAAATCATTCTTCATCAATGGTAAATTTACTTGTCACTAGTAGTTATCAAACTGAGCACCTACTGCAGATAAAACGTAGATTTTGGCTTATGATATAAAAAGTTTGCTTCTAGTAAAGAGTTTAATATCGTTAGGTTACATTGCGTTTCTGAAATAACATCAATAACAGCAAGTAATCAAATTCAGGAATCTAATTTTTCTTGTAGCTAATGAAGTGTTTACTTGTCCCATATAGTATGCCAATTTTCACTTGGTGGTATGCAAGTTTTACTTGCTACTATTAGAGACAAATAGAGATTAATAGTGGTTTTTCAAGTTATTGTTGTGAACATCCCACAACGTTTGTTTGACAGCATACAGCTCTAGGGTGCATTCTTAATTTAAATCAAATAGGTTTCTTATTGCACAAGTCTATTCAAATGAAATGTTTGTCTTTGAATAATGTCTTGTGTTTAGATGCCGCTAAATGAATCTGGAAGCGATTCATCAACCTTTTAATCGGTTCTTCAAGTGATTCTGCTGACAATTTTTCCCATAAACGATTCTAACTCCAAGCAAAATTTTGAACCCCATTACTTTGTGTAGTTTGTCCAGCATTTGTTGTGAATCAAATGCTATTCAAATATCATTCAATTAAAAAAACATACTAAATATATTACCATGTATACTCCATAGCTATACTCCATAGCTTACGGTTTGAAACCACATCTAAATCATTATTTTTACAGAACTAAGTTGGATTCGATAATTTTTGGTTCATATTGTCGTGAATTGGGGTTTATTCACGACTAACTAGGTAGATACTTTTTTTTTGTTATTACCATCAACCGATTGCACCCCTACGCGCAACCCTCGGAAGTCTTCGAGAGACTTGTGTGAGCTAGGGAAGACGCAGCCCTTACCTTTCAACGTGTGATGCGATGCACGAGACCGGTGAATCGGTGGATCGAACCCACGACCCCACGCTTGCGAGGCGTACGCCTTTACCAGCCGACCACCACTGATCATTTATATAGATTTAAAACAGTTTCGAAAAATATAATAACATTTATTTCACTTACTATGTATAAATATGAGATTGAGACGATTAAATTTAATGAAGGAAATAATGTATTAAAGAATTAATGAATCTCTCCTAGAGTGGTTATGGTTTAAACAAATTATTCTAAAAAGATCTTACTTACAATAAATTCGGGTATATACATTTTAGGAACATTTTCCATGAATCTAATCTTTATTCTTCCAAACTCCCCCCATAGCCCTCACTAGCTGTGGGCACGGCAGAACTCTAAACTCGACTACCAGATCGAACTATCAGTGGCCATTTTGAAAACACTTGTTTTCTGTTCATGGCACAATTGTGTTTCAAAATAAAATAACTCCGCTCACGTATTGAATAATAATAAAATATTTTAATATACAGTGCATTCGATCTATTTTTGACAATATCAAAGTGAGCTTATTTCACAAAGTGTCATATTGTGCGACAGTTGTCTTGAACATTTTCGACAATACATACCTATTAGTGTTATTTTCGTTAAGTTTTACAATATTTTGTAAAGATTTTTTAATTTGTTGTGTTGGTTACTACAAAATGGCGTTCGTAAATAGGATAAGTTGTGAAAGTATGTGAAAGACTGTGTTAACTTAGACAGTTCGCTTAAACCAAGAAGAAAATATCGATGTTTTGCAAGTTGCCTATTTTGGATGACACGTTGCTGGATTTCCTTCACTAGATGTAGCTGAAAATACAAGAATTGATTTGAATTGTTTTAATTCTGTAGGATAGTAATTGACAAATTGCAAGTAAATACTCTTTTTAATAATTTAAAATCGTAATTGTATTTGATTGTTTGCTGTATTAAAGTAATGATAGTGAAATCTTTAATTTTCGAAATTGTGAGCGTGTAAATATTAACTTTGAGAAATAAGTTCTGTTGAATTATTGAGTGTTTCAAAAACGTATTGTGAAGCATTCCTGAATATCCTGTAGGTAACAGTAATTATTTCTAGGTGTACTTCAGATCAAAACTTATATTGAACCAACATATGCATATATGTCAAAACAGTTTTTCAATTTAAGCAAAAAATCTGATGAAATCCACATTTCTCCACTTTAAGGCTCTGTATCTAGAAAAATGGCAATAGAATCAGATGTAGAAATCGTTCCTCTTAAGACGTTATTGGAATAAAAATATACTGAGAAAATGGTTACATTTGACCATCAGGGAAATTTTAGAATACAGTGTTCATGGTTTTTGTACATTTCTTGAAATTGAATACCTTTTGACAGATAAACCACCTTGTATAATGTCTTGACGCTTAGAGACACCCATATATTAGCTGTATTAACTTTCCCCCAAATCAACTCATAAGTGCAGGGTTTTGAATTAGGTAATCCTAAAAAAAATTATTTGATATTGTGGTTCTCTCTATTTAACACCCTGTATAAAAACTGTGTGCTATGTGATATTTTTTCCTCAAAATACCATACTGAGGGGTATCTTTCGAAAATATGCCCTCCTAAGGTAACAGTAGAAAAAGTGAGAATTTGCAAAAAACTACTGTCATTCATTTGTGAAAACATGTAGTGAACGTGTGTATGAAACAGAAATTCAATCTAGCTCATGATTTAACAAAAAAAAACGAAAATCTGGGCAATTTTCAGCTTCATCACCAGACAGGAATTCCGTGCCTTGTGTCGATTTGTCCCTGATTTGCCACGTTCCGGAGAAGTCTGACACCTCCGCTCGGAACGCATTCATTTGTTTATATGCGCACTGGCTACACTGCTGCCATCACTGTTGTTGACGGCATCCGACAGAAACTTCTCTTTCAGTACATCGAATGCGGTCGCGTATTGAGATGTGTTATCGTACGAATATATTTAGAAAAGTCGGGTTGTAATTCGGTGTTTTTTATCCAACGACGACGTTGATTCGCGAAGATTTTGCCGTCGATAGTCTCCGAATACTACAACAAACACGCATGATTTCAAAAGTGAGTCGACACATTGTTTTTTAGTTCCGATTTCGCTTTGTTTCTTTGTTACCTGCAATTCAGGCTGCCATTTTATACCCTCTGTAGGAGAGATTTATCTAGTAGAGTGCACTGTTTTTACACCCCTTTGATTCACTTTGCGTATGTGCACGGTAGAACGGAACATCATTATCGAACAATCATGCCATTAAAGAAAAAAAAATATCATCCATTGACGTTTTTTTGTTTACTTTTTTGATTTTGTACATTATCAATAGTCTCTTTCTCTATAGCAAATACCTTCAATGACAATTCCTAAAAATCATAACAAACCATTTGCTTAAATACGGGATTAGAAAGGTCTCCTTCTCTTTGTTATGAGAGTCAGCTGTTTTGCAGAGCTGTTCAACTTTCAGGTCAAGTTTTCACTCCGTCGTTTCTTGCTCATTCTGTTTTGCGTCGTATTGCACACGTGTGGGATGGAGAGGAGCGCAATTTCTTTGTCCAAAAATGCGTCTTTTCCAATGTTTATGTTTTGTGAAATTCGTGCCTGGAAAGATTTTGAATGGAGCCAATGGAGGTAGTTTGTTGACCTTTTTGTAGTTATAATGTTTAATAGAGGATGTTGTGATTGGCAAATAGGATGTGGATTGTGGGAAGGATATCTACCTAGTTTTATTCACCCCTTCTCTCTTCAGCGATGTTTACTAAATCTACTAGGTATGATACGTTTTTCATACCTAAGTATTTGATGTAGAATAGAACCAAAACAAGTTTTGATCTCAATGAATAAGTACCTATTTTGTCCTTGTCGCAAATTACTTTCTAATGATCTTGATCGGAACAAACACGATATGGACTGGCTTACCTAGGTACTGTTAGGATACGGAGTTTCATAAAACTAGTGTCTAATGAATCAGTACCTAATAAAAATTGTATAAAAACCTGCTATAATGTTTTCGTTTTACCTATTTTTTCATAAAACCATAGCCATTTCCAATCATTTAGTAACATCAGAAAGGTACCTATCTAGCAGATGAGTTTCATTCGATAAATCTGAATCAGAACATCCAATATCCAGTCGTACCTATTTGAGAAAAGAAATCAAAATTAGAAAATGACATTTGAATTTGACTATAGAATGCAGAAAAGAAAACAAATTCAGATTGAAATATGGTTATTAACGTTACAAAACCGATATGTAGCAAATAAAGGATGAGGTTGAATATTGAATTCGTTGCGTATCGGCCGTGTGTCGTTCAAGACTTTTAGTAATCCCGCTGAAAGATTATAGACCAAGCTATACAGGGTGTTTCAAATTCGATCCTCACCATTGGGATCTCGGAAACTATGAGAGATACGAAGATGGTTCAATTGGAGCAAAGTTGCGCATTTACCTGGCTAACAATATGCCGTTGAGAAAGTTCTGAAATTCCAAGTATATCCGGAGATATCCGGAAAAACAGAAATTTCAGAAAATGGTTTTTATTTTTTTGTGGCTTTATTTTTCGAAGGATTTGAAAATAAATTGCACTTTTTCCCTGCTACATAATGGTGTTTTTAGAGTTGCTATCAGACGTTTCGTCTTCCGGCCACCATCATCAACTTTATTTTTTCTTATGGGCGCTACATTGGATTCCTTCTGTTTTGAATAGAACCAGATTTTTCCTTTTCAATGATGTATCATAAGTAATCATTCTTGTTCGAAAAATTGGAGATATTGAAAAAAATGTATTCTTATATATTTATCTTATACAGGGCTATTCAAATTCGTTTCTGTACATGGGGATCTCGTAAACGATAAGAGATAGAGTGTCGGTTGAATCGTGGCAAAGTTGCGTATTTTAGAGAACTATTCAATGATGTAAAAAAATCGAATTTAGCTCTTTTGGTTCTGGAGATATACAGGAAAAACCACAAAATCCCAAATTATTTTTTTGCCTGTATCTTCTTCATTCGCAGACATATTGAAAATCTGTCCACATTTTGCTATTGGCACTTGATGCGGGCTATCAGAATATGTCCATGAATCTTTTATACAGGGTGTCATCTGACTTGGGCCACCTCTATCTTTAAATTTTTAAATACGGACCTGTATTTTTTGTTGTAGTTTTTGGATCGTCGACGTTCACTTCATACTGAGAAATTTAATTTAATATTTCGGGATGTTCCGGTAATATTTTATTATAATTGGGTGAATTATTCCCTTTTAAATTACTGCCCTGGAAATTGGTTGATTGAGTTAAATACAAACATAATAGCAACTTTCACGTCTCCCCATGTACCATAGTATTGTTCGAGAGTATTTTTTTCATTTTTAGGTACCAATCGAGATACCAATTCATATTTCTTCACATTTTCAATGCTCTGAGCGTTTTCTACAATGAACATCGAATAGCAAAACCTTTTATGATTATCTGAAACATATCTACAACAAAAATAGATTATATGTATTTTGATAAGCTGAAAAAGAAATGATAGCAATAATTACATCCGAAACGAACACTATACTTAATTGTAATGAAAATTGAAATGAAGTAATTTATATACACAAAAAAATTAACGGCGCAATAAATGTTCGAATTGGAGTCCTTCCATTTCGAGACATTTTTGAACTCGTTTTTTCATATTATTTATTGCCCTTAATACACTTCTTTGCTGCATTGTTGCGAAAGCAATTAAAATCCTCAGTCTCACGTCTTCCACATTTTCTTGCACAATAAGTGATTCTTGGAGATAGAAAGATCATAACACCACATTTTCGCTAGTTACTATAATACTTACCTATAAGTTGCTGATGTCTTTAGTTACCATGGTTAAACCGATGCAATCTCAGTAGACAATTGTCGATAATATTTTGATATCAAGTGCCAATAGCAAAATGTGGACAGATTTTCAATACTTATGCCTGCAAATAAAGAAGATACATGCAAAAAAATAATTTGGGATTTTGTGTTTTTTCCTGTATATCTCCAGAACCAAAAGAGCTGAATTCGATTTTTTTACATCATTGAATTAGTCTCTAAAATACGCTACTTTGCCACAATTTAACCGACACTCTATCTCTTATCGTTTACGAGATCACCATGTACAGAAACGAATTTGAATATCTTATATAATAGGCTTCGACTTTGATGTTTCTTCTAAATTTGACTTTCAATTTGTTACATTCAATGACATTTTTTGAACAAGTCATTAAAGTTTTGGCGAAACATGGCTTTCACGAATGAAAAAAAAAAAAGAGATATGATGAATTTATTACAAATACCAAAGAAACAGTGTTAGGACATCGGAAAGTATTTAAACTTGTATCCCGAAAGACGACAACCACATTGAACTATGTTCAAGTTATTAGATCAAAATCTCACCGAGTTTGGTTCATTTGAAAAGCCAATGAAAAAATACGAAGACAGAATCAACAATCAAAATTTGATAAATGAGGTGTGTATGAGATAACTTAGACATTGTGTTCTTTTCAATGAAAATAGAACTTTGAACAAATAACAATAATTAACTGAAATGTAAAGACAAAAGTAAATCACAGCAAATGCTCAAAATTGTTCATGATAACACAACTGTGCCCTTCTTCGAATATTATTTACTGCACGAAATATTTCCCTCCTCCTCAATCTTCCGAACTCTCTAACAACAACAACAACAATGCTGTGTTGAAGATCCTCAATATTTTGATATTCCCTCTAACATGAACTCTATTTTTCAGTGAGCTCCATAATAATGTATCCATAACATTTAAGTCTGGAGACCTTGCTGGCCATCTCATCGGCCCATTGTTCCCTATCCATTTATCACCAAACCATTCAGTCAGGTAATTAGATACTCGTCTGGTAGTGTGCGGTGGGGCACCATCATATTGAAACCAGATGTTATAGTTAGCCAAAGGTAGCTCATCCAAATAGTCTTCGAAAATCGACATTAAAAACTGGTGATAGGTTTCTCCATTCAGAATTCCGTCAAATAAATGAGGACCCAAAATTCTATCTTGTAAATTCCTGCCCACATGTTAATACTAAATCGCACTTGAGGTCGAAATTCTCGGAACTGCCTGGGGTTGTTTATGCTCCGAATGCACAGAGAGAAATAAATGTTTTCTACACAATTGTGAAACATTTCAGCAAAATTTGTTTCTAAAAAGTTGACAGCACCAATTTGTTAATTTTTCTTCTATAATAGTGTATTGGAGATATTGTGTATAAACGATACACTACAGTGTTGTATTATTCTGAATATTTTTGTTTTAATTTTATACACAAAATATACAAAATTAATCGGTATGTTGTGCAACGAATGTCAACAACTTATGTACTGCTTATGCATAAGTTGTAATGAATGGCAACAGTTTGTGTACCTAGTTTGTACAAATTGTGTTTGTATTTTAAATATAGGATCCAAAAAATGTCACTTTGTGTACTCCGCATACATGAATTGTGTAGGTATATTGTACATATTTGTGTACAAAGCAAGGCCAATTTTTATAGGTACCATTTATAATTTCAAGAAAGGATACACATTCAAACGGAAGAAGTTAAGAATAAGCATCAGTTTCAACCTGCTCGCTTCTTCATATCTTATTCTGTTCAGAAATTATAAGCTTCATTTTACAGAAGGTTGAAATAAAATTAAATGTCATTCAAATAATGTTTATTTCATCACAAAGAACTAATAACAAAAATAACTGATAAACTCTAATTACAAATAAAATAACAGAAACACAAAATACCAAACAGAACATGCATAGATGAACCATACATTTTATTATTTTGGAACACGTTGAATAATAATAAAGTTTGAAGTAATCTTCTTGTCAAATTATATTTATTCAAGTAGGAGGTAGGTACGAGTATGCACCTTTAAAACCGTTAAAAATGATGAAAATTAGTCAGTTTGTAGGTTTCATGTAATAACAAAAAGTAATAGCAATACCAACCTTCAAATATTGGTATCAGTTTGCAAATATTCTAACACTTCCATTTGACATAAAACTACATACACATGAGCAAATAATGAAAACCAGCTTCGCCATTTGATCAGCATAAAACAATCAAACCATGAAGGACTGGACATTTGGAGTGCCGCGCTTGCGTATTTAGTTGGGTGAGACGACGCCTTGGTCAAGTTGTGGCAAATTACACAATTGTGTTGAAATAGTATACAATTTGTGCATATCATATAGAAAGTACACAACGGGTGTAAGATAGGTTCAATGCGTTGTGTTTTCCATATAAATTGTGTTATGGTAGATGTGCATATTTTTGTGTATTTTTAGGCAATGTGGAAGTGCATGAATACTATACAAATTGACTTGCACAAATATTTATTGAATTTCACAAAACGCGTATGATGAAAGAACAGACAATTGTGTAAAATATCTACACAACTGTGTCTTACACAACGTTGTGCATGAACCTGCTGCAGTCTTTTCTCTCTGTGTGTGTTCGTTATTTCGGTTGAATATCCCACAACTCGTGAAAGTGCTTTCATCTGTTCAAATTATATTTTCCTGGAAAACAGGAAAATCAGGTCTTCCAATTCCAATTACAAAATTCTAATCGCCTTTCGGGATCACCTGGATGCAATTTTTGAGATATGTGTATTTTGTAACATTTTATTTAAATCGCTTTTTTTTGAGATGTCTCCAATGACAAATACTCATATCGGAGGAAATTTGACGAGTAGATTTCCCGGGGTTTATGTTTATCTGCAAATTATTAATTTTTTTCCTGGTCTATTCTGTCTCCGTATTTTTTCCTCGGCTTTTCAAATGAACCAAACTCGGTAAGATTTTGATCCAATAACTTGAACATAGTTCGATGTGGTTGTCGTCTTTCGGGATACAAGTTTAAATACATTTCTGATGTCCACTGTTTCTATGGTATTTGAAATAAATTTGTATCATATCTTTTTTCTTCATTCATGAGAGCCGTTTTTCGCCAAAAATTCAATGACTTGTACAATAACAAAATGTCATTGGGTGTAACAAATTGAAAGTAAAATTTAGAAACATCAATGTCGAAGCCTATTATGATAAGAATTAATTTTTTTCAATTCAATATCTCCAATTTTTCGAAAAAGAATGATAACTTATGATACATCATTGAAAAGGAAAAATCTGGTTCTATTTAAAACAGAAAGAATCCAATGTAGCGCTCATAAGAAAAAATAAAGTTGATGATGGTGGCTGGAAGACGA
Organism: Chrysolina oricalcia; assembly: GCA_944452925.2. Lineage (NCBI taxonomy): Eukaryota > Metazoa > Arthropoda > Insecta > Coleoptera > Chrysomelidae > Chrysolina > Chrysolina oricalcia. The sequence goes on along the minus strand of OX101817.2, from coordinate 53,803,999 downwards.
AACGTCGGATAGCAAATCTGAAAACACTTTTACGTTGCAGGGAAAAGGTAACAAGGTGGAAGTACAATTTATTTTCGAATGTTTCGAAAAATAGAAGCAGAAAAAAATAAAAACCATTTTCTGTTTTTTCCGAATATCTCCGGATATACTCGGAATTTCAGAACTTTCTCAACGGCATATTGTTAGTCAGGTAAAAGCGCAACTTTGCCCCAATTTAACCATCTTCGTATCTCTCATAGTTTCCGAGATCCCAATGGTGAGGATCGAATTTGAAACAAACACCCTGTATAGGTTTTTCCTCACAAAATAAAAGATACAAATGGCCTATACTAATTTTTATGAAATAGTTCGTTAATGAAAACCCCTGTTTCCGGCTTTCCGCCCCAGCAAAATTGCTTTGTGGAATTTTTTAAACAAGAAATATTGAAAGAAATTACAACTTTTTTGGTTTTTTGGAAATATCTCAAATATTATTCAAGGAATCGTTTTACAGTCAATGGAACTTTTGTAAAGATTCATAAATTCATAAAACCTACAAAATGGATTTTCATTCGACCGGATCGGTGCATTTTCCACTTAGACAATTTTTCAAAAATTCATAATTTTTATAAATCTGAAGCTGGACAAACAATATTGCGGAAACTGATAGATAATAATATGTGGTTCAACTGTGCGCAAGATGTTTTCTGTCCGATGTTTAGTTTTTGCACAATCTCGTTATAAATAATTTGATGGCACATCTAGCAAGATGCGCCGATTTAAGGGAAATCGTCGTATTCAGATTTTGTAAACGGCATCTGGAAGTAGAGATCAATATCTTCAATTTGTATGTTCTGGATTTTCACCTGAGAGATAGGAAATGTGTTAAAAATGTTAAAAATGTTGATCGAAAACGCTTCAAAGTGCGTCCGAAGTCACCCGAAGTCGCACTGAAATTAATAGTCCAAGCAATAGGGAAAAGTGCGTGCAAAAATTAATATCCGAAAACAAAAAATATGAGCGTATAGGAAATTGGAATTCAGCATGAGTTTCTATTTCATGCGACTCGATCGTGATTACCGAACATAACCTAAAAAATTGTCAAAGTTGCGAAAAGCGTTTTTTTGTTGATAACTAAAAAACTACAGCTCCGATCGAGAAAAGTCAAATTAGGAAATTGAAGGTATCAGAAAGATCTATCAATTGAATCACTCATAGTTTTCCGATATCATTGATACTTTTCGAGTTATATCGGAAAAACCGTGTAAAATCGGTTTTTCTATAACTCGTTAACTGTGAGGTATTGAAACTTGTTACTTACCGTTATGTCTAGCCTATGACAAGCCAAAAAAGCCTTTCTTTGAAAATTTGATAAATATTGATTAGATTTCAAAATATGTGAAGTTTTCTCAAAAAAGATGCTCTCTCAATATGGCTACTCTTGCTCGGAGAATGATGCTACAGTAACGATTCATGGCTTATTTTTTTCTGTAAGAGTTTTTCTTTCATATTATCAAATAAGTATATTGATTTTTTTAATTTTAAGAGTCAAAAATTACTTTAAAAAAATTGCACAATTTTTTTACGTTTTTTTCTTAAATACATTGCTCAATTTTGTTTTTATATAAATGACTTTCATGAAAATGGATTCCTAGCATGATTTCAAGCATTAAAAAAAAATTGAATTCCTACTATCACTAGGAGCCGAGATAATTTTTTTTTATTTCAAATGAATCTGAAAGACGCAATAATCATCGTACAGCATTCACCTTCGTGGATTTTAAGGTTGAATACCTATATTTTCAATAAAAAAATACTAGGATATGTCTAGTTCACTTGCAGTATTATTAATTGATGAATAAAGTGAGGCGTGCAGGCGCGGGTCGCGATAGCTGTAGCGGGTGGCGGAGTGGGGATAGCACTAAAAACTTATTTCGTGCGTTCAAAGTGGCTTGTGCTTGAAAAATATTGAGCGAGGGGGTGACCACTCATCAGAAAACGTACACGTATTGCCGAAATACCTTATGATTTCATGAAATATTTGGGATTTCCGTGGATTTCCTGGAAATCTTATGTGACTTCGAGAGATTTCCGGGGATTTCGTGGGGATCATATAAGATTTTGAGGGATTTCCGATGATTCCGTGGAAATCGCATACGATTCCGAGAGATTTCCAATGATTTCTTGGAAATCCCAACCGATTTCGATGGTTGTCCTGTCTGATTTGCTTGTTTAGTTTTCTCTGAATGTTTTAATTTTACTTTATTGGAAAGTAAATCGAAGTGAGTTTTGAAGTGTCTATTCACATTGGAGAGAACCCATTTTTGTTTATTTCTACTATCAGAGCAGGAATATGCCTTGGAAATGAAACTGCACAAAGGGCATTCAACTAAAACACAATTTCCTTGTACTCCTACTACTAGCTTCTCGATTTTTTGGGAACATTATTCTAATATGGTCTCACCATCTGTCAAAATCTTCATTTGGTAGGACTTGACGATATGTGTCGAACTATTTCTTCTTTATTTTTATCCTGAATAACTTAATCACACCCTTGGGTAGATACACAATTTGATACTTTGTGATTTTCATTTGATTCCTCATTTCTATGATAATTTTTTCCCGAGTCGTTTACTTTTTGTGATATTTTTGTTTAGTGGCCCGAGTGTACTTTATTTTTTTCTTCTAGAAAAACTTGGCATAATTGAGCTACTTTAACTAACAGTTTTGAAATTTTTTGAAAATTGAGACGTTCCTCTAATATATGCCAAAAAACAGTTTGCTTTCATTATCTTCTAACAAGTTATTGAGGTCCGTCTTAGCAAAATCCTTCAACTTTTCTATATCTTCCTCACTGAACAATAACAACGAAAAATGATTATCGAAGCCAGTATAGATCATAAGCTCTTTGAGGTATTTTGGATAAACATCTACATCAAGTTTCAGATCCCTCAGAATTTGGTTTATCTTATCGATAGGAATATCACTGGAGATTGCCATGTGCTATGAAAAAAAATTATCTGTATTTCACGGCATAATTTTATTTGAATCGTATTCTATTGGCTTGCCGGCTCTCATAATAGTATATTATTCAATACTATACTTTATCCACGACCAGTAAAAAAAAGATTTTTTGCTGGAAATTTTTGTTACATCACATAAATATTTTTAGAGACAATTCTAACAAATATTTCATACAATACTGTTGACAAGTTTGAGTCAAATTTGTTTGGATTCAAACGCAATTTCGATATGACACGCACATTCATAGTTGCTGATAGCTCAGTGTAGATGCTCCTTGCCTTCTTTTTCTTAATATGTAGGTACAGAACTGAATTGAAAATATTCGGTGGTTTATACGATAAAATTTTAAAAACCGATTGTTTGTAACAAAACAATATAATATTATAGCTGAATCAAGGAAGTATTTGACAGCAGTGAATAATGGGTATTATTAAGGTCGAGCAAAGGGACGTATAATGGGTACATGATACAATAGTCGTGGGGAATAGTATATTCTTCAACGAGCGTATAATAATAGCTATTATTCTCGAGGATAAAAATTCCGAAACGAGCCGAAGGCGGGTTTAGGAATTATCCGAGAAAATAATAGCTATTATACGCGAGAAGACTATACTTTCTCTACGACTATACGATAGTCAGAGTTTTAATGAAATCTAAATATTATTTATGAAAATAAGTATAAATTATAAAGTAATATAAGGTAGAATAACAATTATACATGAATAATCGGTGTTCATTCATGAATGAATAAATGCCTTAATTGAAAATAATAAAAAAAAACTTACTCACTATCACTGCTTTCCCAATCCGCTCTATTCATTTTTATATTAGGTACTTGTCACACAGATCAAAGTTAAAACTAAGAAAATAGTCAATCTGACATTCGCGGATGCCAAGCTGTGACAAAAGTTCAATCAAGCAAAGCCTTGAGAAATTTGTTTGTTAAACCTCTCAGTTCCCGTGGATTCTGAAAATTCTGGACCTGTGATTGGCCGAGTGCCGTTAAATAATGACGGTGTCTTGGAATCATCTTTATTCTTTAATTAAAAATCAATATGTAATTAACGTAGAATACAATAGTCGTAGAGAAAATATGTTTCCCTAGCATCTATCAATCGTTCGTTTCTACGCATGCATTATAATTTCTCATTTCTCTAGCGACTGCGATTTCCGAAGAGGATTTCGGTGATGATTTCGAAAGTTTTGTCAGTGATTTCCGGATTTCCAATAGGATTTCGGGGATTTCAAAGTGATTTCCGATTTCTGGAGCGATTTCCTAAGTGATTGCGGGATTTCAGCCGAAAATCAAGCGATTGCGGTCGATTGCGGGGCAAATTTGTACACGTATTGCCAGAGTGGTCACCCCCTCGATATTGAGTATCTCGGCTTGTTGTTCACGTACGTTTTCTTTTGCAATGTACACTAGTACTTGAAATTGATCCAATAACTTTTCTTTTCTTTTTCAATTCACTGTCAGGACGAAAATGTCTTTAATGTAAACAGTTTTGTATCCCCATTGCGCCACCCGCTAAAATTGCATCGCTCCGCGCCTGCACGCCTCATTTTGTTCATCAATTAATAATACTGCAAATGAACTAGTCATATCCTAGTATTTTATTATCGAAAATTTAGGTATTCAACCTCAATATCCATGAAGGTGACTGCTGTACGATTATTATTGCGCCTTCCAGATTTTTTTGAAATAAAAAAATTATCTCGGCTCCTAGTGATCGTAGGAATTCAATTTTTTTTAATGCGTGAAGTCATGCTAGAAATCTATTTCCATAAAAGACATTTCTATAAAAACAAAATTAAGAAATTTATTTAGAAAAAACATTTAAAAAAATTGTGCAATTTTTTAAAGTAATTTTTTGACACTTAAAATAAATAAAACCAATATACTTATTCGATAATATGAAAGTACAACTGTTACATAAAAAAATAAGACCTGAATAGTTACTGTAGCATCATTCCCCGAGCAAGAGTAGCCATATTGAGAGAGCATCTTATTTGAGAAAAATTCATATATTTTGAAAAATAATCAATATCCATCAATTTTTAATACTTTTTTTGCTTGCCATAGGCTACACAAAACTGTAAGAAACAATTTTCAAAACCTTACAATAAACGAGTTATAGAAACCCCGATTTTTTACGGTTTTTCCGATATAACTCGATAAGTATCAATGATATCAAAGAATTATAGGTTATTTAATTGATACATCTTTTTAATACCTACAATTTCCTAATTTAAGTTTTTTTGACCGGTGCTGTAGTTTTTTAATTATCAACAAAAAAATCGCTTTTCGCAACTTTGCGAATTTTTTAGGTTATGTTCGGTAATCAGGATCGAGTCGCATGAAATAGAAACTCATCCTGAAATTTAATTTCTTATCCGCTCATATTTTTATTTTTCGGATATTAATTTTTGCACATTTAACATTGGGCCGCTTCCTCGTTTCTTGGACTATAACTCGAGTTGAGTTCGGGCGACTTCGGGTGCACTTTGAAGCAATTAGAGTAACTTCCAGTGACATTTTCAATACATTTCCCACCTCTCAGGTGAAAATCCAAAATATACAAATTGTAGATATTGATGTCTACTTCCAAATGCCGTTTACATAATTTGAATAAGAGGATTTTCCTTAAATCGGAGCATTTAGAAATATTTACCCTTGAATTGTTACGAACGGCAGCCCTCAGAAGTCGAAACTTGTGCGAGCCAAGGATTAACGAGGTCTTATCTTTTTACGTGCGATCCCTAGCACTTTCTCGGGCCATCAGAAAAATTTCTGCAGTTGCCATGGTTTGAACCATCGCCGACTGGCAGCCAAAGTGATTGAAACATGTCGCTTTAACCACTCGGCTTCCTGGCGAAAACGGACAGAAACCATCTTGAGCACAGTTGAATTACATGTTTTTATCCATCAGTTCTGCAACATTGTTTGTTCATCTTGAGATTTATGAAAATTAGGAATATTTGAAAAATGGTCTCTTTTTGTAGGTTACATAATTCTCTACAAAATTTCTAGACTGTAAAACGATTCCTCCAATACTTTTTGAGATATTCGCAAAAAAAAAGAAAAAGCTGTAATTGTTTTCACTATTTCTTGTTCAGAAAATTCCACATAGTGATTTTGGTGGGACCAAACCGGGGTTTTCATTTACGAACTATCTTATAGTAATAGTAGTAGTATTTATTGACCATAATCAGTACAGGGTACAATTGGCAAGTCAGAATTTTGACAGTAGATTTCTAAATTAGATAGAGTAGATTCCTAATTTACATACAATTTAAAATTTGAGAGCAGTTAATACCTATTGTAACACAGTGGGTTTGTACAATTTTACAGACTATATACAATTTAAAATTTATATTGCATATTGCATAGTTACACATTAAAAGTAAAAAATAGAAAATTAAAAATATTTAAAAACATTTCATTTTGTGAACACTCAGTGTTTGATTTTTTCTGCTAAAAAATTCTTCTATTGTGTAAAAACAGTTTTCCAGAAGATATTTTTCTGTTGTGCTTTTGAACTTTTTGCAGTCAGTGATGCTTTTTAAGGAATTGGGAAGATTGTTAAAAAGAGAGATGCAGTTGTAAAAAGTGGATTTCTTAAAGGTTGTAGTGTTGTGCTTTGGTATGTCCAACAAGAAATTTCTTGATGGGTAGTTATGGTGACTACCCAGCATTTTAAAGTCAGAAATATTGTTTTTTACAAACGTTACACATTTCAAAATGAAAATGGAATGGAGGGGTAGAATAGAGTATTTTTTAAATACGGGTCTGCACGAGTCGTTGTAATCCAGATCAAACAGTGTCTAATAATTCTTTTTTGAGAAGTAAAGACTCTCCTGTGTTCTGTTGCTAGTCCCCATGTCGCAATGTTACTTGATAAATGGTTATAGGCAAATGCATAATATAGGTTTAACAGTCCTTCTTTGCTCAAAATTGTAAAAATTGTAAAAAGTAGTTGAGGCCGCTTGCGTCTTTTATTTTTTGTGAAAAGAGCCTCTTATTTTTGCCTACAGCTTGACCTAACTCTAGTTAAAATACTTTCAGGTTAATTGAGATTTTTTTTTCAAACCACCGATGTCAATAACTAAATGAAGTTCCATAACTTGAAAACTTCGAAATTCTCGGAAAGTACAAATAGTATAAACTGCCTTTTTTCTGCTGTAATCATTTTTGCACAGTGCTATTTGTGTCAGTTCTCATATTTTTGTGTTGAAATAAAAACTCAATTCCCAAGTATGCGTTGATGAAATGGTGTCTACGTGACAATCTTCACGACCGTTTTCATGGTAGTGATTATAGTAGATGAAGATTTTTGCTGTCGTAGTACTTTTATACTTATCGTGAAGAAAACATTACTTGAAATAAAAACGTTAACAAAAAGTGACGCACGTTTGGTCATTGAGTTGGGACAGGTCCGTAGTCAGGAGCTGTTGGATTTTGTCTGTGTTCTGGAGATGATAAATGTAAATCAGCGGCCAAGCTGTTTGGGCGATTTCTGCCATCTGTGTTATACTGCAAGAATACCCCCATAAACCTAGCAGAACAATTTTGGAATTTTGAGTTTATGATCATGCCATAATTTGTTCATCTCCCCTTAGTCCTCGAAAAAAACCCATAATTAGAACTACTTTATGTAATAGATGAATTGCATCCGAAGCTTCAAGGATAAATGTAAGAACCTGATCTGCTGTCAAAACCGTTTTTTTTCGGAAGATATCCGTTGGATATCATTTAAAAAAATGCTATTAGCCCTGAAAAATGGAAAATATCGGTATTTTCATTGACTACCAGTGTAGATTTCAAAATAGAATATTTCATCCACAATGAATCTGGAGAACATTTTTTGGAATCAAATAAAAAAATCAATCAAAAACACAAAACTAAATAAGAGAAAAATCAAATAACATACAAATTCCTGATAGTACGCCAATAACATGGGCTCATCCATGGCAATAATTTCATTTTTCAATTTCCATTGAATAAATAGTTCGTAATCCTTCTAATATATAATATAAGGGTCTGGATTTTTCCGGCAATCAATTTTTTGTTGCTTTGCTGCATTTTCCATATTCTTTGGTCAAAGTATTTATTTTCATTGATAAGAGGTATCTAAGTATACCGGGTGGCTACGGAAGTATTGCCTACGGAATATCTCAGTTATTGTATGAAGTAGGTTTGTGAAATTTGGAGCGTCGATATAATGACATAAGAGCTAGAATTTGAGCGTATTGACATGTCGAAGTTAACTTCCGGTCTGACCGGAAGTAACATCAACTTTCTTATTTTAAATGGAAACCCTATTATTTTTTCTTTTCGCTTTATTCAGCATTCAATTCCCTTTCTAATGACATATCACAAGTTGGTATCTAACCAGAAACTAGATCAGAAAAAAATTATTATTGAAATTCACCGAGTAGGCCGTGGAAGCAAAATGAAAGCCAAAAATTGAAAAGTTGGCTATGGAAACCATACGTCACTTGATAACAGTTGCTACTACTATGATATTTTGTTTTCGTTCGTCGGCGTTATGAAAAGCCGCCAAAAAAAATATTGGAAAAATTGGGAAAAAAACAATACTCTGTACTTAGGTCCATAACTTAAATAGGAACATACAACTTTTTCTTGCCTGTACTATTCAGCATAACCATTCCTTTCTAATGATAAAATAGAAAGTAATTTTTAGAAATGAAATACAAAAAAATCCAATTATTATTCTTCAAATAACGAAAAAACAGATTTATCGAAAAAAAAAATTCAAATTGATAGGATTAAAGATAAAATAAATTCAAAACAAATGTTCGAAATGCATTCCCTCAGCGTCAATACATTTATTGACTCTGGTGATATATTCATGTAAAACGTTTCTCAACATTTGGGGCGTGATATCTTGGAAAGCTCTACGAATTTTTACTTCTACCTCATGTAGAGTTGTAAGCTGTGTGGAATACACCCTATTTTTAAGATGCCCCCATAGAAAAAAGTCGCACGGGGTAAGATCAGGTGACCTTGGTGGCCACCTTACTGGACCATGGGTTGTTATAAGTCTCTCTTGAAAGCGATTTTGAAGATAATTTCTCGCTATTCTTGAATTATGCGGAGTGGCGCCATCTTGCTGGAAGTACATTCTCTCAGTTATTTCCGCTGGTAGGTTGTTAATGAATTCCGAAATTTCATTCGTTAAAAAATTAAAGTATCTCTCTCCGGTTAGTTGGCCTTGAAAAAGAGTGGGGCCAACAATATGAGTTCCAACTATTCCTTCCCAAACATTCACACCAAATCTCTCCTGGAAGCCGCCTTGTCGAAACCGGTGCTCGTTTGCTATCGCCCAGTACCTGGAACAAAAGACCGTTCACACTTTTAGCACTTCACACTTCGACTATCGACAATAATCCAAATAAAGTACAGTACCTACCTTGTATTATTCCTGTTAAATAATCCATTGTTGGTAAATCTTGACTCGTCCGTAAACAAGATATAATAGTTAAATAGGTGATTCTCAGCATTTTGTCGAAGAAACCAATTACAATATTCCAGGCGCCTTTCACCGTCATTTTCATACAAATGGTGATGCAACTGATACTTGAAGGATTTCAATCGATGTTTTTTCAAAATTTTCCTAGCAGAGTCCTTACTTATAGCTAATTCGGCGCCAATCTGCCTTGAGGAAATTGTGCTATCATATTGTACTAAAGCTAATACATTAATTTCAGTTTCCTCATTAATAACAAATGCTTCTTGGTCTTCGTGAACATCAGGCTCAGTTCTTAATTTTTCTTCAAGCCACTGAAAATACCTTCTTGACGTTTGCTGCCTCCCTGGATATCGCTCTAAATACAATCGTTCAGCGGCATAAGAATTTTTTAAACATTCACCATAAATGAGAAGCATGTCAATTTGTTCGGTTCTTGAATAACGGGGCATTTTTTGAATATTCCACTAACTGATTTCGATTTCCAAACCCTTTTAAAATGGCAGAATCAAAAACACTACTTCGAACGTCAAAATAATATGGATAGCAGCGTTCGTGACAGCTCTCATTTCTTTTTTGTTTCATTCCAAAATACATCTTAATCAGCCTACTTGTTAATATTTTGGTTCGAATGATTATTGCAATGGAATGATTATTCTGAATAGCACAAACATCGTCCATAGGTAGATATTAGAATATCTATGGACGATGGCACAGACCAAGTACGTTTATGTTCCTATTTAACCTAGAACCTACAGGATATAATTTATCATTCCACATTATTTTTAATTTTATTTTTGCGTATGGCGATAATCTGTTTTGTTATTTGAAAAATAATAATTGGATTTTTCGGTATCTCAGTTCAAAAAATTATTTTCTATTATATCATTAGAAAGGAAACGTTATGCTGAATAGTACAGGCAAGAAAAAGTTGTATGTTCCTATTTAAGTTATGGACCTACAGAGTATTGTTTTTTTCCCAATTTTTCCAATATTTTTTTTGGCGGCTTTTTATAACGCCGACGAATGAAAATAAAATATCACAGTAGTAGCAACTGTTATCAAGTGACGTATGGTTTCCATAGCCAACTTTTCAATTTTTGGCTTTCATTTTGCTTCCTCGGCCTACTCGGTGAATTTCAATAATAATTTTTTTCTGATCTAGTTTCTGGTTAGATACCAACTTGTGATATGTCATTAGAAAGGGAATTGAATGCTGAATAAAGCGAAAAGAAAAAAATAGGGTTTCCATTTAAAATAAGAAAGTTGATGTTACTTCCGGTCAGACCGGAAGTTAACTTCGACATGTCAATATGCTCAAATTCTAGCTCTTATGTCATTATATCTACGCTCCAAATTTCACAAACCTACTTCATACAATAACTGAGATATTCCGTAGGCAATACTTCCGTAGCCACCCGGTATAACACAAAGCAGCAGTAACAGTTTCCTAATGTAATGAAACACTGACAACAATATTCAACAAACGTCAAAATGTCAACAAATGTCATGCCTACTGTAAGAAGGAAAGTAGAAAGAAAATAATTCTGAGAGCAATGAACCGATTTGAAAATTGTTTTTTCTTTGAATTAAGATAATTTTTTTCGTTCAAAATAAAATCTTGTATGCACCACGAGCGTTACCAAGGGCCCTCGGGCTAAATCATGTTACCCTTTGGGCGTTAGGATCCATATAACACCCTTGGTGCATAAATAACTAATTAAACACAGAAATTCGGTAATTTAACATTTTCAACAGAATTGTTTTTTATTTCTATCCATTACGAATTTTAAACTCTAAAAATGAAAAAAAAATGTAACAGGCTAGGACCAGGTGAAAAATGTTAATGATCCAACTTAAAAAAAAAATATATATAAGTAAACACGAAAACAATCAAAATGGTGAAACGTGGCTGCATTTAAGGGGTTGAAAACAGTTTTTTGCGATTTGCGGCGAAACATCACCTCTCAGCAAAAAATGTTCAATAAAAAATTTTTAGATAATAAATAAATCGAAAACTTTTGTATCAAACACTTTTTGACATAACCTCAAATTAACCGTCAAAATGGCGAAAAACCGATTTTTCAGTATTTAATTTTTTCTTGCGCACAAATAATTTAATTTACATGAAAATATGTCTTTTTATGTACATTTTTCGCAAAAAAAACATTATTTTCTACGAACAATTCTCTTGGTATTTTTTTGTATTTTTCAAATGGTCTATGTAACTTGTTGGTTTATTGTTCGTTAAACCGCTTAAAATTGAGAAAAAAGTCTCTGAATCATGATTTCCTCAATATTTTCAATAATATTCGACTTCCTTCATTATTTTTAAAACAAAAAGTAGTTTATATTGAACTATGTTTAATAAAATATTTGAATACATAATCACACTACATAATTAATTTGTTATATCGTTTTAAATTTTTTTCACAACTATTGAAAATCATTTAAAATATTGAGAAAATCATGATTCAGAGAGACTTGTCGGTTTTTCTCAATTCTAAGCGGTTTAATGATCAATAAACCACCAACTTACATAGACCATTTTAAAGTGGATATTTAAAAAATTAAATTGATCACTTATAGACCTTCGAAGTACAAAAAACATCAAGACGTGGACGTGGAAGATAAGGGTATTTTTTCGAAAAATGTACATAACTCAAAAACTAGTCGTATTTTGAATTGTGAAAAAAATCATGCATATTCGACACTAAAAAAATCATATTTTAACAAATTTTCATCTAAATAAAAAAAAAATAAATACTGAAAAATCGGATTTTTGCCATTTTGGCGGTTAATTTGAGGTTATGTCAAAAAGTGTTTGATGAAAAAAGTTTTCGATTTTTTTATTATCTACAACTTTTCCATTGAACATTTTTCGCTATTAGGTCACGTTTTGCCTCAAATCGCAAAAACCGTATTCAACCCCTAAACCATCGTCCATAGATATACTAATAAGTCTGGTAACTCCTTTGATGTGGTCGAAAAATGCCGCTCTTTTTGTGAGCGGTCGTAAATCATACGGACATCGTTGCGGCGATGCGAACTGTACACTCTGTTAAACTGGCTAGCCCACCGGAAAGATGGGAATTGGGTACCGTTAATTACCTTTATACCTGGTACCGTAAAGGGTCATATACGAGTTGGGTGCGACTGATTTCTTGAATAATGTCGTTAAGGGTGATTTGAGAAAGTATTATTTTCCTGGAAAAACCATCCTTCTCCACCTATAAATGTCCACTTATACAAAATAAATAAATAGTGTGATATTTGATGCTGTGCTGAGCGGCAATATTGTGATAAGTCATCCTTATTACATAATCGTGCCTGCGACAAGCGTTTATTAGAAAGACAATGTTCAAGTAATAAATTAAAACGAAAAGCAATTGAAGATACTACTGACCCTCCGATGAAAATTTTACGCAAAGAACCGAGGACCCATGGAGAAGAAGAACAGTTAACTACAAAAGACGTAAATAGAATTAAAATGAAAAACAAATATACCGCTTCCTATACAAAAGCTTTATGTTATTTAAAGGAAGGAAGATAAGGTATCGAAAAATGAAATAACAAAATTTGAATTTGTAAAAATAGTTTCACATCATTTTAGAGCAATAAAATAAATATGTACAATTTTTAACACTGTATACATGTTCAGACTATATCATTAAAGAAATCTTTATTAATGACTGTGGCGTACTGGCACCCAACTTCCAAGTATTTGGCACCCAACTCGCATGATAGGTTTTACTACCTGGCTCAGCCGGCACCCAATTCGCAAGCTTCGAGCCCACCAGGCCGGCCAAACAGACAGGGCAAGGGACGCGCGAGGACCGGAGTAAACCAAGCAATAGGGCAAAAATTAATAGTTGAAAAAAAAAATATGAGCGTATAGGAAATCAAAATTAAAGGTGAGTTTCTGTTTCTTGTATCCGACGCACAATAGATTCACATAACCTAAAAAATTGGCAAAGTTGCTAAAAGAGGTTTTTCTTAAATAACTTGAAAACTATAGCTCCGATCGAGATAGTTTAAATGAGAAAGTTGTAGGTATTAAAAAGATCTATCAATTTGTTCTTATAGCAATTTTCGATATTTTCAATACTTTTCGAGTTTTAGCGAAAAAACCGTGAAAAATCGGGATATCGAGAAGTCGTAAACTATTACGTTTCCATACTTCTTATTTACTGTAAGAATAGCTTATTGCCAGTTAGAAAACGATTTTTTTTACTCAATTTTATTAATTATTTTTCGAGATACATCGATTTTTCTAACAAAAAGTGCTCTCATAAATTGGTTCCTCTTGCTTTTTGAATGGTCCTAGGGTAACGTTTCCTGGCTTTTTTTCTTCCTAAAGACTTGTGCTATAATGTTATTAAAGAAATATAGCGATTTTTTAAATTTTAATGGTAAAAAAATGACTTTGAAAAAACTGCACCTTTTTTTAACACGTTTTTTCTGGGCCAGTTTTACAATTTTTGTTTTAGGAAAATGTCCTTGCCGGAAATCGATTCCTGACATTTTTTCACGTATTCTCGAAAAAAAAATTTTCATCTGCGACCTTCTAGACCGGAGATATTTTTTTTTCAAAATAATCTCAAAGACGCAATAAACAGTTTACAGATGTGCCGTTTGTGGGTGTTAATGTTGAATACCTATATTTTCAATAAAAAAATACTCGGATATGTTCTATTAATTTATACTACTAGAAATCCCATAACAAAGTGAAGCGCGTGCGGCTGCCGGAGCGTGCGGCAGAGTGGGGAGAGGGCGGCGCGCTCGCAATGAAAACTGAATGCGTGCATTCAAAGTGGCTTGCGCTTGCTAAATCTTTAATATCTCGGCTTCTAGGCCGCGTACAGGAATCCTTTTGTACTTAATCTGGGGTAGCTCGGCGAGATTAACACGAATATCGTATTTATTTTCTCCTCAGAAGCAAAATATACCCGCATTTATTTATTTTTTGCACATTTCTAATTGATTTGACATTTTGCGTCATTGACGTTATTATTTATTATGAATTTTAATTAAATAAATGCAACATACTAAGATAACTTTGAAATTCCATTTATTTATAATACTATTAAAAAATCTTTACAGTAATTAAAGTACTTATTTGTTAATAACATTTTGTATTCAATCAATTTTTCTCCTCTTAATCAGAAGATCTCTGAATTCATTGTTTTCTTCTACTTCTCCTTCTGTTTCATCTTCTGCTTTCTCTTCTACTTCTTCGATGTTTCTTTGGTTCAGAATTTCTTGAAAATACGTTTCTTCCTCGTCTATTTCGATGTTAGAAAGGGTTTCAAAGTTTTCACATTGAACCGAATCGCAATGCGTGCAAATACTCGTACATTTAAGGAATTTTTTTTACAGCCACATACTTTTGTTTTGCAACCAGTTGCACAGCTACATGATATTTTTTTCATTATCTCCTCCGGTATTAACTGTTCCTCCGTAAAAACTGGCATTAATGCAAGCGCAAGCCACTTTGAACGCACGCATTCAGTTTTCATTGCGAGCGCGCCGCCCTCTCCCCACTCTGCCGCACGCTCCGGCAGCCGCACGCGCTTCACTTTGTTATATGGGATTTCTAGCAGTATGAATTAATAGAACATATCCGAGTATTTTTTTATTGAAAATATAGGTATTCAACATTAACGCCCACAAACGGCACATCTGTAAACTGTTTATTGCGTCTTTGAGATTATTTTGAAAAAAAAAAAATTATCTCCGGTTTAGAAGGTCGCAGATGAAAATTTTTTTTTCGAGAATACGTGAAAAAATGTCAGGAATCGATTTCCGGCAAAGACATTTTCCTAAAACAAAAATTGTAAAACTGGCCCAGAAAAAACGTGTTAAAAAAAGGTGCAGTTTTTTCAAAGTCATTTTTTTACCATTAAAATAAAAAAAATCGCTATATTTCTTTAATAACATAATAGCACAAGTCTTTAGGAAGAAAAAAAGCCCGGAAACGTTACCCTAGGACCACTCAAAAAGCAAGAGGAACCAATTTATGAGAGCACCTTTTTTTAGAAAAATCGATATATCTCGAAAAATAATTAATAAAATTGAGTAAAAAAAATCGTTTTCTAACTGGCAATAAGCTATACTTACAGTAAATAAGAAGTATGGGAACGTAATAGTTTACGACTTCTCGATATCCCGATTTTTCACAGTTTTTTCGCTAAAACTCGAAAAGTATTGAAAATATCGAAAAATGCTATGAGAACAAATTGATAGATCTTTTTAATACCTACAACTTTCTCATTTACACTATCTCGATCGGAGCTATAGTTTTCAAGTTATTTAAGAAAAATCTCTTTTAGCAACTTTGCCAATTTTTTAGGTTATGTGAATCTATTGTGCGTCGGATACAAGAAACAGAAACTCACCTTTAATTTTGATTTCCTATACGCTCATATTTTTTTTTTCAACTATTAATTTTTACAAGCTTAACATTGGGTTATTTCCCTATTGCTTGGACTAGAGGGGATGATTTGGGTCGCTTGCGAGAGTGAGCGGACTTATTAGTATATCTATGGACGATGCCTAATCTGCATCCCCATTTCACCATTTTGATTGTTTTCTTGTTTAAATGGTTTTTTCCTTGAAGTTGGAACCTCAACAACATTTTCCACCTGGTCCTTGCGCCTGTTACTTTTTTCTTTTTCACAAAAATTATATGCACCATTTCATTATTTAAATCGTGATGATTCATTTCCTCCGAATTCAAATTCCCAGACCAAATTCAAATCCTCAGATTTGCATCTTCTCTTTTACAATTTCACAGCACGAAATGCAGAAACCGTAATTCGCCGAAATCAAGTAGGTAGCGTGTTTTTTTTTTCGGCAATTATGGATCAATGTCCTTCATAATGGCTCCGACAACTGTATATAGGAACTTATCCGCATATTCATAGAAACGTTAATCACAAGTTCAAGGTCCTTCCAACAAAGGCTTCGCAGATAAGTCAGCTCACTTTTAAGAATGCATTGTCGGGTATTCATTATTTTTGTTGGGGGTGGGTGGAAATTTTTTTAATTGATCATGAAGTCGTGAATTTATTTTGGTTTTACGTGATTTATTTTCGACTATGACTACGATGGAATATACTTACAGCCTGTTCCTTGTTTCAAATCAATTCGGCGTCATTGCAAACTTCGTTAGTATTTTTTATCTCTGGTAGAAGTCCATTCTAACTCAAAGTGGAATGTCACAAAATCATCTCCACAACTTCAATTCTAAAACAAGTAAGTATAATACTTATAATAATAGTTTTTATTGACAGTTTCTTCCAAAATACATAATATGTACAGTGAAGATTCTATTAAAAATATGAACAGGTTCATAAAGTCAGTTGTGAAATTATCTGCGACTGAAAGTTGGAATTTTGTCGCTATTTTCCTTCGTACAAGATCTCATCTCTTGGAAGGGATTCATGTTGTAAAGAAAAACATTCTCAATTGAAAATTGAATCAATACATGACTCCTCTGGAAATGGAAAAGTCCTACGATAAAATTGAAGTTACTTTTTTGTAATATCTAACTGAAAACAACTACTTCCCCGGCTAAAGCCACGCTGGACATTGAACTACATCTGATAGATATTGAGAAAGACCCTATATAAATTGAGAGAAAAAATCTTAAAGTGAAAATTTGCATTTTCATTCAGATAGTTGATTATTTATTAAATGTCCCGTTTCCATTGGAGATTTTTATCTATAAATGAGATAAGGAAGAATGTTGTTCAGAAGTATCACTCACAGAAATGAGCGATTTTCTATGAGTGATACTTCTGAATAACATTCTCCTTATCTCATTCATAGATAAGAATCTCCAATGGAAACTGGACATTTAATAAATAATCAACTATCTGAATGAAAATTTTCACTTTCAGATTCTTTCTCTCAAGTTATATAGGGAGAATAGATGAAACTTTGAAACCATCTGTTTTTTCCTGATTGAACTTTCGTCGGCATTTTTTACTGAAAAGAGAAAACCAATCAGCATCCATTTGGTGTCATTTGCAACAGTGAGTATTTTGCGCAAATTTTCTCATACATTTTAGTGCTCTTATGGTGCCGTACAAAAAAAAGTAATATAATATCGGATGGCCACTTGTGCATTTTGTAGTCCCACTAATAACCACCTCTATGGCCATAAGTAAACATACACACTCATATTTCATTTCCACTAATGGCCATCAATAAAAAAAAAAAATTTTTGCATCTCTTATAATAAAAATACAAATTCAAGGATATCACTCATCTTTATACTCAACATTAAATCCCATTTTTTGCGTGAAAAATTACGAAGTTCGTACGATGATTTAGGATAGTTTCCTTAAGGAAAACGTTAACGATTTCAGGTCAGTGTTACATTTATAGTGAAACCAAAACTTATCTCCAAATCTTGTCATGGCATTTTTCCCACTTCCAACATTCAAATGCGTCGGTTCCCGCGCAAAAATTGATTTTAAATTAGAGAGGAAGCTTATTATTTCAAGGAACTTCCGGAAGTGCACTTCCGGAAGTGCCCATGAAAAAATTTCAAAAAAAACAAAGGACTACTTAGACATCTGGAAAAATAATTAAGTTTTTTTTAAAAAAAAAATTTCGAAAGAAAAATCAAAGGAAAAATAATAAGGGATTTTTTGAGAAAAAGAATTCGAAATAAAAACAGAGGAAAAATAATTTAGGACATTTTTAAGGAAAAAGGACTGTGCCACGAGGTACAACTAGACATTTTGAGTCATTTGAGTCAATTTTCAGTAATTAAATCTCCGCTTCAGTCATCGGCTTGAGTCTTTCAGTCATCAGTTTGAGCCTTTTAGTATTTTCAATATTTTAAATCTCGTACACATTTTAGCGATATGTCTCCCCCTCGCTTTGCCATATAGTAATATAGCAGGTTAATATTTTTTTCATTATACCTATCTGAAAACACTAAATTTACATGCTTATTAAGCATACTGAAAAAGGATTTTTTTTCGTGCGCCCGCACTGAAAAATGTTCCGTGCTCCCGCATTGAAAAATGTTCCGTGAACTGGTGTCATTATAGCTGCCTATTTACATGTCAAAATTGTTGACAGTTCTCTAGAAATCGAATATTGTTTGAATATTTCCTTACCAACAGGGTAAATAACGCTTGTTTAGTGGCAATTTCTGGATATTTTTGTAACATAAATATTTCAACTAATAATAAATGTTTTTGTTCCTTTACCATTAAAAATAAATGTTTCTTAACAAGCTGGCAGACCAAAAGCCGCAGACAATTTTTGTCAGGGACTGTACCCACTGAAACCGCCGGCAAATATTACCGATAGTTCTCCTGTCTGGAAAATTGATCATTTAGATGAAAACTATTCAATATTATGACTGTGTTCGAATAGAAATGTATCATTCTTATGAATTTAAGGAAGAAATTCAGTAAATGAGATTATTGGTGGGATATACAAACGTGTTCAGATCGTTAGGACATTTGCAAGAATTTTTCTCATAATTGCCATAATTAAGAACTTAGACTCGAAAAATTTGCCAAGAATATTTTTGAAACATTACACCATAAGACCTTGATATTTATAACGACTTGCCCCTTATCAGTTATTTAAAAAAAAATTGCAAATGCAGAAATGGATTAGAACTGTGGAATTTTTCTTGTATTTTTTACAGTAAAATCGACACGCAATAACTGACATATGCGAAATTTTCCAGGAAGTTAGTTGAACTATTCCTTGATCATGAAAGATATCGTTCATTACTCGTACATACATTATTTTTCCGTGCTTGCACGACTTCTCGTGTTCGGCTTCGGTTCCCACGGGAACATGTCACGCAACGCACGGAAAAAGTCTATTTTCTGAACTCGTAATGAAATATACTATTTCATTATACCTATCTGAAAACACTTTATTTACATGCTTATTTAGCATACTGAAAAAGGGAAATTTTTTCCGTGCGCTGTTGTCATTATTGCTGCATATTTACATGTCAAAATTCGTCAGAAAATCGCTCATTTCTGTGAGTGATAATTCTGAATAACATTCTACCTCATCTCATAGATAAGAATCTCCAATGGAAACTGGAAATTTAATAAATCAACTATCTGAATGAAAATGCAAATTTTTACTTTCAGATTTTTTTCTCTCAAGTTATATAGGGTCTTTCTCAATATCCATCAGATGTAGTTCAATGTCCAGCGTGGCTTTAGCCGGGGAAGTAGTTGTTTTCTGTTAGATATTACAAAAAAGTAACTTCAATTTTATCGTAGGTTTTTTCCATTTCCAGAGGAGTCATGCATTGGTTCAATTTTCAATTGAGAATGTTTTCTTTACAACATGTACAGTGAAATTCTGACGAAAAACAGGATTCAACATCTGCAGATGATAACTCATGGCAGATGGTGCTCTTCCATCTAACTTGATTTTCATCCAACTTGGGGGAGTACATGTTTCGGGATTCAGCAAGAATCCATCTTCAGCCTTACACAAGTTCTACAGTAGTTATTTAAGTAACAATCTTTTATGAACGAGTAATGATATTTTTCATTATATCTACCTGAAAACCACAAAAATGTATTATTAATTGAAATATTTATGGTACAAAAATAACCAGAAATTGCCTCAAAACAAGCGTTATTTACCCTGTTGGTAAGGAAATATTCAAATAATTTGCGATTTCTAATGGGGATTAGATTCTTCTAGTCAAATAACGTTTAGTCTCCTTGGGGTTAGGACACATATTAGCTATTTATGTACCAAGTGCGTTAGGATCTAGTATCGCTCGTGATGCATACAAGATTTTATTTTTCACGAAAAAATTATCTTAAACGACGTTTACTTCATAAATTTCTTCTCATAGTATTAACTGCGTTCTGGTCGGCAACTGAGCACAAGTGAGCTATGGAAACATTGAAGAGGTTGCTAAGGGTTGTTTATTTAATGAAATGAAGCTGCATTTTTGTAAGAATTGACAAGCTTGTTAGTGGAGGAAACTAAAAATGGTTGTGTTCATAATAATTATGGAGATCCCACAGAATGTGACTCTCAAAGCTGAAAATGCGTTAGGAAATTTACTGCTTGTGAAATCCAAATACTTATACGAGAAGGAGTATGACCATTTTTTGAAATGGAAAGATGAAAACAGAGTGAGTACCGTAAATGCAACTGTCTTAATGGCATACTTCCAGGAACTCATGAAAAATATTTATGTTTTTTATTTATTTTACATTATTTCAGTCTGAAACATTTAGTGCAAATAGTCTATGGACCAAATACTCACAGCTGAAATCAACATTGATTGTTAAAAAAAACATTAATATATCAGCATTCAGTCGACTGATGGCCTTTCTGAAAGTTAAATCAAAAGGATACATTCCTAAAAAATCAAAGGTGTTGGAAGGTGGACAAGTATTACTTTTCATAAGAAAAGCTCCAGATGATACTTTTCTGCTACATAAAGTTGTTCTGGTAATGGGCGTATTTGGAGGCTTAAGACGTGATGAAATGGTCAAGATGACAATTGATGACATTGAAGACAGAGGAGCCGTTTTACTGATCAAGGTACCAGAAACCAAGTCCTGCACCTCAAAAAGTTTCACTATTGTTGAAGAAAGCGAAATAGGAGCCTTGAACTTAGTTACTACGACCAAAAGGATCTAAACAACGTAGGTTTTTTTTAACCTACAGAAATAATAAATGCATTGAGTTACTTGTAGGTAAAAATACTATAGGAAGTGTTCCTTTTTAATTTGGAAAACCCGAAAGGTTACACCGGACATTAGAGAGTTATCGGAAGCTTCCGTATACTGCAATGCAGTAATAAAAGACGACGTTATTTAAATACTGCATGACTGTATTCGTTTTGTAAAATAAGTGTAATCGGTAATCATCTGGTTTTCCCTTATTTATTACTTACCTTATTTCTAACCTTTGTTGGAAATTGAAAACAAGTCTTATATGTTGTATGGCAAATTGGTAATTACGTTGACTCTACTGCAAGCAGTTGATTTTTTGGGTTTATATTAAAAATTTTCTTTCAATAAAAACACATCATTATCATACGTAAACCGAAAACGTTTAACTCTTTCTTTTAGAATAAATACTTTTATTTACTTTATTTTATTTTACTTTACATCAAAACCTTTGCATCGCCTTATCTCCAATTTATTAATACATTCAAGTAATTAAAGGACAAATATACAACAAAACAAATGAACCAGAAATATCAGGTATCAGATTATATTTTAATGACAGAAAATGTACAATCTGCGATGGCTGGTCACACGTTTAGAAGGAATAATTATAATAAGGGAAAAATAAGACCAACTTAAAGCAGGCATAAATAAAGTCAGGCACTATCCTTAATAAGGGAAATATAAGGTAAGGTACATGAGCGCATGCGCATATGTCAAAATAAGGACGACTTTAATACTGCTCTTTCTAAAGTGCGCGTCCGATAACTCTCTATTGTCTAGGCCGAACGTCGTCAACGCTTCTTGTTCAAGGTAGTGCTTCCTTTGAAACACTAAAATTACATAGAAAATTGAAGAGTAGTACGGTAGCGGTGAGCTACTTATATTGAAGAAAGTATCTGCTTGAAGAACAAAATTGCCACATTGATAGCCTATTCTGTTTCCGAAAAAAAAAATGTTATCGTTCCGAACGAAACCGAATGCACATTGAGGAGTTCATCATCGGTCAACTTATAACCCGCTGACACAACCTGTATATAAAAGTAACAAATTCACATTTTGGCAAAACCAGTATCTTTTATTTACTGAACCCTCTCTCTATTTCGAAACAGTCTGTACATTCATTTGAGTAAACGATCAAATTCACGTTCTAAGGAACTCAGTAAATATCTAGGTATCTATATTGTTTTTATATTGTACCTTTTTTTTGTGGTTGAGATCGTTAACAACCTGGTGAAATATTGAATGGCAATAAGAAATCAGAAATAGTAAACAATGAAAATGCAAGTAGAATTCGGCCAATTATTTTCTGAAAAGGATTACATTTTTCGTATCTATCATTCCACTCAAAAGAACATTGAAAACATGAAAAATTGACTAAAATCGGGGATAATCGTGGCCCCACGTTGGGCGCCACTTTATGTAACCTTTTCTTTGACGGAAAAGACACAATGGGCTCACGGCAACTCTTTTTCTGGTGGCAATGGGTCGGGGTAAGGATTTCTGTTTTTGTTTTAGTCAAAAATTTTCATGGGGACGCCACTCAAATTTGATATCTTTAAAGAAGGGAAACACTGGAATGAAGTACGACGATTCTTAGTTGAAAAAAAAGTGCAAAAGTACTTTAATAAATCTTAAAATTGGAAAACTTATGTAATGTGTTTTAATGAACACTATATCGGGGTGAATGTCACGATTAGGTAACTAATTATTTGACAATATATGTAAAGGTTTTAGTCACCTCTCATAGTACTATGGTTGGCTCACACTCTCAATTTTAAAAACATAACAATAAGATCCCCTGACATTCGAAATCATATGGTAGAATTCATTTAAGTCTCAACACTATCGTTGGGTAGATTTCTCGTGGTTCAATAGGGCCTCTGTACTTGCATTTTGCCAGAAAGCAGCTTGAATAAATTAGATGGGTCTGACCTGTAATTTTGGTTTTTGTCATCACCGGGAACCCGAAGACTCCAGAACTTATCGCATTCGTGTTCGTCTATTTGTGTCCTCACTCTCTCTCACATCAATTCCATGCGAGGAATAAGTAACATTATTCAATTTCGGGAATAATATGTTCTTCCAAAAAATGGGCGTACTGATAGTTCTACAGGTTTTCCAAAAAAGGCCGATAGATCTAAAATATGGAAAATTTGTTTAATAAAAGCACCTGTTAATTTTAAATTTCACAAAGCACCGATAGACTACATACCTTCTCGTCTGAGAATGGCCCTTTTAGAAGTAATTAATTATAACAAATTCAATCGAAGCTTCTGATTCGGGTCGTCCATTAGGCTCGTACAGCCAAATCCCTCTCCCTTTAACCCTTTCATCGAATCCACCTTCGATCCAAAATCTCTATTTCGCGCATCACGTCACCTGGCAGTTTAGAATCGGAGATTTATTCGCCATATTTAGGCAACCACCAGGTCATGGAACATACTTTTGTCGTACAGACAGTGCAATGCTGTAGTAAAGTGTACAGACTGTTTCAGAAATAGGGAGATAATATTAATTCTGTGGTAGAAGTCCATTGTATCTCGAAGTGGAGTGGTATAGTTAAGCGATGCAGCAAGAAGAAGACGACTTTGTGTTTTCTTGCTGCATCGCTTAGATAATATTAAATTTCGTGAGAATGTCAAAATTTTCGTTACAAACTCACAGAACTTCAAACTTGGTACTAATTTTTCAGGAACATTTGAAAATTCTATTTGAGAGAAAATAATTAGTCTCTTTTTTATGTACAGTTATAAATAAAACTTTTCTGAGTAATATATTAATTGAATCACAGAAAAAAACATTTAGTGGGCGTTATAATTCATAATGTCCTCCATAACGCCCTGGGCGTTATGGGTCTGTTAATTGCAACCATTGCCAGGGAGTAATGGACAAGTGAAAAATAAAAACATTTACAACATTCTGTGGTGAGTAAAAGTGTAGAAGACTAAAACAAATCGATGGTTCATCACGTCGGAGAGCAACTTAGTGAAAGTATTAGACAGGACCCCCCGCTAGAAAACAAATGAGAAATTGGCTCTCTGTCAAATTGGCTGAGATTTTATTATGTTATAGTGGGATGGATCGTTAGAAAAATGTGAGTTTAAATGATTTTATATGTGTTGTTTCTGAGATGTAAGAGGTCAAATTTCGTAAAAACATCGTACTCGGGTAGTTGGGTATAGGATTGACAAAGAAAGAACTGTTTTGTTAGTCGAATTAAGACGAATTCAGAATCAAAATGTATTTATCGGATCTCGTTAACATGTCCGATCATAATCTTTTTGATGATAGTACCTACATTAGGGTGTATACGGGGCAAAAGGGGTAAAAAAAAATATTTTTCGGAATTTTTTTCGAGCACTATTCTAGAATCTAAGTTATATTTTCATCATAGTTTCAGTCTATTCTAAGCAACGTGGTTTGTTTTTTGATGACTCTCTGTTTGAAATTTTTAAAATTCTACACTGATAACAATTTTTTACTACAAAGAAAAAAATTATTGCTACTGATTTGTTTCAAAGATAATGTAGAATTTTATTCAATTCAGTTGTTCACCTTCCATTAGTTACAGGGTGCGTTAATTTTTTTTTCGAGTTATTTACAGTGTTTTTATTAAATATCTAAAAAACTGTTGACTGTCGTAGAACCTAATTTTACTCATACTATTCTGCAAATGTTTACTATCATATTCGAAGGTTTTGTCAACTTTGTTTGTTTTGTTTCCGAAGATGTCCATTTTTAAATATAGTAAACTATCTAAAAAAATATATAACGCATCCTGTATCCAAATGAAAGGTAACATAGAACAATTGAATTTAACAGTAGTGATATATTATTTTTTTGTTTTAAAAAACAATCTGTCAATTGTTTTCATATGAAGGCAGCGAAACATCGCATATTTAAAAGCAAAAAGAGTGACAATTTTTTTTACTCGCAACTAATTAGCGACAAAAAGGCGGCAAATTATGGAATAATCTGTGTTCAACTTTTTCGAAGTTGTCTCGCTAACTTTATTATACGTCAATACTACTGAACCCTGAATTTTTTCGAGCTTTCTCTTGTTATCACATCACAAAGTTTGGTCTTTTACTTTTCAAACGAACAGTTTTTGTGAAAAAGTTAGTTACTTACTGGAGTAGTTTAGTAATCACAACGCCAATGGTTTACTTTTATCAGATTCATTGAACAATTTTGAAACTGGTCGGTGGAAGATATTCAAGCAAATCAGTTTTTTACGTTCGTCTGGGAAACAAATGAACTTTACGATGAAAAGCTGTGCCGTTGAATTTATTCCTTTTTTGTTATTCATGAGTTCGTTCTCGACGTTTTTACAATTATAGTCTTCATTCATTTGTTACGGCCCACTGAGTCCATGAGTTTCTGAACGGCTTTTTTTTTCGTTTGTAGTCACATGCATTTGGAATATACAGACAAGAATTAGTTTTATAATTTTCATTGATAAACGAGAAAATGAAGTTAGTACTGTTTCACTTAACTTTTTTGGTCCAAACTTCATTTCAATATACAGTGACCGCCATAAAAAGTGTACCATATGAGAAAAAAGTTTATTATTAGAGTATTTGAAAAATAATTCTGGGGAAAAGTTTGAGCATATTTGATAACCTAAAAATCGATTTTGACACATGTCACTTGACCACTAGTATGGCGGCAAATTGGAAAAGAATACCAAGAAGAGGCCAAACGTGGGGAAGATGGCAAGATATCGAAAAAAGTAATTTGAAAAAGTTGCTTGGAATTTAATACTTACATACAGAGTTCCAAGCAATATATTGGAAAAATTCGAAATTGCAAATTATTTTGAATATTTTCCAAGGCTATATATTGTGGTGATACAGCAATTTAAAAATATTATGGTTCCCTGATTATATTCAATTTTCGATGATAATCGTGTATAAGCGTTTCACTTCGTACATAAATTTGAAAATAGTGCGTCAAATTAAAGAGGCTTAAAGTTATGTGCAAAGTGAAACGCTCATGCAGCATTGTCATTGTTTGTAACTTGATTATAATCAGGAAACCTAATGTTTATAGATTGCCATATCATTACAATAGTCTTGGAATACTGATATAACTGTTAGATATAGGAACCAATGTAACTTCGAGGGTTCTGGCAAAAACCAATTTTTTCAATTTGGTGCCATCTAGTGTGGAGAGAATGAGAGAGTTTTGTCATCATCATCAAAATACGAATGTTCCACTATAGTTAAGCCATTCAGAAAAAAAACTTTGATTCTTGTAAAGAGATCGGAAAATATTTTTAAAAAATTGCAATTACAAATTTTTTAAACTCTGTATGTGACTGTAAAATTAAATTCCTAGCAACTTTTTCAAATTACTTTTTTCGATTTCTTGCCATCTTATCCCACTTTTGGCCTTTTCATGATATTTTTTCCAATTTTCCGCCATACTAATGACCACGTGAAATGTGTCAAAATATATTTTTAGGTTATCGGACATGCACGAACTTTTTTCCAGAAATGTTTTTGCAATATTCCAACAAAAAACTTTTTTCCCATATGGTACATATTTTTTGGCGGTCACTATATCTGCCAAAAGATGAAAAATACTGTACAGTTTGTTCCAAATCAAGTTGGCACTAATGCTCACTCCGTTATTATTGACAATACGAATTCAGTTAAATGAGCAAACTTGTGCCATTTCGGCATGTGGCTCCATGCTGAAGATAACACCCTGTATTTTATCCTGTATTTCGATTTATGATCACATTCTTAACAAAAAAGCATTCATGAGTTTTTTTACTAAATTTGAAAATGAGAGAGTTATTTGTAAATATTTGTTTTAATTCGACAGGTAGCATATACAGGGTGTTTATTAAGTACTTTGTCTAAACTTCAAAGGTTATTTGACTAATTTCTAGATAAAAAATTCATATGAACATGTGTTCGCAATTGTTTCGTTTCGGAGATACAGGGTATTTATTCTCAATTATTTTGAATAATTTTTGCAAAAAAATAATTTTTTGCACAAAACTTGTTGAACGGGGTTATTTTGAGGTGAAATATCAAAATTTGTTATAAACTGCGTACGATATCATTATTTATTTCAGTTTGCCTTAACTTATTTTACAGTAAACTTTTCGAATATTTTATAATTGTTCAACAACGCTACTTTTTATCTTGAAATTAGTCAAAGATTTACCGTTTGAAGTGTGAACAAGTACGTGATAAACACCGTGTATAATTAATATGGACAATCAAGTTATCTAGAAACATCGTCAATATTACCTTCATGTAAGCAAATATTCTCATGTGTCAAAATTTATATTCACTAATTTTCAAAACGGGAAGACTGTTGAATAATTTTGAAAACTGGATAATGGAACATAACTTATCACAGTTTGATTTGTAATACAGAATAATGACGAATAAAAATGATCTAGCACGACAATATTGATTATTGATGATTATTGATAACAGCGAACAAAATTTTAAATTCAAAATATTTTTTTTCATTCAACATACTTACGGAGAGTAATTTAATACAGCGAACTTAACTCACTGAAAAAAAAAAAAACTTTTCTGGCTCAGAAAACATGGCCTCTTCAGCTTCTATAAACCCTTCGTTGAAAAAAAAAAGTATTTTCTGTTTATACAATTTATTTATAATATATAATAATTTATGGTTCACTTCGTCTGCTCAGAGCATATGACTCTCGTACCCAATAGTCATCCTACGGACGTGCAGTGGCAGATCCAGAATTTATTTCAGGGGGGGGGGGGGCACAGTACCGAAATCACATGAAAGTTATACATCACACCATCACATAGCATCTGATGGTGATATTGAATTGTGGAGACGATTTAGAGTTTTTCTGCGTCTTGAATTGTACAAAATATTGAAAATTCATTTTTCCATTTTCAATATGAAATTAAAAACATTTCATTTAAATATATTTATATTTTTATTGGTTATTATATACATAACAACATTGAACAACATGTAGAAAGTAAACATTTGAAAAAAAAACAAAAAAACAATACAAAATTTAAAAAAATCAATGAGAATATTCTAATACATCTGGACGGTACCGAATTGAACAAAATGTCAGTCTAATTTGAACTATGTCAGATGATGAAATCAAGCTTCCTTTTTTTATTGTTGGCAAATCGATCAATGATATTTTCTAAATTCAAATCGGTTTGCCTATATATATAAAGGAGGGCTAAACCATTGAGCCTGTCTTCGGCAATTGTCGAGCGGAGGTAGGTTTTCACCAACCTCAATTTAGAGAAAGTACGTTCTGCAGTAGCAACAGATACTGGCAGTGTTACAAGAATGCGTAAAATTTTAACAGTATGAGGATAATAATCCGCATCGATCTTATGTAAAATATTCAAAGCATTGTCACCTTCGATACTTTTATTTCGACATGCATTTCTGTAAAGTTGAATTTCTCCCGTGAACTCGGCTAATGATGGATTGCCTAAAAGGGAACCAAATTTTTCGCAGATTTCTGAAATTTTTGTTCTTAATATTATGTCACTAAAATTTATTATGCTCTCTGGCATCACAATATTGAGCAAAAAAATATTCAACGTTCTATTAGAAAATCTCTCTTTTATATCCAACATTACAGAATCTAATAGTGGTATATAAATCACTCTCCTCCAATAATTTTCTGGAATAAGATTTTCCACATCTGAGAAACTCTGACGATGTGATTGCCTAGATACAAGTCGAGGCATTCGCAGTTCAATGTCGAGTACGTCCATAACTTTCTTAGCTTCTTTCACAATTGACATAAATTCTGAATTTGCATTCGTTCTCTTCTCCAGTAGAGATTCGAGAAGATTTTTCAACCTCGTGGTGGCAGCTTCAATATCAATATTCACAGATTGTAAATACTTACTAAATGGCAAAGTTAAGCTGAATATGTCTGCTAGGCAAAATACTGTTAATATAAATTCACAGTCACAAATTGCTTTCAGGAGGATATTGGCCTTACTAGATGATATATTATCGCTCCACTCTGATATCTCTGTTAAAGCTTTCTCGATGAAAGGTAAATCCTTTTGAAAATCAAGAATTGAGTCATGTCTCTCAATCCATCGTGTTTCACATGGACTACTCAATTTGTGTTTCATATACTTCTGTAGAACGAAATTTCTTTTGGAAGAAGCTTGGAAAAATGTTACTATCTCTTGTATAGTTCCCATTGCATTTTTCACACTCATGACTCTAAGCGATTTGGATATTGACAGATTCAGCGCATGATTGAAACATGGACATATAATAGCATTTTTGGCTTCTTTTTGGATTTCATTAGCAGCCCCTTTAGCCTTTGACATAGTGACTGAACAGCCGTCGCATCCTATCCCTATGCAATTTTCGATATTCAACCCTAATGATTTAATTTTCCTCAATACGGTTAGACCCAAAATAACACCAGTGATAACTGGTTCTAGCTGAATATTTGTTTCACTGTCACTATAATTTGCAAATCCACAAACCCTATGAAACTTTCAAACATTTTCCCATCATGAACATATCTTAGAGAAATACTCAGTTGAGATATATTTGCTACATCAGTAGTTTCATCAAAAATGATTGAATAATAACTATAATCATTGATCTGTTTTGTAATGACTGATATTATTTCTGCTTCACAATAATGAATTAGTTCATTAGCTGTAGTTTTGCTAATGTATGTTGCATTGGCCCCTGTGTTTTGTAAGTGTTCTTTGAGGATATTATCTCCAGCATCTATGCGGAATCTGAGGAGAGCTCTAAAACACCCATCGTTATTTCCCACCAGATTGAATTCCTCTTCCTCAGAGGTTTTCTTTTTCTTCATCAGCGGACCATTATCACGATGACCCCTCAAAGGAATGTTTTGTTGTCCATGTAGGATGATAGTTTTCAAAATTGGAAGCAGGCGAGATCGATTCTCTCGTATCTGCCTTTTTCTTTCATGTGACAACTGA
The DNA here is from genome assembly GCA_944452925.2 of Chrysolina oricalcia. Taxonomy (NCBI): domain Eukaryota; kingdom Metazoa; phylum Arthropoda; class Insecta; order Coleoptera; family Chrysomelidae; genus Chrysolina; species Chrysolina oricalcia. Next base: position 53,773,837 of record OX101817.2, on the reverse strand, counting down.
TTCCTTATATCAACTTCTGGGTTTCTATAAGTCAGCAAGAAATGTTTTCCTTCAGAAGAAAAAATACCTATTACTCGAAAAAAATTTAATCAGTAAAATAACTTACCCTTTTCCACAGCCTCGATATGATAATTTGTAGTTTGATGATGATTCAAATCTCCATCTTTTCCTGTTAATTTCGCATATTTGGATAGTGGTTCTGTAACCAGTTTTTTGGGCATTACATTCTTTTGTCCACCCACAAGCTGTTGTGGCTTCAGAAATAGGGCACAATATTTACAGAAAAGTCCTTGTTTTTCTTTGGAAAATACCAACCAGCTATATTTCTCCAAATGCCCATGGCTGACCTTACGCTTCTCTTCTCGCCCTCTTTTCTCATGGCTAGAGTGAGGAAAACAATAATTTTTGTCTGGGACCCAATGGTTCGTCATCAGTTGAAATCGCGTTAAGCTATCAAGTGTGTTAATGCTCGATAGGAAACGTCCAACATCAAATGAGGTGACAGTTTCGAGTATAGGGCTAGCTCCCGATATTATTTCATTTTCATCATTGTCTCTAACAATTCCACTATAAGTTATATTTGTACTCGTCGAAGGAGCCGATTCTGTCGGTTTGAATTTTTTAAAATAATTGTCAATTTTGGTATTCACAGCTGATTTTTTTCTTTTATTTTCTGCCATTGTATGGAAGCACAGCGCTGACCCTTAAAACTTTCTATGTTCACAAGGTAAAACTGGTAAAAGGTATTTTTGGCACTAATGAAGTAATATATCAACCTCAGATCATAAACGCACCGCACAAAACCTCTAGAATGACGAAAAATACTAATTTTCAGACTACGCCGCGCGTGTGATCGTCTGACTGCAACTGCATGCATTGAGTATTAGCACAGTACAGTAAACTCATCGCGGGAGCGCAGGGATTCACACACCGTCGCGGATTTCGGTATGCGTCAGATTACGTCGGACGAAGACGAATCATCATTTACCCGTCACCCTCCCGGCCCTTGTGGTTCTTTACTTTTCGCGATTTCCGGTCCTCAACATTGTGAAACTCACAAATTATCATGTATCCAGCTCAAAATGTAAATCACTCAAGGGGGGCGCGCGCCCCCTGCGCCCCCCCCCCTGGATCCGCCACTGCGGACGTGGGAGTGATTATCGACACCAGCGCGCCCTCCAGATGTGTCGGAGTTCCGGAAGCAGGGCCTGACTGGTATTTTTCTATCGGAAAAAACCTGGGTTGAAAAAATCATGAATTTTTTAAAAAATTCAATAATCGTGATTTTTATTAAAAAAATCAAAGAAAAACATGATTTTTTCAGTTTTTTTAATTTTGAATATCGATATGTTTTGGTCCATTTTAAGTACCTATGTATCTTTACATGCAAACGCAAACAATAACAAATAGCATTTTCCTGTTTTGAAATATCTTGTATTGGTTTATTCTTGTCAGACATTGCGAAATCAAGAAATCGCCTCGCACCGTAATTTCCCTTTAAAAATTCTGTCGAATCTTGATTGGACCAGTCACAACGTCACAACACAAAATACAATAAAACGACGAGAACTCGTAAGCTGATTCATTTGACAAATTTTATTGGTACTGTGAGTGTGTCTGTGCCCAAGTAGTGAACTTAACTGAACAAGTAAAGTGAGTGTAGAATAAAAATGAGTGGAAGGAGGAAAGATCCAATTTGGAATTATTTTATAGAAAAAAAAACCAGAAAAAGGAAAAACGTGTAGTAGAGCTATATGTAAAAATTGCAGAAAGGAAATGCAAGGAATTGTCCAAAGATTAAAAGACCATCATGAAAAGTGAAAGTACGCTGGGTCAAGTAATGAAGAAGTTAATTTACCAACTGAAGGTATGTACTATGTACACGTATTATGTCTTATAAGTAGTGGTATGATATAGTAGAAACAGAAACTAAAAAATTATTATTATTTCAATATTAATTGCTATTCTTCATACAAGGAAAAAGTGCTAGATTTTGGTACGGGGTATGATTTGATATAAATAGAAATACGATACAAGGATTACATGGAGCGCTAAAATCTTACTTTTTTCCATATATTTTATTTTTAAATATTTTAATAATTATTATTAATTCAACAGCTTATCTTATCATTTATCAGCCTAAATAATTTCTCGCATTTTTACAGAACATGAAGGATCAGATCTTAATTCAGATAAAGCAACTATTGCAAGCGGAAGGGCTTCAACGTTTTCCAATTCAAACACCAGTTTTGAAAATCGACCGCCAAGTTTAGCTTCGGCAAGTTTGTCTGTTTTTGGTTTGTCAGTGCCATCATCACCGTCATTATCACTTTATAATGAAACTAATGATTCAGTCTATAAAAAACGAAAAACAGACGTTCCCGGTCCCGCTAATATAATGAACTTTGTTATGCGTACATCTGCAAATAAAAAAGAAGAAATAGACAAACAAATCGCAAAAGCTGTATTTGCAACTAATACAAGCTTCGAAATATTAAGACCTGGTTCTTCTAGAACAAATCCACGAGGAAGAAAAAACAAAATCTTTCTGGTCAGAGTAAACATGTCTATTGATGGTTGGTCTAATGTCCACAATGAGCCTTTAGTTTGTGCCACAATATCCACTGAAAATGGACAATCATTTTTGTTTGAAACGATTGATACATCAGGAAATCTACACACAGGCGATTATTTAACTGGGTTTGCTTGCAATTTAATTTTATCTTGTAAATCTAAATACAACTGTGACGTAAAATCTTTCGTAACAGATAATGCAGCAAACATGTCACTTATGAGAAGAAATATATCAGATAAACTAAAAGTAGACTCTAAAATCATAACTTATGAATGCTCAGCTCACCTTTTAAACTTATTATGCAAAGATTTAGAAATAAAAAATATCAAAGAACATGTTACACAAATTATTAAGTACAGATCGACAAGCGTAAGGATGCCTCTAAGATGCGCAAACGATAGAAAGCGTGAGTAGATGTGCGACAAAGATCGACTACTATTTAATAAGGCAGAGCGATTGAGCTCCTGCTTCACTCCAGGGTTTTGTCTACTGCGCAACCAATTCTCGAAGGCATCCTTACGCTTGTCGATCAGTACTTCCTAAATAATCATCTGGCTAGGGCAAAATACATGCAGGCAGGTGGAAAAACATTAGTGCTTCCGAGTGACGTAAGACGGAATAGTATGTCAGATTGTTTAGAGGTATATACAAGTCAATGGGAGTAATTGTTGAACGTATGTGAGGAGAATAAAAAAGAAATAGACTCAACAATATACGAAAAAGTTTCAAACATTGGTCTTAAACGATCAGCTGAAGATTACCTAAACATCTTAAAGTCTATAGCTGTGGGACTTGAAAAATTACAAAAAAATGCTTTCCTATCTGAAGCAGTAGAAGTATGGAAGAAATTACAAGAAGAATTCCAGGACGAATTAGAATTATCGTTATCTCAAACGCAAATTTTAGGACACCGATATAAACAGGCACTAACGCCATTTTGTGGCTTATATTTTGGATACAACCAGAACCAAATTTAAATTGACTAGTGCAGAAAAAAATTCAGCATTAAATGTCAAAACTGAACCATTTTCAACAGTTATGTTTTCAGAAGAGGTATTATCCAGTGTTAGTGCCTTACAGTGGTGGGTTTCACAAAAGAATATTCTCGAAGTTGCTAAACTTCTTCCTATTCTGAAACAATTTTTATGTGCTGTCTCCTCGTCCGCTTTGGTAGAGACAGTATTTTCTACATTTGGAGTGATCCACTCCAATTTACGAAATACATTTGGAGTGGAGAAAGCGGGAAATTAGTATTTCTGTACAAATACTATAATAGAAATTAACGTTGCATTTTTTTAATATAGGTATCTATTATTTTTTTTTTCAATATTAAGAGTATAGTTTTATTTGCAGTTTGTATCAGTTTAATTTGTATTTTGAGTATATTTTATAAAATAAATAAATGTTATTTCTGATTTCACATTTTTTATTTTATTCATTGAATAAAATATCAAAAATCACTTGATTTAAATCAGGCGAACCCTGAAAAAAAGTAATAACAATAAATCTTTATTTATGTAGTTGTAATCAATGGTTTTAAAGGTTTATTGGGTATTATCACCAGGAAACCTGTATGAAAAGGCGGAATTAAAAACCCTATCATATTTTGTTCCGATCTGCAAATTATCACAAATCAAAACAAATTTTATTTTAATACATTGACATTTTCACCGGAATTATAAACACCTACCAAATTTCATGTTGATCAGAGGTGGTGGGTGGTGAGGTGGGTCAAAATTTTAATAAAAGCTTGAAAAACTGTCTGCGTTTTTCTAAAAGAACGCAATTTAACAAACCAACTGCCGTAGTGGCACTACCTTCAGAAAGAATTTTAGAGAAATGCCTTCGCATGTTCATCAATCAGGAGAATTTTCGATTTATTATATATATACAGGGTGGCCCACGAAGTTTAGTACAGGGAATATCTCGGAACTCGAAAGTAGTGGAGAATTGTAATTCTGGGGTTCTGAATAAAAGCAATTGGTGCAGCTCTTTTTTAATATAATGTTACCAAATGAGCTTTTGGTTTTCCGTCACGTGACATCAGATTCAAAATTATTAATGGAACACCCTGTATATTTTCGCATTTTTATGTTTCTCCCGATGAAACAATTTCAACAAACTATCACACTTGTCGTTTAAAACGTTCAATTAAAAAAATACAGGTACTTCAATATCCTCTGTCCCACCACGTCTGAAACGAGCAATTGCCAAAATATTTAGGTTTAGGGTCACCCTGTGTATTTGGGCAGTCCTATATTTTATGTGATGATTAAAACAAGGCAGAATTAAATTATTCATCCATATTTTATTAAAAATCGTCGTGGGACAAAGGATATTGAAGTACCTGTAATTCTTGAAATAATCGTTTTAGACCACAAGTGTGACAGTTCGTTGAAATTGTTTTATCGGGAGAAACATAAATATGCCAAAATATACAGGGTGTCCCATTAAAGATTTTCAATCAAATGTCACGTGACCGAAAACAAAAGGCTGGGTAACATAGTATCAAAAAATCTGCAACAATTGCTTTAATTCAGAACCCCAAAATTACAATTCTCCACTACTTTCGAGTTCCGAGATATTCCCTATCCAAAACTTCGTGGGACACCCTGTATATCAAAACTTCGGACCCCGTCATTGATTGTTAATATTTATTTCTCCTTCCTCAAACTACGCTCCTTGATACGCTCATGAATAATTTCCGAATCCCGAACGACACTGACTTCATTTCATTGTCACGATCTTGCTTACTCCAACCGATGTTGTCAAAATCACATTTCAAATTTGTTTAACTTGTTGTTGAAATTGTTATTCATGTCAAAGTTTGTTGCACTCATACCCGTGCGAGCTAGGGAAGACGCAGCCCTTACCTTTGAACGTGTGATGCCATGCACGACATTTCATCCATAATATAAAAGTATAGCAGGCCCTGAAATGAATGAAAAAAAAAACAATGGCGCTTTCTACCCAAAAAATGCCGAACTAAGAGATAAAATGCAACTTTTAGCACTTGTATCATAATAGCTATTTATGATACAAATTCTTATTGTAGGACTTTTTTGTTTGAGTGTGAAGTTTGTTGAATGAGGCGCAACAAACACGCGAGTACAAAAAAGCCCCTTACGAAAGTGGATCATACAAAGTTTTTTCTTCGACAGTTATTATATTTCCAAATTGTAGCAATTACATCATTGATTTGAATGTTTAATGATATGAATTGTCGTTGTATTATCAAACAAAGACTTCCGAGTTATATTTGACGCAAAATATTGTATTTTTCAAAAATGCGTAAATGTATGAACAGTGTGTAAAAAATTACTTTACGCACAGGCGATTTTTTTACGCACTTGAGCGAAAAAGTATTACTTTACCCACTGTCAGCAGTGCGTAAAAGCTTAGTTTTTTTTCCTTCCTCGGATGCTGGTCCTTTCACCTGCTACACCTCAGCCTCTTGGGCTTTTTGTGTTTTCCGTGTTGGTTTTACAGCACCCACTCCGTAACTCTGGTCCCCTGTACCAGTCTGTACAGGTTCTTCACCGGTTGGCTGTTAAATTGGGTTTCCCAAAAATTGCCTGTCTCTTGCGGTCTAATGCCTCGCATTCTGACAGAACGTGTTTGGCTGTTTCTGTCCATTTACCGCATTGTCTGCTAGCTAGCTCATCAGTTTTTTCATTGCCCTCGATACCGCAGTGTCCTGGAACCTACATCAAAGTTAATTTGTTGTGTTCTGTGAGAACACTGAGTTCTTCTCGGCATTCCCATACCAGTCTTGATGTCACTTTCGGGTTCATAAGAGCCTTCAGTGACGCCTGGCTATCGGTGCATATTTTGATCCGTGCATTGTGCATTTCCCTCATATTGATTTCTCTCGCGCATTGCAAGATGGCGTACATCTCTGCCTGGAATACAGAGGTGTTTGTTCCTAGTGAGACGCTTATTTGGGAGTTCCTCCCCTCACTGTATATTCCAGCACCAGTTCCTTCTCTGGTTTTGGATCCGTCCGTGTACCAGATCCTCTCTCCAGGTTTGCTCCTGGTATTGTCGTCTGTCCATTCCCTTCGATCTTGCAAGATAGCCTCGGAGTTGATGTTGAAGAAGTATCTAGGAGTCATGTGGTCCGTTGGTTTCATTTCAAGAATGTTGCCTCCCACTATTTCCTTTATCTTGTTGTGATCCGATCTGTTTCTCGTATTTTGTTGCCTCAGGAGTCCCATTCTTGCCTCTCCCATGATTGCTATGTCAATCGGTGGGAGGTCCAACAGTACTTCCATGGCTAATGTTGGTGTTGTTTTCATAGCTCCCGTTTTGCTGAGGCACGCAAGTCTTTGTACCTTGCTCAACTCAGCCGCGGCTGTTTTTTGTGTTATCTTTGTCCACCATACCAAAGTTGCATATGTAATCATGGGTTTCACCACAATGTTGTATATCCAGTACACCATTTTGGGATTTAGCCCCCATGTTTTTCCGTGTGCCCGCCTGACTAAAATCAGTGTCATTTCGGCTTTCTTCTTAACTTTTGCCAGCTGTTTATTTCAGGTGAGTTTCGAGTCTAAAATCACCCCGAGCTATTTAACTTCCCCTGACAGCTGTATTAGGGTACCTTGTAGGGTCAGAGGTCCTAAGCTCTCTAACTTCCTTCTACGGGTAAACGCTACAATGGTTGATTTGGAGGGGCTAATAGTTAGTCCCTCCTTATCTATCCATGTACTTACCAGCTTAGTTTACGCACTGTCGTAGAAAAATAACCATTTCCGACAACTGACCTGAAAAAAAAAAATACTACGAGATTTTATTCATAGAAAATTAACAAATAGATAAAATATTGCGTGACTCCAACAACAATGTAGAGAGACACAATATATTGTGGAGACGACTTTGAGTTTTACTTGGTTTCTTTTTTCTGTTTAGGATCTATTTCATGTAATTTTTCATTCCGCAGTATTGAGAAATGAAATATTTGGCACTATTGCGAAATACGTAATTTTCAGTTTTAATGTACAATGCGTATTTCATGCAGATCGTCGAAAGAAGCTCATACCACGTTGTTTAAATGCAGGTAATACATTGTATCCATTATTTTCATTTCAATCATTTGTTATTAAACATATTACAATCACATTCCATCATTTCCGTCTATACTAATTTTTTACAAGATTTATTTTAATAGTTCCAAATGTTGATTTTGGTAATACTAAATCAAAGGGGTTGTCTTGATGTCTTGTATAATGTTACAAATATTATTGTTCTCAACTTCGACATTTCCGTTTTTGAACCCCCTAAAGCTAGCTAGCAGGCGATAATTTTAGGCTAATTTATTACGCTATTCCTAAATTTCTTGCTCTTCAATTGTGAGAGATATCGTGGGTTCGGCTAGCTTAACGTTAAGCTGGCAGAACTAAACCGCCAAACGAATGATCATGAAAAGTCAATCACACCATAATTTTAGGCCCATTTTAGGCTCACGTTTGAACCCATCGCCGATTTTTTTGGAATGCGTTTTTTTTTAAATCCTGGGTTCTGCTAGCTTTACCGTTAAGCTAGCAGAACCCAACCATAAAAAAGCAACTTCAGTTGGACAATAATTTTAGGTGCTATTTTCAGGCTAATTTATTACCCAATTATATATTTTTCGCTCTCCAGTTGGAGACTAAGAAAATCAAAATAACATAAAACAAAACAACTTATCAGTTAGCTATATCAAATGTTCGGTAAAAAAGGAACTTTCGAACATATCTATAATAGGTAAAAAGTATTTTGAACAAGCAAAAAGGTTTTATAGGAGGAACCTAACTTAGCCGCTATGTTGACGACTAGTCTCTCATATATAAGTTGTCTTCCATACTTTTCTGATGTTTTTGTCAATGCATCAATAATATCGTCATAATTTAGGTGATTTAACATATCGATTTCGGTGTTCATCAGAAGAAACGCCTCCAGTCTTTCTTGCCCTAATAAAGACCTCAGTCTGTTCACAAATATCTTCGTCTTACTAAAAACTCTGTCGCAAGAAACTTTAGTACATGGCAGAGTCATTAGGTACTTGTAGTCAACGTATATATTTGAATATGTTGCAGAGTTAATTAAATAATTAAACAACAAACAAAGCAACCAGAACATGAAGAATCTTTGTGAACGAAACATTCAACTTTATTTTCTTCCACTTCGTTTTCACTCTCGGTGGTTTCGCTGAAATATGTGTTATCCTTATCAGATTGTTCCTCTTTAATGCCTTTGACAGAAGAATTATTCTTCAAATCCTCAAAATTTTGAGCAAAGCTGATAAGCTCCTTCATTATTGAAGATGGATCCACGCCAGTTAATTCAGATATTACCGAAAATGAACTGGACTGCAAAATAAAATTTTCGTCGTTCAACATAATTTGGAAATTACGCGGATCAAAGTAATAAAAGTCTTTGTAGGTATTTTCATGATCTGCGTAACGGTTTTTCAAACTTTCATTTACTTGATTCACAATAATTTTGTAGGTCTCTATTTCAAATTTTCTAGGTGGGTCCTGTACATTCTCATCAGAGCACTTCTAACCAGGCATTTTTTTACTGGAAACTTTGTTTCGATATAAATTTCACTGTTTATCAAGGAAACGTTCTCACTTACGTAATCTATGAATGTATTTACTTTGTCCAGAATACAAACAAGCCTGCTATATTTTTCTAGGCGTTTTTTATAATACAGAATGCAGTATTGAAATCAAGTCCTTTGGTTTGTAAATAATTAGAAGCTGGTGTGAGATATTCAAAAAGTGACAAAAATTTGAAACCTAATGCTAATGTTTCATAACTTTTCCAAGCATTTAATAGACTATTAGCTTCAGAAGTGGTTTTGGCATCAAATTTATCACTAATGGATATGGTGTGCAGTGCAATTAAAAGTTTTGAGTATAATTCTTTATTATGATGTTGAAATGATCCAAATATAGTCTCCATTGCTTTAGTCTTGCTTCACCAGCGGGTGTTACTGATTTTTTCAGGCGTTGAATTTTGGATCCAATCTGTTGTTTCCAAATTGCGTCTCTCTTATAGGATTCTGACATAAAGACACTAGTTCTATTCAACAATCCGAAAAAGGATATGCCGGACTAACCGGACTGATGGTGGGGTGGGCCTCAAACATTTTCTTATTAATTTATGTTATGTAATGAATGATTTGTAAAGCCCAAAAATGTTATTAATCTAAAAAAAATTAAATTAATTCATTCTTAAATTGGGGCCACTTTGAGGGCCTCCGCGAGTCTGTCATGAGGACCTACCGGGAAATTTCCCGGTATCCCGGTGGTACAATCCGACACTGCTCCTAGTCTGGGTATAATGGGTGTCTGTTTATTTCTCTCCTAGTGTGTACTCAGTACTTCATCTTCGCATCTCACGTCCGCAAGATAAAAGATAAAATTTGCCAGAGAGTTCGTAGAAAACAAGAAAACCGGCAAGGTAATGCAATTGTGATGCTCCAAACATTATTCTCGGGATGTCAAAAGCAACAAGCTCATTAGGGGAATGTGACATCGAAAAGACAATATGTTCATCATTTTATAATATCTCCGAACAAAAATCGATTATGGATACCTACTTGGATATAGCGCAAATACAAACATATCAATTTGATGGATGTTTGCTAGTATGGAATAATGACAGCTGGGAAGAGAAAACACTCTGTTTTATTGAGAATAAAGTTTATCGCATCGATAGTGGGGTTTCAGTCATAACAGTCAAGGTCATTCGAGACTAGCAGTGAATGCTAATGAACACGTTGCATGACTGACTTTATTATGCATTTTGATAGTGTCGTATATATCTAGACTTTTTTTCAGTAACTCGATAATAGAGATGATGCTTGTTATTGTGTTTTCAAGAAGTATGTATCACTTGTAAATTATATTTGTTTATTGTATAAAGACAATTTAAACTTATGTTTAATTTTAGTGGAACGGACAATAGTAAATTTCTTTATTCAATAATATATCGAAAGAATGAATATTTGTAACTTTGAAACCTTCAAGAAATAGAAACTGCCCGAACACCAAAACTACATCAAAATTACACTTGACTCGCGGTTTGTCAACGAAGTTAGCATCTTCAGGAGCTAAGAGCATAATAAACTGCTTATTCCACCTTAATCCTATTTATACTACTTATCTGTATGGTTAACCCGGCATCACCCAGGTGGGGTGTGACATATCCCAACACATTTTAAATCAGTGTTATTTCCGTCAGAGTGCACGCACGTTTTATTGGTTGCCTATAGCTTCCTAAAACACTTCACTCTGTGATATTCTTGAGCGGATTCAGTCTTTAGTCAACTACCAAGATAGCGACAGTGCAGTAAAGAACTCTGGGGTTTAAGAAATCCCACCTGTGTTACGAAGATATACATTTATTCTTGAGAAATCCCACCTGTGTTATAAAGATATACATTTATTCTAAGAGGTAAGTGTACATTTTGGTATAAATAGTGATAATTTCTAATTGCAATTATTTTTGTAGTACCTGCGAGTATGTCTCATTACGAAAAAGAGCAAGAGCGGCTTATGGCATTCTGGGAAGAAGAAATTGAGGACGATGGAGAGTTTGTGGACTCAGGTGATGATGAAGAGGTGGATCACCTTAGTGTTCAAAGTTATCATTCCGATAGTGAATGTGAAGAAAATGTAACAGAAGACGCTGACCAGAGAAGTACAAATGCGTTTTATTTGTGTAAGGACAATATAACAAAATGGAATAAACATCATGCTAATGACAAAGTCAGAACCAGATCCGAAAATATAATTTCACAATTACCAGGGTCCAAACCCTGTGCCAAAAATAAGAAAACTGCATTAGACTGCTGGCTTCTCTTTTTTGATTCAATGATTATTGAAAGTATCACCAACTGTACCAACATTATGATACGTCAAAAAGCCACAGCTTATAAAGAGAAGTACTATTGCGGAGAAACCAATATTGTTGAAATGAAGGCATTGTTTGGTATTCTTTATCTTGCTGGCGTGTATAGAAGTGGCCATCGTCATATGAGAGATCTCTGGCGAACAAATGGAACAGGGATTGATATTTTTCGAACAGTTATGGCTTTCAATAGATTTTCATTCCTACTACTATGCCTGCGTTTTGATAACGTTGAAAACAGGCAAGAAAGACTTCAAGTGGATAAACTTGCCGCTATAAGGGCAGTGTTTGACAAATTTGTTTCAAACTGTCAAGAAGCATATACACCAGGACAATATATGACAATTGATGAGAAATTGGAATCTTTCCGGGGGCGTTGTTCATTTCGCCAGTACATTCCTAATAAGCCTGCCAAGTATGGAATCAAAATCCAGGCAATGGTAGACGCTCGTACATTTTATATCTATAATATGGAAGTATATGTAGGAACTCAGCCTGACGGTGTATATCAAGTGAGCAATAAACCTATCGACATAGTACAAAGACTTGTAGCACCAATATCTGGGAGTCATCGCAATATTACTTTTGATAATTGGTACACCTCTTATGAACTAGTAAATACGTTGCGTGAGACATATGGTTTGACTTCAGTGGGAACTCTCAGAAAAAACAAAAAACAAATTCCATTAGACTTTTTACAAATAAAAAACAGGAAACCAAAGTCATCATTTGGATTCCAAAAACATAATACCATAGTCTCTTACGTTCCAAAGAAAGGTAAAAATGTGATCTTACTCTCCTCCCTTCATCACGATGACACAATCGATGAATCCACTGCTGACAAAAATTTACCAGAAATCATTAGTTTCTATAATTTCACGAAGGGAGGAGTGGATACAGTGGATGAATTATCAGGAAGTTATAGTGTAGCGCGTAACTGCAGACGGTGGCCGCTAAGAATTTTTTTCGCTTTAATGGATTCAGCTGGAATAAATTCCCAAATAATATACAGAGGAAATACTAATGATATTTCAAAGAAACGACGGATATTCCTTGTAGAACTGGGACTTGCACTAGTTCAACCAACTTTGCAAGCAAGAAAAAATAATCCGCGAATTTCGAAAGATCTACGCCTCAAGATTTTTGGTATGTTAGGGGAAACAGAGCCTCCACCAGCTAAAAAACAAAACACCAGACAAGGAAGATGTCAGGAATGTCCCAGAAGTAAAGACAAAAAATCGAATTACACTTGTGACACATGTGGAAGATTTATTTGTTTGAATCACCTACACTTCTTTTGCGATATTTGCTGCAATTTGCGAAATGAATAACTTTTTTTTGTTTATTGATATACTACATATTACTTTTCTAGCTGATAAATTGGGCATTTGCGTTATTAGTTTTCCATAAATTCCTACAGAATTGAGTGTTATCTATTTCTTCAACAGTTTTCGTAGATGTCATGATTTTTTTCCATGAGAATTTTCTATTTTTTATTTTTTTATGATATCTCATAAATTAAACTTATTATAAAAAGTTTCTGCTTATTATTTTGTAGTAAATACATCTAAAAACCTACTTCACGTACAAATCTGAGAATATCCTTTTTTTTTCTTTTTCCTTTGTGTTTATAATTATGGGGTATATCAGATCCCACCTGGGTGATAATGTACAGTTTTTCCACCTGGGTGATGCAGGGTTAAGCGCTCTCATTATTATTTAAAATTGTTTTTCCGTTAACCAGCTGTCGTCTCCTTACGATCGGCAGCCCTCAGAAGTCGAAATTTATGCGAGCCAAGGCTTAACGAGGTCTTACCTTTCTACGTGCGATTCCTAGCACTTTTTTGGGTCTTCAGAAAAAAGACTGCATTCACTAGGGTTTGAACCTTCGACTGGCAGCCAGAGTGATAGAAAAGATCGGCGATTTTACCACTCGGCTACTTGGCACAGTTATCATAAACCTAATTCGAAACCAAATGAGCTGGACCATATATAAGAGTTGTAGAAATGAAGTTGTTAATCTACTCAATATCAAGAAATGTTAGTGTGACAAAACAAATATTAATTATTGTTCACAGAACTCGAAAAAAATATGGGAGATACTTAAAACCCTAATAAAACCCAAAAATCCCTCTACCAAATCAGATAATTTTTGTAACAGGCCAAAGAACAGTAAAAGCTATAACATGATAATCCTGAAATGTTCAACTAATTTTTCATCAACAGTGGAATTCCACTCGCAGAAAAAAACATGGTTGAATCAACAAAATATCATTCGACTCGAATAAATGACTGTTTCAGTATCCCACATTAAATATTAATTCGAATGAAACAAAACAAATACTGTCATTGATTTGCATTTTGGATTGAAAGCAATTTGCTTCCCATTGAGTATATGTTTTGTTTATAGAAAATGTCGATTTGTCTTCTTGAAAACATCAGATGTTTCAGTCGATCATAATCTGATTTGATATTTCAACATTACCTTTCATTATTTTGATTGATAAACAAAATATTTTGTTGACTTATTCGGTGCAGCTTTGGATCGAATTCACAAAGTACTAAAACAATTCTTTTTGTTCAACCATTTCATTAAATTACGAGGTAATTCACTAGTTAGTTCGTTGAACATAATATCTTTCAAACGAAATATTTGTGATAGTCATAATGATTCACATAAAACGTCGAACTAATTCTAATACACATAAAAGTATTCGACCGAAGCATATATTTTCTCATAATAACAAAATATTTTTTTAGTTCATTAAATAATGATGTTCTATTCAAGTTTGTTTTTGCTGCAGCTGAAAGTAATTTTTTTCGTTCGACAATAAACTCTTAACAAAAAGAAAGTGATTAAAACAAAATTGTTTTCACCGTGCACTTGCTCTCCCGTAATCTAATATCAATTTAGGCATAGAATTCAATGCACATTCTCATTATTCAAAACAGCGAAGTGGTCGAGGTGTTAAAGAGTTTGGCTTCCACCCAGACGGCCCGGGTTCGATCCCCGGTCGTGTATCACTGAGCTGAAGTGGTTCGGATTCCACTTTTATTTAAACTGTAGGTCCCGGATCTCCCTTGCTCGCACAAGCTCTGCTTGAGGGGTTTTCTCCGAAAACCCGGGAGTTTCGTAAAAACAATTTTTTTTTTTACTTACCTACTCTAGAAGAATTGAAAATAATAAATAACTTGGATAATGAATGCAATTCTGATATAATGAACAACACAATTTAAAACAATATATTTCATGTTATTGGTCCTGTTATTTTGAACTTTCTCCTCTCCTCTCTCGAAACTGAAGCTTCCCACAACAACTCAACAACAGCACAGTTGTCCCAGAACCCAAAATTTCAAATAATAACGAAGCCATAAATTTCTGACCATTCAAGTCACTACCATGCTATTACTAAAAACAAACTCCTAATAGAATATCAATCCGGTTTCAGATCTAATTATTCCTTTGAAACTGCACTGCAAATAACATTGTCAAAATGGAAAGTAGATATTGATTTTTGATTTTGATTTTTGAAACCATATTTTTATATATTTTTTTAAACTTCAATAGTATGGATTAACTGATAGGCCCTACAGCTGGTTTAAAAGGAAAATAGGTCACAACGTACGTAAATAACACTCTTCCAACCAATGTTCGACCGGTGTTCCACAAGGTGGTGTACTGGGGCCACTATTGTTCATTTTATACCTGAATGAAATCAATTACGTTTAGTAATGTGAATTCATGAACCTTTTTGCAGATGAGACATTACTAACACCAAATGATATTGCTCATATATCATGTAATATATTGTTAACGATCCAAACTACAATAGTGCGTGATGGTACATGGTGGTTTTGTACCATTGATCACATACCAATAAAATATAATTCAATTTTTTATGTCTATAAGTGTACGATTTTCAAGTTATCAAAAAAAAAGTTTGTGCGAATAATGGTGCTATCAGGAGAGACTGTTCTCATTGTTATATTTTTCAAACATGTCATTTAAAAAAGTATAAAAGGTACAACAGTTTCCCCCCACTTTTTATGGTCTGATGTTTGCTTGACGTGTGTACCGAGAACCTGGTTTTCCGGGTTTTTCTTCATCTGAAAATTGAATACGCCGCACCAAAAATCAGTCGCCCTTCAGAGCCATAGCAAATAATAATAATAGCCGTCCTCTACCCGCATAGGCTATGCCTTTGGGTACACTCTTCTAGTGTTTATGACGAAGTATTATTATTATGGACCTTATAGTTTGATAAATAACCGATTTTTCTTTTTCATGTCTTATCTTTGGGAACACCCAAGATTTGTTGCAGTTCATACGAACATTGGTATACCAATGTGTGAAGTTATCCACAACCATAAATGTACACTGAGAAAAATGTAACTTTGCTGGTAAAATCCCTATTTCCCGCTTAAATGATGATTTAGAGATTTCTCAATGGGTCCATGGAATCAAGTAGGTTGCTTACCATGGAATATGATTATTGAAGTTATTTTTGTGCGGTGAAAAGGGGGTGAAATTTTCTAAATGAATAAATTTAGTATTTAAACGGCAGTGTAGAGTATTTTTTATGACAGAATTATTTTAAGGAGGATGAAATACATAAGTGTGGATATATGAATTCATTTGTCGCCCCGTCGGAGAGAGTGTGGTACGGGTGCGTTTGACGAAATAAATTAGTATTCATTTCAACCGACTTTGTAGACTTTTTTTGATTGTGGAATATTTTAGGAGGGTGAAATATATAACTACGGATTTATAAAATCATTTGTCGTCCCGTCGGAGAGGGTGTGGTGAGGGTGAGTTTGTCGAAAATAATCAGTTATCAGTTAAAACGACGTTGTAGAGTTTTTTCGATTGGAAAATCTTAATCAGGATGTTGAAATACATATCTGAGACTATATCAATTCATTTGTCGCCCCGTCAGAGAGGGTGTGGTGGGGGTGAGTTTATCGAAAAAAATCAATTATCATGTCAAACGACGTTGTAGAGTGTTCTCGATGAGAGCATCTTAATCAGGAAGTTTAAATACATAGCTGTGGGTATATCAATCCATTTGTCGCCCCGTCAGAGAGGGTGTGGTGGGTGTGAATTTGTAGAAAAAAATCAATTATCATTTCAAACGACGTTGTAGAGTGTTTTCGATGAGAGCATCCTAATCAGAAAGTGAAAATACATAGCTGTGGGTATATCAATTCATTTTTCGCCCCGTCAGAGAGGGTGTTGTGGGGGTGAGTTTATCGAAAAAAATCAATTATCATGTCAAACGACGTTGTAGAGTGTTCTCGATGAAAGCATCTTAATTAGGAAGTTGAAATACATAGCTGTGGGTATATCAATTCATTTGTCGCCCCGTCAGAGAGGGTGTGGAGGGGGTAAGTTTGTTGAAAAAAATCAATTATCATGTCAAACGACGTCTTAGAGTGTTCTCGATGAGAGCATCTTAATCAGGAAGTTGAAATACATAGCTGTGGGTATATAAATTCATTTGTCGTCCCGTCGGAGAGGGTGTGGTGGGAGTGAGTTTGTCGAAAAAAATCAATTATCATTTCAAACGACGTTGTAGAGTGTTTTCGATGAGAGCATCTTAATCAGGAGGTAAAAATACATAGCTAAGTTACATTTTTCTCAGTGTACATTTGTGGTTGTGGATAACTTCATACCCGTCTTCATATTTAGGGTTCAGAAAATGACTTTGAAACCCCAAGTAACTCGAGATTCATATGGAATGACGACATATTCAGGAGGGTTTTCCTCTTTTTGAAAAGTCGAAGAGTTACGATAGGTATTTTCAAAATTATATTTTCTCATCAATTTGTCTATCAAGTACACATAATAACCGTTCATCTCCTTGATTTCTCAGTTTTAAATATCTTTTGAGTGGAAACGACAAGATTCGATTTACCAAGAAATTGAGTCCCGCCATTTTGCCTAGTTCACAGTTTTTGTAGAATAAAATATTTTGCTGCCACCGTCTGTTTTTGCTATGAGGTTCAGAACGATGTTCTCGGTAAAGTTTTCTTGATGTTTTTGGTTTGTATGCACCTTTAAATAATACAAAAAAGCTTTCACTTAATTGTTCGTCGAGATGTCTCTGAAGTCGAGAAAGCCTGGGCTGTAAATCTACACTCGACGAGAATTTTCATTCTGAGAATTCAGCATTCGACTCCGCGACAGTGTATTGTGCGCGATATTCATATCGCTAATGTAACCTTCCTAAGGGATTTTTCGTATTTGCCATATTTGACTGTTTCGATTCTGGTTTCATAGAAACGTTCGTTAGGGTTTCCTGAATGTCTTTTTTCATAAATCACTAAATTATAATAGCGAATGAAGATTTGTCATCCTTGTTTCTGTTTTCCCAGATGACTCGCTCTATACCTAGAAAGGATATGCTTGGCAGTTGTAGAAGTTATTAGCCTTGAATTGCAATTAGATCACAAAATCAAGCTCTCACCATTGATTTCCAATTACCGAACGTTCATTTATCTTTAATAATATATCCTAGTAATATCAAAATTGAACGTTGTTGCTATTTTAATGATTTGCTACAGAATTTCAATCCACTGCATACGAGTGAGAGAGATTTGTCCCGATGTCGCCAAATCTTGGTGCATTTTATCCGAATGTTAATTTTTAAGAAAGAAGAGAATAAAAACAACCATAAACCAACTTATAGCCCCATCAACCTCAGCTGCCAGCTGCTTCTGATTTTCTTCAACAAAAGCACATTGCATCGACTCCTGTTGTTTAAAAACGGCGCGTAATGATCCAAATGAAAAAATAAAACCTCCGTCGGTATTGGTAATATTTCCATAAACATAATTGAAAATTTACCAATTCATTTACTATTCTCTCTCATCAACGATTCTCCCTCATCAACGATTCTTTTGCCAATAGAATCTTTCCTAACTTTTCAAAATCCAGCATTGTAATTTCTCTTTATAAAGGTGGCGATCCTTCTGATCCATACAATTTTCAGCCGATTTCCCTCATTAGTAAAAAGTAGACTGATAACTTTTTAACTCCCCGCAATATTCTGAGCCACCAAGAAATTACAGGAGATGCTATCTTTAATTTTATGAAAAATCTCCACTCCAAATTCAACCTGAAGGAGGCAAGTCCTGCAGTAACCAAAATACAGAGCCGCATGTAAAAAAAATTGAACGTTACGAAAAATTGAAAGATGTTTTTGTAAATTATTTATTTCACTCTGAAATCCTGATGGATAAAGAAAACCTTTCTTTAATTTATATTGAGTTTTGTTTTATTTGTTACGACCGATTTCGGCTTTTACAACATTATCAAGTAACTAGTCACTGACTATCTTTTTGATTTATTTTCAATAATTCAATATTCACTTTATCACTAGCGCGCGCGGGTATCTTCAGATGTGTTTCTTCCATATCCGAAGCATATTTCGTGGTCCTCTTCTCCCTATAATTTTTTTTCTAGTTCGAACAGATCTACGTATCGAAATCGATTACCAAATTGAAGTACTTTGTTTGAATTGCTTGTTGAATTGTATGTATAAAATCATTGTTCGAAACTTTGAAAATACTATTTTTTAATTCCATGCACTTTCTTCAAAGCAGTGTGAAACACGACGGCCGAACTTTAGGAATATCCTATCCTATTATGCGTTTATTTAGTAGTTCCAGCTTCGTATTCTAGGGCATTTCATACCTCAGTTCATTTTAGAAAAGTTAGCTTATTCTGAATCTCTCCATAGATCGGACATTTTAAAAGTGTTGTGAAGAGAAACAATGTGAAATAATGGATAACCATAACATAAAAAGCATCTTCAAAAGCTTACTTGATACCAACAAACACTGATAAAAAGGATATCTTCAATCAAATATATGCATGCTCTTTGATAGAATAAACTTCTGAAAAGAATAATAATATGTAAATGATGAATATGCTTCCATTTCAATCTAATTGAGTTGTTTTCTTCTTTACATAAATTATCTTAAGAGGCCATGAGCGCGATCATTTTTGAGACGGTTTTTTTTTAGTAAAAGAGTCGCTAACTAAAAAACGGTGCGTTGTATAGATTTCAAACAAGGGCAGGCTTCTAGAGGACGTTCGATTATATGTAAATACGTCTGTGGCTGCACCTCAGGATGCTTTTCACACATAATCGAATTCGAAGCTATGTTTATCTAATCGAAACGAATTTGGTATCAAAAGAAAGGTGAAACGTTGATCCATGTACGTGCTGTAATGTTTTCTTGGAATTATTTGTTCATCTACCCAAAAAATTGCTTTAAACTAAGTGCATTTTTGGGACATTTTTGAGATTTTTTCTGTGAAAAAGTGGATTGAAATTTCAATTTCCATTACAGCACGTACCTAGAATCGAACGTCCTCTTTGAAATCAATACAACGAACCGCTTCTGAGTTATCAATTGACTCTTTTACCCTAAAAAGAGCCCCAAATATGATCGCGCTCATGGCCTCTTAAGATGAATTTGCTCGCACTGAGAACATTCTACTTTTCACTATAAAGCAAATATCCAGCAACTCCGAACTCTTCTTCAGGATCAGTCAGGAACAGTACTAATTTTTTTTAACAGGTTGGTGTTAACCAACGACGTTCCATATTCTATGCCAGGCTGTAGATTTCCAGGAGGAGCCATGACCTGGCCAGAAATACTTTAAAACGTAGAAAGACTCAGCAAATAGTATAAAACGTATGAGTGAGCCACCCGGCTACCACTCCCCGAAGAGTACACTGTCCGGGATCTTCCGTGGCACCCGGATGACTGACTTTTCAGCCAAAACGGGTGTCAACAAATGCGGGAACTCGGATAGTAGGAAGTTAGGACGCATTGCCTCTTCCGGCTAGCTCAGCACCACCTATCCGAAGTACAGCATCGTCGCAAAAATCTCAGCAACTCCGGAGCTCTTCATCTATTTGGAATAACCAGCAGGAACGTGTCTGACATACGAATTCTTTCTGGATTTGTTGGTGTTGCCAACCAACGAGGTTCCATTGATTCGCATGCCAGGCCGAAAATACCTAAAAACCAGAAATACTATGTACACTTTACACTACTGAGCCATCCAGAAGTGAGGGCTTCTCTCCTGGGAATTGTCCGAGCCCTCGGGCGGCTCATGGATGACTGAAAATTTCAGCCAAAAGAGCTCTAATTTATACCATTGCCGAACATTTGAGTCGGCCAATGGTATTGCAAAAACGCTGGTAGGCGGAGCCTATTAGAGCTCTCGCCTCCAGATATACTCCACTAAGTATTTTCAAAAAACTTCAAAATAGTAGTATTTCTGGCCAAAGATAACACGGGCTTGTTAAATAGAATAATCTCACATTTACTCCGGCCAATGCCGGAGCAAGCTGGTGGGCGGAGCCTATTAGAGCTCCGCTTCCTGATATACACTCGAAATAAAATTTTATTTTCAGTATTTCTGGCCGAGGATGACAAAACACTAAGAAGTGGCAGATCAGTTCCCGCGTCACGTGACATATTCAACCAATGAGCATTAAAAGCAGGTTGTGACCTGCGATTTCGACTTCCATTCCATCCTATTTTATCATTTGTGTTCGAGGTTATACGTTTATGAAAGTTGTTAATTTTGTGTGTGAATGCAGTATGGAAAATTGAATTTAGGTCATTTATGGGCCAGTTGTGAAAATGGGTGAAATATATTTTGGTTTTCAATAGTTTAGTGTACAATAGTGTTGTTTCTATTTCTGATCACATTGCTATATGCGTCATTAAAACCGCTATTGATTGAGAATATAGTTATTATAAAACCATTCTTATATGTAACCATTTCTTATACTAAATTGTCCGTGGTTGTGAATTTATGATGTTTGGTCTATGGATCTTTGTTACCCAAGTTCATTCCTGTTGTAAACTTAACGCGTTACAATTTACAACATGTGGTTTACCATATTCATCATTTATTTGTATAGTCTTTCCAATATCAATTGCAGATCATAAAAACTCGTTTCAAAGCCTTACCGACAATTTCGTTTGACATGCCGACACCTCATTTACATGATGATTTATGACTCTCCGGCCAAATACTTTGCATTTTGACGCACATCAATTATGGTCACGTGGACCTCGGCGTTTTCTTTGAACATATACGAGTTGTTGCAATTGATTTTGGAAAGACTATATCCTCAATACGCCGGTACCAACTCCTGCCCGGGCTAATTTCAGGCACATAAAAGAAATTCAACGGATTCCTTCTGAAAATGAATACATTGCACACTTTTTTCCTCTAAGTTTTTAGAAGAATAGTATGTATTGAAGTTGCAATATTCACATCACACCAAAGAAAGTGTCCATTATTGAAGTTGAAATATTATCGCCTCAACCAATTCAAGAAGCAAGTTTTTTCCTTTGTTCTTCTTTTTTTTTTCAAGTGGACGAAAAACATCAAACTACTATTTGGATAGTCCTATTTAAGAATACCATCTTCTTGAATCATTGCAATTATGCGCTAATGCAAACAATCCTTTTTACTAGCGTATCTTTAAAATTGACGAAGAAATCATCATTTTACAATTTGATCTAAGCCGATTATAGTCTGATTGTTGATTAAAGAGAATCGTCTGTTATTTCGGAAACCTTTTGGAATCATGCAAAACCTTTCCCATCTGGTTTAGAAAAGTTTGAATTTTCTTCCGAACGTTGATGTCCTGACAGGAAACACATCTATCGATTATAAACAGCCAATTTATAGTGTTATAAAACGTATCAGGATCTGTACAAAAGGGAAAGTAACACCAGAAAATATTTATTTAATAATTTCCAAAACCACGTTTCAACTTCTCTGAAAATTTACTGTAAAGGGCCATATGTATGGGCAGTCGACGAAATGGAAGAACATAAAAAATTTAAGATAATTTGAAGTTGAAAACTGCAAGTCGAAATGCTGTTATGTGCGCACCCCCAAGTGCTGACTAATTCTTGTTTTTTTTGTTGGAAATTAGGCTTTTTTCTGGTGGGTATTCGAGAAAAACGACTGTTAGTGATTTTGATTTCTGTCTCTCAAAGTTAATTCAGAAAGGAATCTGTCTCTTCTCATACTCCTTGCTCACCCTGGTGATTATTGCTCACATGGAACCCATTATCTCGTGTTGTATTTAATGCGTAGAAGGATATTCACAGAATTTGACTTTCCTCAACTTCGTATAATCATATTTCAACATACATTTTAGCTCGCATTTTAGTTTATCAACTCGATACTCTTACAAAGTTTTCTTCCCCATCAGGGACAAATTCCTGATGGGCCAGTTGGCCCTGTCTGACTCTATTCAGACAATATCTCATCCTATGGCTTCGACGATTCTGGAGTACTTACTATTGTGTTGGTTATTGTTGAAGGTACACATGAACCTAATGAAGTATCCAATTACACTGAACCACAATCATTAATCCATACAGAAAGTGCTTACCTGAATCTATGATCAATAGATTTGGAAGTAATAAATCACAAAAAAATATATTTGTTTTTATTACCTGTATCTTAGAGTTAAGCTATATTGTTAATTTTATTTAATTGTTCTATGATTCTTCGGATAGTGAGTGAATGTATGCCTCTTACATGGTAATCCTGTAATCTGATCCCGAAAATGTTTAGACCTTAAAGCCCTCTAGCTCCTAGAACCGCTCCTGCATTCTCGGCTTAAAAAACCTTATCGGGCCCACAATCGATTTCATATTTATATACTCTGATATTGTTCGACCATATTTTTCCTTCATCGCCTTATAATCGTCATAGATAAATGTCAAAGATAATAAACTATTTTTGTACTCAAATATATAATTGTTTTCTTTGCATTTGATCGATGGTCGTTTTGATTGTTTAGCTTTCTGGGTAACTCGTTTAGGAAGTTAGTGAAAGAATGGCAATGTAAACATTTTTGTCATTAAATTATAACATGTTGATGTAAAAGTTTTAATAATATTTTTCATCTGAATAAATTCGTTCCACGTGTTTTTTCACAAGTAAATCAAGTAGGTGGAAAGGTGTGCAGAATTCTTATCAATTGGAGCATGTGGCACAATTACAAAAATCAACTTTTCTCATCTTCGTTTCATGGTTAACATTGAATTATTGTTGTTTTTCATATTATGTAGGAAATTCGTTACTAGGCATGGTTTTTAGGTATTTTAATATCATTAACTCAGTTAATATTTATGTAATTGAATAGCCAAATTGTCGTACAAATTGCGTGGTACTCCAATTGAATACATAGTTGAAATTCATTGAAATAAAAATCAATCTGTAATTTACTATTGTAGTTGAGTCCCACCGGTACGCATACGCATAGCATTGTTACACATTTTCTTAATACATTTGGAATGTAATAAATATTTTTAATTCAACAATAAATTTTACCAGGTGTTTCTAATTTACTCGATCGTAGAATTCGAATATTTTCGAGAATGATCGACTGTTCTCGGGAATACGTAAAAATTATATTATCCATTGCTATGCAATATATACACTGAATTTTTGTTTTTATATGACTATGTTACTAAATATTAATTCAATATAGAATAATTATACAACGACCTCTTGGGGAGTTGTATTCCTACGGCTGGTTCCAAACTGACATCAACTTTTTGATTTGAAGAGATATGTATGGTTACTTTGGAGATAATGATTCCCGTCAAAAAATATATTTTTTGTCTGATGAGAATGAAATCGACAAAGTCGAAGTACCTGTCTCTCCAAATATTTCCACAAGGTGGAAAATATGAGGCAAAAATCTGACAGAAAACAACTACTTTCCTGGCTAAGCCACGACGGATATTGAACTACATCTGCCAGATATTTGTGATGAGAGGCAACAACCTCGAAACATGTCTGCAGGTGGTCATCCCCAGTCAAATTAAGGATAATCGTTTGTTTGTCTACAATAAGCACTTGCAACTGAGTCTTCTTTGAAGAACGTTGCACAAATATCGGTCAGATGTAGTTCAATATCCGTCGTGGCATTAGCCAGGGAAGTAGTTGTTTTCTGTCAGATTTTTGCCTTATAGTTTCCACTTTGTGGAAATATTTGGATAGAAGTGTACTTCGACTTTGTCGATTGTATTCTTATCATTTATTTGTACTCTTCGGCAAAACATTTGAACTTGTTCGAATTTTCGCATTTACTCTACCTGGAGTCTTTTGCTGTCTCGAGGAGTGCTTATTGATTTTCCTGGCGGATGGCGCAGCGACTGACTCACTGTAAGTCGCTGTAAGTCACAGCATAAGTAGGTTAGGTTTGAACGTGAGTGGGCCCGTATCAGGCCCTCCACTGCGGCCAACAGCATAAGTAACAATCAGCACTGACACTCTGACTGGCGGGGAAAGTTCGCGCACACCCTTGGCGTCGATGAGTCCGCCATTTTGCGAGGTGTCGGCCCGGAATATTGTGTTTGAATTTGTTGAATTCAGGAAGTGAATATTGTGAGGGAGAAACAGATAATGTATTGCTGAAAATTTCAGATTTTCCCAAGAACAATGAAGTGTTACACTCAGAACCCAAAGAAGTTGTTGATAAATTTGCTGTAATGCGTGGACACTGATTATCAAACTAATGCAGCAAAATATTATGAAATATATTTGCGGATATTTGATTAAAAAATCATTGAAAATTCATAGTTGCAATTTTTTTTAAGCTATTGCAAAACACATTGTGATTTAGATGATGAATCTTTGTATTGTTATTTTAGAGCATTTCAAAATGGAAGTCTTGACACCTTCGGGAACTTACGGATGCCCAAGAATGATTTTGTTCATTTCATTTCCTCCTTGGAATAAGTATGCTTTCAAAGCAATATTGAAAAATTCATGGTACGAGAAATTGTAATTGCAGGATTTGTATCTGTATTTGAACAATTTATGTACACCCACCCATGTCACACCTCTTGAGGATATTTGCTAGAGTAAGATTATTTTATACATTGAAGTATATTAATGGGAATTTCAAATGTCAGAAAAATATTGAGAAAAATGAAGAAAGAACAAAATTATAATAAAGAAACATGAATACATATCTGAAAACGGACTATTGGTATTTATATTTTATTTTCCTTTGATAGTTGCTATCAGCTGGCTACCTTCGAAAACCTGAAAGCATCCCTACTACTGAAATATTTCATTCGGGGGTCGATCAGATTCTATGAATATTAAAAAAGCACCCCACAAAGAATGTGTAAAAGCTACTTAGATTCATTACAGTTCAGTTTTGTTTCGATAATTTATGTCTCTGAAATAAAAATGGGAATCTATTAAATGAAAAAACCTTATATACAAATTCCTTCTAATATTCCATGGTTAGAAATGAATACATTTCATCAGTCATATCGATGCACTTTTATTGTTTTTGTCGACTAATATAAATTTCCGGAAAAATAGGTGGTTCCATCGCTGCTGACGTGCAGTGTATATCACGTAGGATGACCTCTTTTGTACAGTGAGTTCATTTCTAGTGAATCTATATCGATCCTGGAAAATTCATGATTCTTCGTCAAAAATTACGGAACATACGAGGTTGTTTTCATGAGAAGTGAAACACATCGACGCAAGACATAAGAATTACTTTTATTGATTTTGGATCCATTCATATTTTAAGTGAGATTTATCATTTTTTTTTTTCAAATCGGATCTGGAAAATTTCGAGTGCGGATCTGTCGGAAATCATTGCGCGAGTCCTGCCCTCACAACAGCACTTCCCAACATGGCGTCTAGATACTTTTCAACATCAAAGGCGGCATGGCTGAGTGTCAGTGCTGATTGTCACTTATGCTGTGTCAAAGTTGTCGGACCTACCTTTGCACTGATGAGAGGCAACAACTTCGAAACATGTCTGCAGGTGGTCATCCCCAGCCAAATTAGGGATAATCTTTTGTTTGTCTGCAATAAGCACTTGCAATTGAGTCTTCTTGGAAGAACGTTGCACAAATATCTGTCAGATGTAGTTCAATATCCGTCGTGGCATTAGCCAGGGATGTAGTTGTTTTCTGTCAGATTTTTGCCTTATATTTTCCACTTTGTGGAAATATTTGGAGAGAAGGGTACTTCGACTTTGTCGATTTTATTCTTATCATTTGAGACTATTATATTGTCATTATCAAGTTTTAGACCTCTTTTTTCTACGAATTCATATTTTGTTTTCTCAGAATTACGGAAATTTCACCTGATTCATTTCAACATCTTACATAAAAACTTGGACCGGTTAAAATGTATAATTGATTGAATAAAAATAGGTGCATGCATGTGAACTAACTAGATCATAGATTACTTACATATTATGATTTCTAGGAACTCTGGTGTTGATCATGAGTTATTGAATAATTTTAATTTCCATAAATAATTATGAATGACTCAAGAGAGGAACAGAATAGTGTTGGGTGGTTATTAGGTAATTAGGCCTAGCTGTAGATCAAACAAGGGGCTCTTTTCACACAAAATAAAAGACTCAAATTTTTTATAAGATAGTTCGTAAATGAAAACCCCGGTTTTCGCCACAGCGAAATGGCTCTGTGGATTTTTTTAAACAAGAAATAGTGAAAAAATTTACAACTTTTTTATTTTTTTGCGAATATTTCAAAAAGTATGGAAAAAGTAAAGAATATGGGTCCAGCTGGGATTTTGAAAATTTTTTTTACAGATGCTCTAAAACACGATAAAATGAATAAAAAAAATAAATTTTGGCGCGGAAACATATTTTTCTATTTTATTTTTGAAAAAATAAATGTGGATACACTTTCAAGACATACAAATTCAATTTGTTGGATGGGTTATTTTACCTATTTTTTCAATGTTAATGAACTGTGTTGTATTGATAACACTTTCTACATATACAGAAGTATCCATTCATTAGCAGAATAAGCTTCGAATATTATGGAAAAGGTTAAAAAGCTACTTTTATTATGCAGATATAATTAATTTATAATTTGTTGACAAGTGAATAAATTGTAACTGCGACGTTGCCAATAGAGATTTCTGATAGTCTAAAGACTTGTTCATACCCTCGCGAATTTCACAATTTTTCTGGGAATAAAATGGCTGTCAGTCATGCCGGACCATTCATTGTTGTCAGCCATTTCATTCGTAGAGAAATTGCGAAATTCGCGAGGATATGAACGAGACTCGGTACCGCAAAAGTTCTAATCGACCAGACTGATCCGCATGGACCAATTAGAACATGCGTAAATTATTATCCAACTTTAACCCAACCTAACCTAACCTTATTTATACAGAATAACAATTTGTATTTGGATTAATATTCCAAATTAGACAAATCCAGTGTATTAATTATCGTTCTGAATAGCCCATGCAAATTGCCCATATGAAGTCTGGTCGATTGGAACTCTTGCTCTTAGACTCCGATAAAAAAACACAAGTTCTTTTTTTTCCACCCTTGTTGCTAGGGGTTTCGCTTTGTGATTGGTCCCTATAATGGCGGGAATTTTAAATGTCAAGACTCGTTATCATCATAGTGAACAATGACAGAGCGCGTTCTCTGGCAACAGAGATGGAAAAATTTATAACTTTTCTCTATTTTCAATAAATTTTCAATAAACGCACAAGATTCATTGTCGATTCAAAGAAAGACATTGATAATGATTAGTTTTTGTTTGTTAGCAGGAATATGCGTTTTTGTTGGTAGCTAGGTATCTGGATAGTTATGAAAAAAATTTTAGGGTGTGAAATTTCTTTAGATCAAATTATTTGTGGCGAATTTTTAAATGTCTAACAGGAAATGGCATATAACGGGCGAATAAATATATAGGAAATTAATGTGTTGAGATTAAAAAAAGGGTTTGGAATAGGTGAAGAATATGCACATTTTCATTACAGGTTTACTTCATATATTCATATCTTCCCCAATCTATAATCTGATTTGAAATAGGAGCCATTATATAAAATTGACCATATGCGAGCGAAGCGAGCGCGTTCGGCAAATCAGCGCGCGCGGATTTGCGAAATGTCGTCCGAACGCGCGGCTTTTCCTAACTGGTCAACAATTCAGTCAATTCATCTCACACGAACCTATGATATAATTTTAAGTGAGAACTATGACATAAAATAGATCATGCGAGCGAAGCGAGCGTGTTCGGCCGACATTCGGCAAATCCGCGCGCGAGGATTTGCCGAATGTCGGCCGAACGCGATGGTTTTCCTAACTGGTCAACAATTTTATAAATTCCACAAACCAATGTTAAAATTTGAAATGAGAACTATAAAACAAAATATACCATATGCGAGCGAAGCGAGCGCGTTCGGCCGACATTTCGCAAATCCGCGATTTCGCAAATCGCGAGACCGAAGGTCTAGCGATTTTGTCAAATGTCAGTTTTTCGAGCAAAATTAAGTACCGTTGGCAAAATTTTGAGTTAAAAATAAATTTAACCTTAAAAGAAAAGCTCGAGTGTATTTTGGCAAGATAAATTAACGACCGAATATAAACTGTCTCCATATTGACGCTTTAGTATTTTTTGTTGATTGCGGGATTGCTTTTTCTATATTTTTTGTTATTTGTTGAGTCGAAACTTCCCCAAAACGACTCATGTTGTAATGTTTCAGTATCAACTATCAACAATACTTAAATAACTGACAGGGCAGACATTAAAGTGACGTAAGCATACTAGATGTAGACGCTAAAGAGGAACAGGCGTTTTTATCGGTGATAAAAAACGATGCACCTTTTTTATCGATGTCAAAATGACAATAAAGTCATCTTTAAATGACACATTTTATACAGGAGTTAATTTATCAAGAAAAAAAAATAGAAAATACTCTTTCCGCGCAAAAATTTCGATTGCTCTAGTGTTTTTACGATGTTTTAAAACGTCTGTAAAAATTTTATCAAAATCCCAGCTTGACCCATATTCTTTACCTTAATCAAAAGTATTGGAGGAATCGTTTTACAGTCAAGACCTACAAAAAGATTTTTTATACGACCAGATGGGTGCATTTTTCACTGAGGAAATCGAGGAAAACAACGAAAAAGAGACCATTTTTCAAAAATTCATTATTTTTATAAATCTGAGGCTGATGTAGAAACAATATTGCGGATACTGATAGATAATAACATGTGGTTCAACTGTGAGCAAAATGGTTTCTGTCCGATGTGTAGTTTTTGCACAATCTCTTTATAAACAATTTATGGGCACATCTTGCAAGATTTAAGATTCTGTAAACGGCATTTGGAAGTAGAGATCAATACCTAAAATTCGTTTAGTTTGGATTTCTACCTGAGAGGTGGGAAATTTATTTTGGATTTCCACCTGAGAGGTGGGAAATTTGATGAAAATGTCACTGGAAGTTACTCTAAATGCTTAATAGTGCACCCGAAGTCGCCCGAACTCAACTCGAGTTAACTTCAGTGCGACTTCGGGTGACTTCGGACGCACTTTGAAGCGTTTTGATCAACTTTCAGTGACATATTCAACACATTTCCCACCTATTAGGGGAAAATCCAAAATATACAAATTGTAGATATTGGTCTCTACTTCCAGATGCCGTTCACAGAATTTGAATACGACGATTTCCCTTAAATCGGCGCATCTTGCAAGATGTGCCCTTAAATTGTTTATAACACGATTGTGCAAAAACTACACATCGGACAGAAACCTTCTTGCGCATAGTTTATCCACATTTTATTATCTATCAGTTTCCGCAATACTGTTTCTCCAGCTTCAGATTTATAGAAATTATAAATTTTTGAAAAATGGTCTCTTTTTCGGATTTTCTCGGTGGAAATCTGAAAATCTGTTATTTAGGTTTTGAGTTATATCCAAAAAAACAAAAAAATTTGTATTTTTTTCAATATTGCTTGTTTAAAAAATTCCAGAAAGCGATTTTGCTGGAGCGAAAACTGGGTTTTTCATTAACGAACTATCTTATAAAAATTAGTATACGCTGTCTGTTCAAAAAATATTTATTTATTCATCAATTTCTATTGTGTCTCCTTTAAAGTAGCCCCCCTCAGATATAATACACTTGTGCCAGCGTTTTTTCCAATCCTCGAAGCAGTTCTGATATGCACTTTTTGGTATGCTCTTGAGCTCTATCAGCGATTCGGTTTGTATATCCTCAATCGTCTCAAAACGCCGTCCTTTCGTGGGTCTCTTCAATCTTGTGTTGTTTTTGGCCAAAAAATCACGAACAAGCAATGACGAGTGAGCAGGTGCATTATCGTGATGCAAAAGTCATGAATTGTTTTTCCACAATTCCGGTCGTTTTTTTCGTATTGCTTCTCGCAAGCGGCGCATAACTTCAAGATAATACTCCTTATTGACCGTACGACCATGTGGTAAGAACTCCTGATACACTACGCCACGGTAATCGAAAAGAACAGTCTGCAAAACCTTCACATTTGATCGAACTTGGCGTGCTTTTTCTGGCCTTGGCTCTCCTGGGCTCTTCCATTGGGACGATTGGAATTTGGTTTCGATGTCATAACCATATACCCATGATTCGTCACCAGTTATGACCCTTTCAAGCAAATCTGGATCGCCGTTGACGTCATTCAACAATTCCTGAGCGA
This sequence comes from Chrysolina oricalcia, assembly GCA_944452925.2. Lineage (NCBI taxonomy): Eukaryota > Metazoa > Arthropoda > Insecta > Coleoptera > Chrysomelidae > Chrysolina > Chrysolina oricalcia. The sequence continues at coordinate 53,742,817 of OX101817.2, read as the reverse complement.
TGCTCATGCGACGATTTTTTTGGTAAAAATTCAACAATTTTGGAACAAACTTCGCTGCCACGCGCTTCATGGCCAAAATTTCCGAAAAAATTGCATGGCAAGAGCCAACCGATATGCCGACATCCTCAGCAACTTCTCTAATAGTGACTCGACGATTCTCCATAACAATTTTCTTCACTTCCTCAACATTTTCATCGGTTGTTGATGTGCTAGGGCGTCCAGGGCGAGCGTCGTCATTCACATCTTCTCGACCTTCTGTGAAAAGCTTGTACCACTTGTAAATATTTTTTTGGCTTAAAGTAGATTCACCGTATGCCACTTTCAACATTTCAAGTGTTTTGGAGCACTTGATTCCATTTTTCACACAAAATTTAAAGCAAACTCTTTGATCCATGTTTTTCGACAGCAGAAAATCGCCGAACACGCAAAACACTTCTAACTTTTATGCCTATCACAAACAAACTAAATGTGCTATATAGCTAAAACTGTGAACATATGTTCGAGACGAGTGTACCAACATAACAAAATAAAAATATCGATAATCGAATGTACGTAGCCCGCGAAATATGAATATTCACCTTATTTTTTGAACAGATTTTCGAGTATTTTATTTTGTGGGAAAAACCTCTATAGCTTGTTCTAAATTGGGGAGCTGAATGTGACGTTAAAGGAAGCTTCAAAAATAATCCGTGATTAAGTATTGTCGATCCCAATGAAGATTTTACCGATTCTCGTTTCAATCCTGGTCGTGTCATGCATATTCAAGCATTCAGCATATCTTCCTTCGATTTTTAGTAAAGTGCATGTAATGGAGGAGTTGGTTTAGCATGACGGACAAATTAGGTTTAAATATTGAGGGAGTTTGCTGCCAAGTACTAACTGACGGTGTCGTGTAATTTTTCAAGTTCGCCTTTAGGTTTATATATAGATGTGGGACGACGTAACCAGTCGATAAACGTGAGCAAACAGTAATGTAAGTAAGGCATTCGATTTTATTTTGAAGTGTTGGTCAAGATTGCGATAGAAAAAATGTTGCACTGAATCCGATTTACCGATGTTTCGCTGAAAATTACAATCTACCGTTTTTTTCACGGTTTCTTTCATATGTATGTTTCCTCGATGATTCGAACGATGTTGTTATTGTTTTCTGAATTTGATGAATGTATGAATTTGATAAATGTATCCTCGTGACAAGTAAAAGAACTTTTCCCCAGAAATGTTTTTCCAATACTCTAACAATAAATTTTTTCCCCTTATGATACATGCTTTTTAGCGGTCACTGTATGTTGAAAACTTCAACTCTTCCATCTATTTTACCAAATGTTCATAGATTCACGATTCCTCCCTACGCAGGGAATTATTGACGGAGGTAGTAATATAATGAATATCTGCTCATCGAACCTTATGTTGACAGAAATCACCACTGATTGTGGTATATATTAATGAAATTTTGAATACGAAAATTTCTGGTGAAATTATTTCTTATGCCGATGATACTGTCATTATTGTTAGTGGAAACTCATGGGAAGAAGCAGTGTCGAAGGCTGAGACTGATGTTTCTATTTTGAAAAACAACTTCGATTTTGATCTTTTGACACTAAGTTTGAACAAATCTAATTTCATTACGTTTTCCAATCAACCTAAAAGTATTAAAAAAAAGTAAATCAAAATGTATACTTAATAAATTCAAACATTATGGAAAATTCAATTGTAAATGTGAAGAAGGGATAGAAAAAAATTATTCTATATGATATCTTGGAATATATATATAAGTAGACAAAAATTTGAAATGGAACACTCACATATCAAAACTTGCAAAAATATTGATAATGACGCTTTGCAAATTTCGATTACTTAAGAACATAATTGGTCGAAAACTTTCACTTATGTTTTTTTATTCTTTATTTGAATCTATTATGTCTTATGGAATAATTGCTTGGGGTGGAACTTATTTTAATACTTTAAAATCAATAATTAGTCTTCAGAAATATGTACTTAAAATTATGTTTAACAAACCATTTAAATTCCCATCAAAATTGTTATTTCACAAATACAAAATTTTGACAGAGCCTTGTTTTATAAAGAATCTTGCACTTATCTCAAAAATTATAATTCGTCTTTACAACCAATTAACAATCACCATAATACAAGATCAAAATCTAACAAAAATCTAAAGTCACAAAAATTTTCTCACACTTTATTGCAGCATCATGCTATTAATGTAGGGTGTAGAGTATTTAATTTGATCCCGATGAAATTGAAAAAATTATGTAAAAAATCCTATGCAAAATGTATAAAAATATGGACAATTGAAAAGTCATTCAGCATTTGAGTGAATATTAAGACTGATGATTCGGTTATGTTTATATAATTACCTATGTATTTTTGTATGTAAATTTTTAAATCATATTCTGTTAGTATTTAGATTATATAGGGTTATGATAAAGTAATGCACAAAATTCATAAAACGTACAACGATCACTTTTGAAAAAAATGCAAAAACACGTCAAACTGTTGTTTTTATTCCGCATCTTTTGACATAAGTTACAAAAATAGCACGTCAAAGTTGTCAAAGTTATAACGTCATCAACAATTTTTTTTAATGGGAAGCTAAGATTTTTATTACATTATGTGATAGATCTTGTGTTTTTACACAAGGGAAAAATAGTTGAAGTAGGGCTCACATAAGAGAAAAAACGAGAAAATGAATAAAAAACGAAGTAAACGTAAGTTTCATAATAACTTTTCAATTAACTAAACAGTCCATTAAACCAACTTTGACGTGTTATTTTTGTAACTTATGTCAAAAGATGCGGAATAAAAAAAACAGTTTGACGTGTTTTTGCATTTTTTTCAAAAGTACGTTTTATGAATTTTGTGCATTACTTTATCATAATACTGTATATGTGTATTGAAAAACATATGATTACTCACAGGTCTTATAACCTATGTAATCATATATCACCTTATGAATTCAATATTAACTTTTTTTATTATACAATGTAGTACAAATTCAATAAATAAAATAAAAATAATTCGTATGGGATTCAGCTAACACTGAGAGTAACTGAGATAACAATCAATGTTTTCAAAAAAAAGGACACCCTCAGTAGAAACAGTCAAGTAGAGTACGGAGTACCTCAGGGAACAATGCTTGGTCCGGTTTTGTTCACTTTATATATATTGATGATCTATTCGACAAGATTACAGAGGGAAACATCATAAGTTTCTGAGATGACACTGCAATTATGTATCAAGAGTATTCTTGGGAGAAACTGAAGCAGATTTTAAATCAATAATAACCTACTTCAGCACTAACTTGCTAACTACCAATGTGGAAAAAACACAATTCATTCCCTTCAGTTCTTATAAATGTAATCTAACAACGTATAGATCACTCAGGATCGATAATAATAGTGATGGTCAGTTTGTTGAGATTGAATCATGTAAAAGCATAACATATTTAGGAATTCATATTGATCTTGAAGTGGGACAAACAGACAGAATATGTTACAAGAAGAATTAGATGTATTTTACCCAAACTAAAATATCTCAAAAATATTCTTGGTGTACGTCAGCTATGAATCATTCACTTCACACTTGTGGAAAGTTACTTATATTATGGAAATATTGCCTGCAAAGTAGCTTCTTCAATATACCTGAAAAAAATCTGGTCATACAAAAATGTGCTCTAGAAATAATTTATAACAGGAATTATACGTACCCTTCAGAATTGCTCTTCTACGATGCTCATGTACTGGACCTGATAATAATGTATTGCAATACTATAACTATATGGCAATATAATCACTAATCGGAACTCATCGACATCGTGCGTAGCTTCAAAAAGAGACAAACAACATAAAACTTAGGGAGGCCTAAATCAGAAAAAACTGTTTTCCAATGATCATTCTCATATTTGGCCCCAATAATTAAGGTATAACGAATTAACAGTTGAGATGAAATAAAAAATTATTGGAAAAAACTGAATCGAATCAAACCCAGGTACTGAAAGAGAAGATTCAGTGATTGAAATTCTCGAGCATAACTAAAGTGACCATAAGTCCCGCTTTGGGCGGTACATTCCCGGTTTCAGGATGTTTGTCTCGCTGTCCCCAGCGAGAGCCAAAAGGTCCCGCTTTCGCAAACAGATCAAACGATAATCAATTAATACCTGCCTTCCAATAATATATTCAAAACGTGCGGGCTTCGTCGGCAAGCGGCGGCAGCGCGCGAGAGAGCAGTGTGGAGAGAGAGCGAGACCGAGTCAACATACAACAACAATCCCAATGTTTTTTTTTTGTTTTAGTCGAGCCGAGCGACAGAACGATTTATTGTTAATTCGGTAATGTAACATTGCAAAAATGCCTAAACGCAAATGTACATTCAATATTACTTTGCAAAACAAGTATCCATTTATAAAACAAAGGAGTGGTTTAGCAGATGTTACATGTGAGAAGTGTCGTACTGATTTTAGTGGTGGTGCCAGCAATATTGAGAAACATTTAAAAACGGAAAAACACAGACTTTCCGATCAACCTGCCGTTTCAAGCTCGTCAATGCTTGCTTCTTTTAATAGAAACGATGCGCCAACTTCCAAAGATTTGGATATAGCTGCAGCAGAGGGTACGTGGGCGGGCGTATTACACACGGTGCAAGAAAATCATAGCTTTCGCTCAAATGACTGCGCTTCTAATTTAATTCAAACTTGTTTTGAGCAAAAATTCAGATGTGCTCGTACAAAATCTCAGGCTATTGTTGTAAATGTACTGGCACCTATGGCGAGTGATGAATTAAAAGATCATCTAGGCGCAGACTGCATTACTTTATCAACTGATGCTTCAAAGCATGGCTCAATAAAATTATTGTTTTGGTCCGTTATTTTTTACCATAAGAAGGCGTGAAGGTTAAGATTTTTGAGTTTCGAGAGCAGCCAGGTGAAACGTCGGATATAATTATCAATTACCTAAAGGAAGTATTATGTTGCAATGATTTGAGTAAAAAAATTGTGGCATTTCATTTTGCGCGGACAATACGAATAGATACAAATTTTGAAGGGAAAAATAGAAATGGGCGTAACAATGTTTATACAAAATTGAACCTAGCCCTGGGAAGACAGCTTATTGGCATTGGGTGTGGAGCCCATATAGTTCACAACGGGATGCATCATTGTGAAAATTCATTCATTTTTATACATCTACAATGTTCGAGTAGAAGCGCTAAAAGAGTTCTGCGATTCCACTGGCACAGAGTACCACAAAATGTTATACTTGTTATTATCTTATTCAATAATAATAATTCTTGTTATCAGTATCTGGAGTGTTATCTTGTCTTCATTTAAAAAAAATAACAAAACTTTTTTCTTCGAAATTCCCGCAGGCGTCCCGCTTTGGCAAAAAAATTAAATGGTCACAATAAGCATAAGACTCAAATATACGACTTGGAACAAACCCATGACCAACGTCTCAAATCAGGGATTTTTTCTTCATGCATGTGTTTTCATATTTCCATTAAATTGATAACTTACGAAAAAGCCCTTGTACAAAGAAACATTACGGGCGCTTTGCCTGAATCTCTCTATATACCTATAATACATATTAAGTAATGCTTATCTGTTATTATTCGAAAAGTCTTGATTAGTCTCATATAAACTCAACTGTCTTCTCAAGGAAGAGAAAGTGGACATAATAGAGCAAGATCCCAGGGCCACCAGATGTCACTTATTTTCTGACGGACAAAATGTGTACGATTGAGTAGTCTTTAGGCTCGTTCATTAAAGACTGCTCTAGTTGATCAAGATCACTTTCACATATGTTCATCTCTCTCTAACACTTGTACTTCATTTGTCTTTCTCATTTGAAAAATCAACTTCGAGCAAGTAGAGCAATCAGAGTACGTCTTAACGAACGATACTTTAGTATGTACTATGATCGCATGTCTACCTGCTAGCTTGGCCTGACGGCCATTTTCTAGGTATCAGGTGATTTATTTATTTATTTATTTATTTATTTATTTATTTATTTATTTATTTATTTATTTATTTATTTATTTATTTATTTATTTATTTATTTATTTATTTATTTATTTATTTATTTATTTATTTATTTATTTATTTATTTATTTATTTATTTATTTATTTATTTATTTATTTATTTATTTATTTATTTATTTATTTATTTATTTATTTATTTATTTATTTATTTATTTATTTATTTATTTATTTATTTATTTATTTATTTATTTATTTATTTATTTATTTATTTATTTATTTATTTATTTATTTATTTATTTATTTATTTATTTATTTATTTATTTATTTATTTATTTATTTATTTATTTATTTATTTATTTATTTATTTATTTATTTATTTATTTATTTATTTATTATTTATTTATTTATTTATTTATTTATTTATTTATTTATTTATTTATTTATTTATTTATTTATTTATTTATTTATTTATTTCAGAAAACAAACAGGTTTACACCTCATTATATGTTCTCTACTAACTCACAAACTAACATAAGTGTAACATAAGTTTAACATGAAAATTGGCAAGGTTAATACACAGTAATAATAGTAAGTAATACTAAATGAAAAATAAATTCAATGAATGATGAAAGAGCACTACTCATAAGTCCAGTCAATATCTCTATTTAAAAGGTTTCTTAAGTTAAGGTTGCTCGTATTAACTCACTTTTGAATTTGTGAAGGCTCACCCCAAAAAATCCAGATGAAGATTGAACAGAGAATTCGTTACATAGGGCTTGCATGTGATCTAATAATTTGTTACTTTTATTTCCATTTACTGAAAACAGTATTGGGCGCGGACGTAGGTAATTTAATGGGATGAAAAATTGAATTTCTGATAACAGATATGGCCTTCAATGAAATTATTCAATAGTTTGAAGATGAATAAGATTTTGTTGACCTTTCTTCTGTGCTCGAGACGACCTATCTCGAATTCTTCTCTTATCGGTTGAAAAGATTCATAACCTGGGCTTACTCCGTTCTTACGGTAGTACAGATATTTTAGGAACTTGTTTTGTATCGTTTCTAGTTTTTTTTTTGAGTTTTGTTTATGCGGATCCCAAATGATTGATGCAAATTCAAGATGACTTCTTATCATAGCGTTGTACAGTACTTTAATTGAGTTGGTAGTTTTGAATCTGATAGAGGTATGTAGAAACATTACTAACCTCACTTAAATTCTCCCGTCTGATTTTTACGTATGTGTTTGACAATATTCTTAAAAATAAGTCTTGAATACTCCCAGACACTTTCCGTCGGCGGTATTGCTTTGCAGACGCTTTAAAGCTCTCAAAATAATTATTCAATCTCACGTAAATTCTGACGCTCTATTTTTATATATGTTAGCCAGACAACTATTTTAAAACGTTTTATAAGAAGGCAGACCGATCCAAGGGGCCAATCTTACCCTAAGCCCAATTTCAATGCCCTTGTGGGTAGGAGCACAAGGGCATTATCCACGCGCATGAGAGTGAGTGAGACCTTTATTATATTGATCTCTATTTCTCTCACTGTTCACTCATATCAATTGATTATGGATAGTTAAAAACAAAAATCAGCTGAAAATACAAAAAAATCAGGAAAATAATTACAGATCAACTTAAAAAAAAACAAACTCCAGTAAACTTAATTTTTTTTTCAATAAAAGATCGAAAGCTCGAAAAGCATCAACAAATCAATTAAATACCGGCAACTTTTTCTATTAATTATTTATTGAGAATCAATCTTATGAAAAAAATTGAAAAATATGAATTTCTCAATAATTTCTGAGTAATTTTGCTTCTAATCTTCATTGTCATCGTCGTTGAAATTAAACAATTCATCATCGAGCCAATCTTGATATTGAATATCTTAATCGCCGTCCTGATCATCAGCATTATATGTATGTTCTTCCACTGTGAAAAACAAGTCAAACAATAAAGATCTGAAAAATTAAAGAAACGAAAATAAATTAGCTGATTGTTCCTCCAGTGACTGACTGACAAAATCCGGTAATAAATCTCCATCGAACTAATGAAAATAATATTTACCATCTTCCAATGTCCAGCCATTGTTTTCGGGACTAAAAATCATCATCAACGTACTTGCGTTGTTCCAAAGACTAGCAATATAGTTAGCCCGTCGGAACTGTTGCCAAAGCTCACTCTTACAAGGTGGTAAATTGGTAGCATCGAAGTTTTTCACATTCTTTCAATTGAATTGTTCATTAACATCAGATACCATTATATGTATTAATGAACAGTTGGAGTCTGGCAGCATCTATCTCAATTAGTCCAGGAACGTTGTAAACATCACAGATAAATTTTTGAATTGTGTTGATTACACGTTCTTCTTCGTCTAGATCACCAACAAAATTCAACGTGCCAAAACTGTGAAATGCTTGCTGGTACTCTTCATTTTTCTTTAAGATATTGAACGGCCTTTGTTTGCATTTTTTGAAAAATGCTGGATTATAATCGCATCCAGTAATAGCACGGAACCCTGGTAGGCTTCGACAAAACGACGGTCCTAATTGTTCGTAGATAGCATTCAAGTCAACATATCTGTGCTTGTTGCCAGTGTCGGTCAATATCCAAACGTGGGAATCATTTTTCAAATTGTTAAAAATTGTTAAAATTGTTTTTTCCGTTAACCAGCTGTCGTCCCCTTACGAACGGCAGCACTCAAAAGTCGAAACTTGTGCGAGTCACGGATTAACGAGGTCTTACCTTTTTACGTACGATTCCTAGCACGAACCGAGGAGAATATCGAAAGGAGGTTCCCGTTGGTCACCCATCCAAACCCCGGCCTCGCATAGCGTTGCTTGGCTTCAGATATCGGTGAACCAGCGCTCTCCGTTCGAGCTATCCCCGCGGTGCATATTGCCCAGCATTATCTCTGCAATATCAGTATCTGAACATCGTATCACAAAATTAGCCTGGGCATCGATGGTATACAATTTTTGTATCAGCTTCCTCATGCTCGGAACACGATAAATTTTCATGGATTTCAGACATAACTTTATTGTTAATCACAGCATTGTCGAAAATTGAAGAAAAGTCTAGTATTTCCAATGAATGGAAGATAAATATAATAATGCTGATGCTGATGATGAATGCTGATGAACAAACATACATATAATGCTGATGATCAGGACGACGATTAAGATATTCAATATCAAGATTGGCTCGATGATGAATTGTTTAATTTCAATGACAATGAAGATTAGAAGCCAAAATACTCAGTATTGAGAAATCCATATTTTTCAATTATTTTAAATAATATTGATTCTCAAGAAATAATTAATAGAAAAAATTGCTGTTATTCAAAATGTACTAATTAATTGATATGAGTGAACTGTGATAGGAATAGAGGTCAATATAATACTAATACACGTCTCACTCACTCACATGCGCGTGGATAATGCCCTTGTGCTCCTACCCACAGGGGCACTGAACTTGGTTTTAGGGGATGATTGGCCCCTTGGATCGGTCTGTCTTCTTATAAAACGTTTTAAAATAGTTGTCTTGCTAACATATATAAAATGGAGCTTCAGATCTTACGTGAGATTGAATAATTATTTTGAGAGCTTTAAAGCGTCTACAAAGCAATACCGCCGACGGAAAGTGTCTGGTAGTATTGAAGACTCATTTTCAACGATATTGCCTACCAGATACGTAAAAATCAGCCGGGAGAATTTAAGTTAGGTTAGTAATGTTTTTACGTACCTTGTTCACCTGATACATGGAAAATGGCCGTCTGGCCAAGCTAGCAGGTAGACATGCGATCATAGTACAACTAAGACTACTCAATCGTACACATTTCGTTTGTCAGAAAATAAGCGACGTCTGGTGTCCCTGGGATCTTGGACTATAATAAGTCCTATTACCTATTAGTTTCTGTAGGAGGATGGCGTAAAAGTTTAATCTCATACCACCTTAACTTTCAACCAAAATTAACCAGCCGTATCGCGGTTACCATATTCGTGATAATCCACCTACGATGATCAGTTGTGCACGTTCATTCAATTTTCTAGGAAGTTGTTTCCGAGGAATTCCACTGCAGCGTTTCGTGGTAGTTCAATCGCATTCCCAGTCCCAGTTCTGTGGAAATTTGCCAGTCTGATATGTGCATAATTGACTCATTAGACATTCTCGGCTGAATGTGAATTCTGAAAATACACACACATCTTACTTCTGTGCGTGCGTCGTATTTTGTTTTTGTTCAGATCTCGTGTTCAGGTGTGCATGTCGTCTAGTGTTTATTACTTCTTGATGATTCAGAAACTTAGTTTGATAATGGATTTTAATAAATTGCGATGGAATTATATCGTACTATTGATGCCCCATTTTCCTTTTCCCTACAGTGTATCAGAAAGCCGAAACACGACTCATATATGTTCTCTCTTTGTGAGTGAATGTGGAAAAAACTGAATTTATTGCATTCACAAGAACAAAAATAAATCAACCCTTGTTTAAGGTACGGTCTGTTTTGGGCGAATTGTCGAATTAGTGTGAAGTTATCCACACATCCTCATCCACAAATGCTGACGTAGAGAAACTTTTCTGTGATACATTGCACATAATCGAATACAGTGTTGTCAAACTTCTATCTTTTCCGGTGAATTCTTCTTGCTTTCAAATATAAATACCTGGCTCTAGATATTTGAGATTGAAGATGAAGTGAAAGAAATTCCATGATTCAGATGTTTGTTCAGACCCGATCTCATGAAAACTACTGTATGAAATGTGATGTAATAAAATTTGAGGATTTCGTGTTGTTTTGACAATGTTTTGAGCAATGCCAGCAAGTTTCTCGGGAGAAAGAGACGTGAAGTTGAATGACACTGCAGTCGGCATGATTACGAAATTCCAATAACTGTAAAATCACAGGGTATTCCACTTTGAATGATTTCCGATTTTTCATGAGAACCACAACCTCGGCGTGTTCCTTCTTGAAACTCATACAGGGTTTCTCAGTGTGGAGAAAGAATGGTCCAGGAACTAACATAAACAATTTAGATATTTTTTCTTGATAACGACGGCGTGTTCCTTCCTAAAACTCATACAGTGTTACTCAGTATAGAAAAAGAAATGATGTGAAGATTGCAAAAATTTGTGCCAAGCCGTAGTCCGGGAGCTAGCAAAAACAATTTATGTATTTTTTCTTTTTTCTCGATAACGACGGCGTGTTCCTTCTTAAAACTCGTACGGGGTTACTCAGTATGGAGAAAGAAATGATGTGATGATTACAAAAATTTGTGCCAAACCGTAAATCGGGAGCTAGCACAAACAATTAATGTATTTTTTCTTTTTTATCGATAACGACGGCGTGTTCCTTCTTAAAACTCATACAGGGTTACTCAGTATTGAAAAAGAAATGATCGGATGATTGCAAAAATTTGTGCCAAGCCGTAGTCCGGGAGCTAGCACAAACAATTCATGTATTTTTTCTTTTTTCTCGATAGCGACGGCGTGTTCCTTCTTAAAACTCATACGAGGTTACTCAATATGGAAAAAGAAATGATGTGATGATTGCAAAAATTTGTGCCAAGCCGTAGTCCGGGAGCTAGCAAAAACAATTTATATATTTTTTTCTTTTTTCTCGATAACGACGGCGTGTTCCTTCTTAAAACTCATACGGGGTTACTCAGTATTGAAGAAGAAATGATGTGATGATTACAAAAATTTGTGCCAAGCCGTAGTCCGGGAGCTAGCACAAACAATTCATGTATTTTTTCTTTTTTATCGATAACGACGGCGTGTTCCTTCTTAAAACTCATACGGGGTTACTCAGTATTGAAAAATAAATGATGTGATGATTGCAAAAATTTGTGCCAAGCCGTAGTCCGGGAGCTAGCACAAACAATTCATGTATTTTTTCTTTTTTCTCGATAGCGACGGCGTGTTCCTTCTTAAAACTCATACGGGGTTACTCAGTATGGAAAAAGAAATGATGTGATGATTGCAATAATTTGTGACAAGTCGTAGTCCGGGAGCTACCACAAACAATTCATGTATTTTTTCTTTTTTCTCGATAACGACGGCGTGTTCCTTCTTAAAACTCATACGAGGTTACTCAATATGGAAAAAGAAATGATGTGATGATTGCAAAAATTTGTGCCAAGCCGTAGTCCGGGAGCTAGCAAAAACAATTTATATATATTTTTCTTTTTTCTCGATAACGACGGCGTGTTCCTTCTTAAAACTCATACGGGGTTACTCAGTATGGAAAAAGAAATGATGTGATGATTACAAAAATTTGTGCTAAGCCGTAGTCCGGGAGCTAGCACAAACAATTAGTATATATTTTCTTTTTCTTCGATATCGACGGCGTATTCCTTCTTAAAACTCATACGGGGTGACTCAGTATGGAAAAAGAAATGATGTGATGATTACAAAAATTTGTGCCAAGCCGTAGTCCGGGAGCTAGCACAAACAATTCATGTATTTTTTCTTTTTTCTCGATAGCGACGGCGTGTTCCTTCTTAAAACTCATACGGGGTTACTCAGTATGGAAAAAGAAATGATGTGATGATTACAAAAATTTGTGCCAAGCCGTAGTCCGGGAGCTAGCAAAAACAATTTATTTCTTTTTTTCTTTTTTCTCGATAACGACGGCGTGTTCCATCTTAAAACTCATACGGGGTTACTCAGTATTGAAAAATAAATGATGTGATGATTGCAAAAATTTGTGCCAAGCCGTAGTCCGGGAGCTAGCACAAACAATTCATGTATTTTTTCTTTTTTCTCGAAAGCGACGGCGTGTTCCTTCTTAAAACTCATACAGGGTTACTCAGTATGGAAAAAGAAATGATGTGATGATTACAAAAATTTGTGCCAAGCCGTAGTCCGGGAGCTAGCACAAACAATTCATGTATTTTTTCTTTTTTATCGATAACGACGGCGTGTTCCATCTTAAAACTCATACGGGGTTACTCAGTATTGAAAAATAAATGATGTGAAGATTGCAAAAATTTCACGCTATCGAAATATTGTTTGGACTTTTCTATACTTTCTGAGAATCTTTCAGAAAGAATATGTAGCAGTTCATGAAATAACACATGATATTCCTTAATACCACAAATTAGTATTCATACTAAGTGCCCAGAGAAAAATAAAAATCATTTAGAGTATCTTCTTTAGCTCCCGGACTACGGCTTATCACAAATTTTTTGCAAAGATCATATCATTTCGTTTTCCATACTATATAAACCCGTATGAGTTTTAAGAAGGAACACGCCGTCGTTATCGAGAAAAAAGCAAAAATACATAAATTGTTTTTGCTAGCTCCCGGACTACGGCTTGGCACAAATTTTTGCATTCATCACATCATTTCTTTTTCAATACTGAGTAACCCCGTATGAGTTTTAAGAAGGAACACGCCGTCGTTATCGAGAAAAAAGAAAAAATACATTAATTGTTTGTGCTAGCACCCGGACTACGGCTTGGCACAAATTTTTGCAATCATCACATCATTTCCTTTTCTATTCTGAGTAACCTTGTATGAGTTTTAAGAAGGAACACGCCGTCGTTATCGAGGAAAAAGAAAAAATATATTAATGGTTTGTGCTAGCTCCCGGACTACGGCTTGGCACAAATTTTTGCAATCGTCACATCATTTCTTTTTCCATACTGAGTAACCCCGTATGAGTTTTCAGAAGGAACACGCCGTCGTTATCGAGAAAAAAGAAAAAATACATTAATTGTTTGTGCTAGCACCCGGACTACGGCTTGGCCCAAATTTTTGCAATCATCACATCATTTTTATTTCCATATTGAGTCCGTATGAGTTTTAAGAAGGAACACGCCGTCGTTATCGAGAAAAAAGAAAAAATACATGAATTGTTTGTGCTAGCTCCCGGACTACGGCTTGGCACACATTTTTGCAATCATCACATCATTTCTTTTTCAATGCTGAGTAACCCCGTATGAGTTTTAAGAAGGAACACGCCGTCGTTATCGAGAAAAAAGAAAAAATACATGAATTGTTTGTGCTAGCTCCCGAACTACGGCTTGGCACAAATTTTTGCAATCATCACATCATTTCTTTTTCAATACTGAGTAACCCCGTATGAGTTTTAAGAAGGAACACGTTATCGTTATCGAGAAAAAAAAAAATTACATGAATTGTTTGTGCTAGCTCCCGGACTACGGCTTGGCACAAATTTTTGCAATCATTACATCATTTCTTTTTCAATACTGAGTAACCCCGTATGAGTTTTAAGAAGGAACACGCCGTCGTTATCGAGAAAAAAGAAAAAATACATGAATTGTTTTTGCTAGCTCCCGGACTACGGCTTGGCCCAAATTTTTGCAATCATCACATCATTTTTATTTCCATATTGAGTTCGTATGAGTTTTAAGAAGGAAAACGCCGTCGTTATCGAGAAAAAAGAAAAAATACATGAATTGTTTGTGCTAGCTCCCGGACTACGGCTTGGCACAAATTTTTGCAATCATCACATTATTTCTTTTTCCATACTGAGTAACCCCGTATGAGTTTTAAGAAGGAACACGCCGTCGTTATCGAGAAAAAAGAAAAAATACATAAATTGTTTGTGCTATCTTCCGGACTACGGCTTGGCACAAACTTTTGCAATCATCATTTCATTTCCATCTTCATACTGAGTAACCTCGTATGAGCTTCAAGAAGGAACACGCCGTCGTTATCAAGAAATATGGAAAAATATCTTAATTGTTAATGCTAGCTCCTGAACTACGGCTTGTCACAAATTTTTGCAATTATCACATTATTACTTCTTACATACTGAGTAACCCTGTATGAGTTTTAGGAAGGAACACGCCGTCGTTATTAAGAAAAAATATCTAAATTGTTTATGTTAGTTCCTGGACCATTCTTTCTCCACACTGAGAAACCCTGTACGAGTTTCAAGAAGGAACACGCCGTGGTTGTGGTTCTCATGAAAAATCGGAAATTATTCAAAGTGGAATACCCTGTGATTTTACAGTTATTGGAATTTCGTAATCATACCGACCGCAGTGTCACTCAACTTCACGTCTCTTTCTCCCGAGAAACTTGCTGGCATTGCTCAAAACATTGTCAAAACAACACGAAATCCTTAAATTTCATTACATCACATTTCATACAGTAGTTTTCATGAGATCGGGTCTGAACAAACATCCGAATCATGGAATTTCTTTCACTTCATCTTCAATCTCAAATATATAGAGCCAGGTATTTATATTTGAAAGCAAGAAGAATTCACTGGAAAAGATAGAAGTTTGACCACACTGTATTCGATTCTGTGCAATGCATCACAGAAAAGTTTCTCTACGTCAGCATTTGTGGATGAGGATGTGTGGATAACTTCACACTAATAATTGTCGAGGCGTGTAAACGCGACGTTCAATCGCTCACGTCCAATCGCAGGAGGTGGTCTGTTTTAAATCACGTTTTCAAGTAATCAACAAGTCGTCAGTCAGTCTTTCTTGATTGCGGTCAACAAAAATGTCTACCAGTAAACTTATGATTACTTATGAGGAGCAGAAGATGATGATATTTTGCTGTTATTGTTAATACCTAATAAGGCGTAGAAAAGTTCGTAACATGTTTGTTCAAAGAAAAAATGAAGGGTGTTTTCGCACGTTGATAAGGAGACATTTGATGGATGATGAAACTAAGTTTAAAGAATATTTTAGGCTCACTAGATGTCAGTTTAATGCCAGGGAGAAACTTGCTTTGGTGCTAAGGTATGTCATATTGAGAATAATACCTGTATAAGTCTGCAATACGCTATTTTAATTTCAGATACTTGGCTACGGGAGAATCCTATCGTTCCATGGCATTTCAATATAGAATTTCCCGTAATTACATCAGTGTATTGGTACGAGATGTTATGACAGTACTGTATAACAAGCTAGTGCCTGTCTTCTTAAAACAGCCGTCGAAAGAAGATTACATAAAATCCTTGTTGTAGCTCATGTTGGCGACTGTTAAAGCTCTTTAGCCTCCTATATAAGAAACGTATATCGCCAGATGGCAGTGCGTGTTCTCCCGATGGAATAAATACTGTTGTATATTCAAAGTCTACTTTCGCGAAAACAATTTATTTAACGAAATACAATGATTCAATAACACAATATAACAATCACGCTAGTATTTATATTCGACTTTCACTTCACTGACTGTCCGTCTGTCTGCTGCGTCGTTCTTTTTATATTAATTGTTGACTTCTCCGAATGCTCTGGAATTCTTCATCGAATTGTCCGGATCCATCGAATCATCCAGATTCTTCTTGGTGCATAGCGTATCGAAGGTCATATGCAGCCTGGGTGAGTCTTCAGGCCCGGCATCGCCCACAGCTTCGCCACATTGCCCCCTTCTTAGAGATATTTCGTCCCGAAATGTCATCCTTGGAGTGTGTCGATATTTGCAGGACTCCCCATATCTGCATCGTGAAGTTCGATTGAAATAACACTCCACAGTCTTCAGGTTAGGTCGTGGAATAGGATTACAGCAAACCAAAATCTGGATGCCGCTGGATCGGAATATCGTCTCCAACATACTTCTTATAACTCTCCAATCCAACCCGTCAATACCACAGGATAATTTTGGGATTGCCAAGTCCACCAGATTCTGGTCCACCATCGTATCTCTCAGTTGGGTGAGGCTCCTCCAGACATCTTCTTAGGACGGTTTATCTTGAGAATTCTTCTTGGTCACCAGGTAGTAGATGTTCCTCTGGCCCTTTTTTAGCTGTAGCACACCTCCAATTTCTGGATTCTGTTTTCGTAGTGTTTGGAGTTGGCCAAATTTCTTGGAGAACACTACAGCGATGCCCCTGGACATTCGAAGATCTTCTGCGACGCAGTGTGCTAGGGCGTAATCGACTGGCACTTTGAAAAGGTCCCGTGGCTCCTCTCGAGTTACCCCGTGTGACACTTTCTGTCCATTTGAGTATAAGGACATGCATTTCTGGAACGTCATCGCATCCTCTGGTGGTCTGAGGGTGCGGACTTGGTCATGGTTTCCAGCGTAAGGAGCCAACCTGTTGAAATGCACGACCCTGGGTTTACCTCTGGGTGGTTTATGGATTCGGTAAAGCAGGTCATTTATCCTCTTGACGATCTTGTACGGACCTTCCCATGAATTCCGTAATTTTGGTGATAGGCCACGGCGACGCATCGGGTTGTACAGCCAAACTATGTCACCAACCTGAAATCCTCCAGCATCGGCATTGATGTCATAAGTCGCTTTCATTCGGTCGCTGGCACTCTGGATGTTCAAACGGACTCGTTCGTGGATGTCCTCCATTCGCTGCCGGAGTTTGCTGACGTAGTCCTCTCCCGCGGCATCCTGTCCTGATGGCATCCCAAACTTTAGGTCACAGGGAAGTCGCAGCTCTCGGCCCATTATGATACTTGCAGGGGTTTGGCCGGTCGACTCGTGTACTGCGGAACGGTAGGCCATCAGGAACAAATGGAGATACTGGTCCCAGTCTTTTTGATGGTCAGAGACTACCTTGGACAAGTGGCGATTGATAGTCCTGTTCATCCTCTCAACCATTCCATCGGACTGTGGATGTAGAGCTGTGGTTCTTGTCTTTCGGATGTTCAGCATCTGGCACATTTCTTGGAACAAATTAGATTCAAAATTTCTGCCTTGGTCCGAGTGCAGCTCCAAGGGAACGCCGAATCGACATATCCACTCTTTCACCAAGACGTCCGCGACGGTGATGGCTTCCTGGTTGGGCAGGGCATAGGCTTCGGCCCACTTGCTGAAATAGTCCATTGCCACAAGGATGTATTTATTTCCGTGATCTGATACGGGGAACGGGCCGGCGATGTCAATGGCGATTCTTTCGAATGGACTACCTACGTTATACTGACGCATCGGGGCCTTGGGTCGTGTCCGAGGTCCATTGCTGGCAGCACAAACAGCACACTTTCTGCACCAGTCATTGACATCAACTTGACCCAGTAGAACCGTTGCCTTACTTTCTGCAGGGTCTTCGTCACACCCAGATGTCCTCCAGCAACTCCATCATGGATCTCTCGGAGTACTTCATGTCTTCTATTCTTGGGAACCACTATCTGACGTCTGTCCTCCCCACCGTCTTCGGTCTCCAATACACGTTTCAGGACCCCATTTTCCAAGGTAAGGGAGTTCCATTGGGCCCAGTAGGATTTGACTGCTGGGGAATATCTTGCGATTTCCTGCCATGTCGGTCTTTGAGTAATCTTTTTCCAACCGATGACTAAACCAAGATCTGGATCTCTTTCTTGGTCTTTCTGGACCTCGTGGTCATTCCAGTTGTTGTCAACTGCCGTGGTTCTACAAATCGCGGCTTCCTTATCTTCTACTCGACGGCAGTGTGAGCAGTCGTCTGGGCATGGTCTCCTTGACAGGGCATCTGCGTTCTTGTGGCCACTCCCTGCTCGATGTTCGATCTCGAACTCGAATTCTTGGAGTCTTTCGATCCAACGTGCTACTTGGCCCTCGGGATTTTTGAACTGTAGAAGCCATTTAAGGGCTGCGTGGTCGGTCCTTAACAGAAATCTCCCGTACACGAATTTGTAAAAGTGTTCTACTCCCTTGACAACAGCCAACAGTTCTCGTCTGGTGACGCAGTAGTTACGCTCCGGTTTACTGAGAGTTTTACTGAAGTATCCGATCACCTTCTCTTGCCCATCCTGGATCTGGGACAAGACAGCTCCAAGTCCCACGT
Source organism: Chrysolina oricalcia (assembly GCA_944452925.2). Classification (NCBI taxonomy): domain Eukaryota; kingdom Metazoa; phylum Arthropoda; class Insecta; order Coleoptera; family Chrysomelidae; genus Chrysolina; species Chrysolina oricalcia. The sequence continues at coordinate 53,724,116 of OX101817.2, read as the reverse complement.
TGCTGGAGTCCGTGTCCAAAATGAATTTTCCGCTCGGAAGGGGATAACTCAGAATCGGTGCGTTGATCAATGTCCCATTCAGCTTCCTGAACGAGTCTTGGCATTCTTCGGACCACTGAAACTTTGTTTGTCCTTCCGTGAGCCTGGTCAGTGGTGTAGCGATGTTGGCGAACCCCAGCACATATCGGCGATGGTATGTGCACAAACCAAGGAAACTACGTAGTTGGTGTATGTCTCTCGGAATAGGCCACTTCTTCACTGCTCTGATCTTCTCGTCATCCACTGCTACTCCGTGCCCAGAGACAACATGGCCAAGGTAACGTACTTCTTTTTGGAACAGGTGGCATTTCTTGGGGCTCAGCTTCAATCCAGAATTTCTCAGTCGCAGGAATACCTCCTCCAGGTTTTTAACGTGGTCTTCGAACGATTTGCCAACTATAATAATGTCATCGAGATATACCAGACACGTCCTCCATGAAAGCCCTTTCAGAACCGTCTCCATTAATCTCTCGAATGTGGCTGGAGCATTACAAAGCCCGAATGGCATAACGGTGAAATGCCACAGTCCTGAGCCGATGGTGAAGGCTGTCTTTTCTCTATCTTCTCGAGCCAGTTCTACCTGCCAGTATCCACTCTTCAGATCAAGGGTCGAGAAAATCGTGGAGCCGGCCAACGTGTCTAGGGTGTCGTCTATTCTCGGAAGAGGGTAACTGTCTTTCTTCGTCACGTTGTTCAGTTGACGATAGTCTACGCAAAAGCGTGTTGATCCGTCTTTCTTCTTCACCAGCATGACTGGAGAGGACCATGGACTGTCGGATGGTTCAATAACTCCATCTTTCCCCATATCACTGACTATTTTGTCAGCCTCTTCCTTCTTGGCAAGAGGAAGTCTTCTAGCTGATTGTCGGATTGGTCGAGCATCCCCAGTATCAATTTTATGTTGAACTACATTCGTTCGACCCCCTTTTCCTTGTCCGGTATCGAAGATGTCTTGGTACTTCTTGACTAATTCTCTCAATCTGGGCTGTTGGGCTGGTTTAATGCCCTTGGAAGAGAGGGTAACCAATTTTTCCAGTTCCGGTGTCAGGTTGTTGTCTTGACTAACAGTAATGTGTACACTCCTGATCACAGAGGAAATTGACGAGCAGTGCCCCAAAACAGTTCCTTTCTTCAAAGTCACTGGGTAATAATTGACATTCATTACCCTTACTGGCACAATTTTATCAGCACGCAACAAAGTCTTGCCTAGTGCAATCCCTCGTCCAATTTTCTCATCATGAAGCTTGGGCTCGAACATAACCACGCTTCCATTGCTCGCACCTCCATCCAATCGAGCCTCCAGTATGGTCTCAGCCCTCTCGGGTACACTTACATCTTCAGCCAGCAGAACACGAATCATCTCCTCACTTCTTCCATGTAGCACCAGCTCTTCTCCGTTCACACGTAGGACGCCATCTTTGAAGTTCAATTCAAACCCTCTGGAATTCATGATGTCCATTCCAATAATTGCATCGTCCTCAATATCCGCTACTAATGCCCGATGTTTCACTTTCGTGCTGCCTAGAATCATTTCAATCGGTAGCTCTCCATGTACAGTGGCCGGCTCTCCTGTTGCTGTGCGTAGCTTCCAGGATGATGGTTCCATTCTGTCTGATGTCTTAGTAAAAGCAGGCCCAAGGATTGTCCTAGTCGCACCTGTATCCAGCAGCATTGCGCAAGGCTTGTTGTTGATGAAACCGTCTACGAAGGCTCCTTTGTTCTGTCGTTGGAGGACAGCGACATATGCGTTGTTCACCGGGGCTTTCTGAGTATAGGACGACGATTGCCCCTTCTCAACAACCTTCGTTGGTCTCGACCTCTTGAGGGTTGGACATTGACTACGCACGTGTCCAAGTTTCCTACAGTTCCGGCATCTCACTAGTCTTCTCTCAGGTAACATCTTTCTTATGGCAGCTTCCAGGTTAGTAGGCTCCTGTGGGTTTTCTTCAATAACTCGGACTTTACTCTGGCTACTGCAGGATTGCTTCGCCGCCTCAAATTCCAAAGCGCGTGCCAGTGCATCCACGAGATGTGTTGGACGAGCTAGTGTTAATGCTTGTCTCGTTTCCTGGTCACGAAGTCCATCTAAGAATGCCTGAACTGCTAGTCGCTCCATTACCTTTTCCGGTGTAGCTGGGTATGCAAGGCGAACCAAGCGTGCAATGTCTGCTTCAAATTCCTGTAAGGATTCGCTTGATTTCTGGCAGCGGTTTTTCAGCTGAGAGTGGTACACATGTTCTAGATGGGTCTGTCTATACCGTAATTCTAGATGTTTGATCAGCTGCTCGTAGTCCTCTTGTTCTTGAGCCGTGAGGGTTTGTAAGATATTCGTTGCTTCTCCACGCAACGCCAGTGTTAGTGCCACAGCTCTATCTCCTGCATTCCATCCATTCGCCTTTGCTGCAGCTTCAAACTGTCGGCGGTAATTTGCCCATGGTGTTTTTCCATCAAACTGGGGTGGTTTCATGGAGAGTTTTCCTGTTTCCGGACTGATTTTCACATCTTTCAAACCCTTTTGAACATCATCTAAGTTCAAACTCAGTTCCAATACTGAATTTTCATTGACAGATTCTGTGGTGTGGGTAGTGTCAATTTGCTTTTTCAACTCACTGATTGTTTCTTTCATTTTGCTGATTTCTTCCTCGATTCCGCCTCTGATTTCTTCCTCGATTCCGCCTCTGATTTCATCACTGATTGTTTCCTTCAATTTTCCCATCTCTTCCTCAATTTCATCTTTGATTTTCTCCATCTCTGTCTCGACAGTTCCCATTCTTTCTTCTAATCGGCTCGCCACGCCACAAAGTTCTTCTTTCATGGTATTCTAATTTTCTAGCAGCTTTTCTTCCAAATTCCTCGAACTTTCTTGAAATTCTTCTTTCAGACTATTCGAATTTTCCAGAAGTCTTTCTTGAAGTTTTTCTTCCAAATTTCTCGAACTTTCTTGAAATTTTTCTTGAAGTTTTCCTTCCAGATTATTCGAATTTTCTAGCAGCTTTTCTTCCAGATTTTTCGAACTTTCTTGCAGTTTTTCTTGAAGTTTTTCTTCCAGGTTTTTCGAATTTTCTAAAAGTTTTTCTTGAAGTTTTTCTTGCAGACTTTTCGAATTTTCTTGAAGTTCTTCTTTCAAAGTACTCATTATGGAAGTCATATCCATTCCAGAAACTTCGAATAAAAATGTTTCTGGATCCTCGCCCTCCTGGATTAATCCCACAGAAAGTCTTGCCTGAAGCACGGCCCTTTTACCACTAGTATCAAGTTCCCTCTCCTCCAGTTCTTGCTTCAATTCCGCAACCTTCAATTCAACCAGGCGAACTTTCCTCGAACACACACAGTCTATTCCACTGCCACCAGTCTATTATTATTATTATTATTGTCTATTTCACACGCGAAAATAATTGTCCGAAATACACAAGCTGTCTACTTACACGAACACTCTGTATTTTATCTCTAACAATCGCACTTCTGATCACCACTGTTGTATATTCAAAGTCTACTTTCGCGAAAACAATTTATTTAACGAAATAAAATGATTCAATAACACAATATAACAATCACGCTAGTATTTATATTCGACTTTCACTTCACTGACTGTCCGTCTGTCTGCTGCGTCGTTCTTTTTATATTAATTGTTGATTTCTCCGAATGCTCTGGAATTCTCCATCGAATCGTCCGGATCCATCGAATCATCCAGATTCTTCTTGGTGCATAGCGTATCGAAGGTCATATGCAGCCTGAGTGAGTGTTCAGGCCCGGCATCGCCCACAGCTTCGCCACAATACAAACTCCGCCTCACTTCTAACTTGGCGATTCTCGATAGATACAGGTCCGAATTAGATAATTCGGTGCTCGTTCTTCCAAATTACAAATCTAGATTAAAGCCTATTTGTTTTCGTGGTAATCTGAAAATTTGCAAGAAAACTTCAAATGGATGAATATAATGGAATCCAGGAACACAATATCAAGAATAAAACAATATTTTAGCAAAATAATCTGTATGAACTATCTCGGAAATATTTTGAATGTGAATTTTAAGAAGTATACCGCGAATAGAAATAGATAATGACGTCTGAAATATCAGATAAAAGGTAATGTCAAATAAAACATGACATGCATGCAGCACAAAATAAGTAAACAACGCTGACGTAAACAGTATATTCTATTTTTTTATGTATTGGACCAGAATTACTTTTATGGGAAACTTGTTTTTCTTATTACACGTTTCATACTAATTTGACCTGTATGCTATATGTAGGTTGTAATATGGAATCGTTGAACAAAATTTACACTTGCAGACGTCCAAATCATTTGATATTTGATAGGTGTTCACTGTTCATGATTCCAGTAGCAGGTGGGTAATCCATTTTAAATGTTTTTATAGAAAAACAAAAAAAGCGAGATTTGTGATTTGGTTTCTGATTCGATACAAAATGGGTATGTGCAGGTTTTCGGGGTCGTAGATTATGAATCTTTCGTCAAAATTAATAATTTCAAAATGACAGACGAGATTTGTGATTATGGTCCGATTTGATTCAAAATTTGTCTGTGGGTTTTTCTGGCTCAGAGATTTTGAATCTTTTGTCAAAATTGATGAATTTAAGATGGCGGACGAGTTTTGTGATTATGTCCGATTCGATTCAAAATCGGTGTTTGGGTTGAGAGATCCTGATGATTTCTATTAAAATTTGTGAATTTGAAATGACAGAAAAGTTTTGTAATTTCTGGGCGTGTTCTACCCTACCTACGTAGTGGTTTTTCGGTTCGAAGATAATGATTTTTCTGTAAAAATTAAGCAATTGAAAATGACAGACGAGTTTCGTGATTTATGGTCGAATTCTATACCGTGTGATACAGACTCATGGTACACGCCCTTTTCTCCTTCGTTTCTGTAGCTATATTTCTTAAATTTGGAAAATTCAATATGCTCACTATGGGGCATTTTTTGACATATTTGAAAAAAAAATAATTTCTGGTTTTTCCGGAAATGACATCAAACCTTCGATTTTCAAATGGGACACCCTGTGAATTATTACATTTTTGAAATCTGCATAATTTTCTGAATCCAATGATACCTCATAGTTGATTTTTCATCTGTCAGAAATTTCGATAGTGTAGCATTATTTTGATTATTTGGAATAATTTTAGGGGGTTCATGGCTCTCTAGATCGAAAAATAAAATGGGTATTCTGACGAATGAAATATCAACTATGAGGTATCATTTGATTCAGAAAATTATGCAGATTTCAAAAATGTAATAATATACACGGTGTCCTTTTTGAAAATCGAAGGTTGATGTCATTTCCGGAAAAAACAGAATTTAGATTTTTTTCCAAATATGTCAAAAAGTGCTCCATAGTGAGCATATTCAATGTTCCAAATTTCATAAATGATGATAATTAATTTTTCATCAAATTTCAGTAATTCAAAATGGCAGCTCCTATTGGTTCATTTTGTGAGTTATAGTAGTAGTCTGTTCAAAATATATGAATGCATTCATTTGAACTGATTCGAAAATATAAAATCTGATGTGGAATCATGAATACAAAATTTTAAAATCAGTTATCAGATTTTGACTTTCAAGTTAGTTATTGAAAATAGTTACCAATAAGATCTGATCGAAATTTTCTTGAAAACTATTTTCTCGATTTGAATGTAATTTTTTGCAGGAAAGGTACATTGTTTAGGTACATATGTCTTATTCCCTATAAAGGGTGAAACAATATAAAACTCTGTCACCCGTGAGACATTCAATTCAACCGATGTGAATTAATACAACTGTTAAAAATAAATTAAACAATGTTTTAGCTAGATGTTTTACTCTATTATGACATCCCAAACCCAAAAGCTTCTATATACCAATTTCGAATGGAATCGTATCAGAAATCACGAATCTCGTCCAACATTCTGGAGCCGCCTCTTGGTTTTTCCTGATATTAAAATGATATGGAGTATTGTCCCCCAAGTGATGAACACATGTTATTGGAACAAGCTATTAATTGTAAAAGTATTAAAATTCCATAGTTTCGATCGACCCGAATGAGTTTTATTTTTCCCATTTCCGATCCGACCCTGTGCCAGATGTCATACTGGCTATATGATACTCTCTCTTTTCCTCACCAGTCGTGTGGGAGGAGCAACCTTAGGGGCGTGTCATTTAAAAGAAATTCAGTTCCATTTCTGAATCCAGAATTGTAAATAATAATTACTTTTCACTGGTCGACGGCTGAACCAACCAAACCTTTATTAGTTGACTTTGATAAAGCTGGATATTTCTCATTTCAAATGGAATAAAGCAAGGAAACCCATTTCGCGAAAACAACACATTTTTGTAAAATTATTCCAAAAATAAATGAACTTCTAGGAGAAAAATGATAAAGTCGTTTAACTGGGAGAATGATAGACTTCGATACTGAAAGGAAACAACACCAAAATATTCGTTCGTTTTGATGGTGGAACTGAACGAAAATGCCCAAAAATAGGGGAAAATATCCTTTTCATTCATTTAAAAGTCAAAAGATATTTTTTTCATTATTTTTATCTTTATACAATCAAACAACCCTTCTCTACCCAGAAAAAAAATCGTTTCTGACTCCCCCTTTCTCAGGGATGAAGACCCTTAAACGTGCGCGTTTAAATTGCCTGACGACCGATTTTGCGGCCAGGCGCATCGTCTTGTGGCGACTTGTATCGACTTGTCGCTCTTACTATCATATGCGTATTTAAGTTACCGTGTCGATTAAACGTAGCGTTTACACGCCTCGACAATTCGCCCAAAACAGACCGTACCTTTATAAATTAATTAATGTCCAAGAAGTGAAAAAAGTTGACGATATGAAGTATTTGGGTGTGTATGTGGACCAGCACCTACGATGGGAAGAACACACAGAAAACACAGTCAAAAGACTCAAAAAGGTAGTTTATAAATTGTATCAACTCAGATATATTAATAATAAAATACTCTCAGTAACGTTTCATAAATCACTTGCTGAATCTGTATTGAGCTACTGAAACATTATTACACGTTCTAGAAGTTCTACAAAATACTTTATTGAAAATAATTTTTAAGAAAAATGGAATATACTCAACTGAACACCTTTGCAAAGAAACTGGATTTGAACCCTCGCTCCCACCATCCAAAGTCCATGTGTCATATCAACACTCGTCGTTACTGGAGCACATAATAATTTGTTAAATCAACTGCTATATAGAAAGTATCTGTCAACTATTAAAAAATATAGAATCCGATTGTAATCATTCTTTTTCAATCGAGTTTTGTAATTATCTACTGATGTGAAATTTCAAATTATTAGACAGACGTAAACAAACTTGATTCGATATTATTTATGTTCATAAAATTCGTTAATACCTACCTATAATGACAGTCTAGTAGGTTACCTACCTATAATGACAGTCTAGTAGGTCATGAAAGTCGTAGGAAATGAATATTTCGATAAAGCTAGCCCGTGGCAAATGAAAATCGGTGTTACAACGTGGTAGGTTTCTTAATCGAAGACGCAATTGAAATGATCATTTTTCTTAATGGTCGTAGAAAAAAGGCTTTATTGGCCAGATTCGGCGCTAGAGGGAGCCAAATTATTATTATTAATTTTAACGTATGATGCCATGCACGAGACCAGTGACCATGCTGCGAATCGAACCCACGACCCTATGACTGAGAGGCGTACCCTTTATCATTTCGACCACTACGGCCTGACATTAAACTAGGTATTTTATTGAATTCCGTCTTTAAACTCGGAATTATATTAAATTCCGACTTCAAACTTGGAATTTTGATGAATTCTGAGATTAAACTCGGAATTTTACAAAATTCCGACTTCACACTCGAAATTATGTTAAATTCCGAACTCGGAATCATCTCAAATTCAAAGTCGAAAACGGTTTTTAAATAATTATGTGTCCCTTCTACGCTCTCGTAGAAACAAGCGGTGCTCAGAGATTTTTTTTGTCTATTCCAAACAATACAAATCGTAATAGGAACTGCTCGGCCTCTAGTGCATTGATTTCGGAAGTTCTCATCGATCAGTTCTCGAGGATCAAACAAGAAATTCCCATGAAGTTTTTATGAACTTCCTCAGTTCTCATTAGCTTTTCATTCGATTGTTGGTTTTCCGACCTCTGTCGTATTGGAATGGCCACTATTTCACGAACATTAGTCGGTAATCGTTGGTGTGTTCGTGAATTATGCACGTTCAGTAGTCTAAGCAGGGTTCCGAAGATGTATTATATATCACGATAAACAAGGTGAATCAGGAAACACTTAGCAGTCTATAGCTTTTTATTTGTAGAGATAAAATTTTGATATTTACCGCAGACACGTAATACACGTAATTAATGTCACGATAATTCTCCCGAAGCCGGACCTGAACGATCTTGCGAACAGTTTGTGAGCGCATCTGACTCCTCATCGCCCGAGATATTTCCAGGCGGTTCGACGGTATTCGAGAGAAATCTCGTTACATTCGGCGTCGCATCTAAGAACGTACCGGAGCCTTCGGCAAAATCAGGTGTAGACATAAAAAGCAACAAGCCAGCGGACGCAGTCAGTGAAGCGATAGACAGTTTAGTTTGAAATAAACTATTGATGCAATTGAAGATGCTGGATCTATATTGATTGTTAAAATACCTGATACGAAGACCTATTGCGCAAGAACGTTTACTGTTTCAAATTTTGATTCTATTGAGATATACCGCAAGTATAGAGCACTACGGCCGCCTCATACAAAAAGTAACAGATTATTTTTGAAATATTCGAGAGGAAAATACATTAACCAACATGTGGGGATAAATAAAATAGGAGAAATTCCCAGCTTGATTGCAAAATGGCTTGGAAAGGACATGTATAAGAGCTACACAGGTCACTGTTTCAGGAGAAGCTCTGTAACTCTTCTGGCCAATGCAGGGGGCAACATTGCATCCATAAAACGTGACGGTGGCTGGAAATCTGCCTCCGTAGCGGAAGCATATAGGGTGTAACTTAAGTGCGTAAAAATATTGAAGTGACGTATTCCTAAGACAAATTTAAGAAAAAAAGTCCATGTAAACTTGTGTCCGGAAATGCTTATTTTCGGAGATACCGGGTGTTGAAATTGAATATTTTTGTTCAGTTTTTAAAAATAAGTTTTGCAAAAAATAAGTTATTTGCACAAAATTTGGTACCCGGGTTTTTTTTGACGTGGGAAATCATAATTTCGTATTAATTTTCATGTAACATCTAGAGTGCGCTGCGTACGCTGTCATTGTTTATTTCAAATTGCCCTAACATTTTTCGACAGTAACCTTCTGGTACTTTTCATGAGAAAACCTAATTCCTACACCTTTTCCAAGTAAAAGAGGTACACTTCCTCAACAACGCTGGGGGCGATCGTTTTCAAGATATTTACAATTTTCTATATCGATGCATGTTACATAGCTCCTAGGGCGCTAAGTGAAGTTGCTGAGAACATTACAAAAACTAAGTATGTGTATCATTGAAAATTAAGCTTCATTTGAGTGAAATCTTTATTAGAAATTATTAACATCATAACATCACAACAACACATAATACATTAGTTACAAAATATTTTACGTTGGTTACTTTATAATACCCTAGAATCTAGATACACTAAAATGACAATAGCGTGATAACAACCAAAGTTGTTGATTTCATTTTCACATCATCGATGTCAATGATACGATAAAGCTTTGAATGTAACTAGATTATCATGCAATTTAAATAAATTTCGGAAGTTGCATCAGGCGACTCGGCGCCTGGCAACGTCTTCGAATATTATAAATCGCATGATAATCTCGCTACATTGATAGCTATTCCTGAACCATAAAACCTCTATAGTGAGTACAAAATTTTGTCACCATTACCACATTTTTTTTCTTATAATAATAGTAAACTACAATGAAACATTTATAATAATTCTATAAATGGTACAAAATAACCCCTCTGCATTAAAAGAAGAATTTATATAGACGGTCTACCGAGCAGTATAATATTATGTATAAAAATATACGGTCATCAGAAAAGCAATTAATTACTTCAAATAAACAACTCTGCAACGTAAACTGGTGTTGGCATAAAGAATAATATTACACCGACAGTGTAACTGTTGCAATGAAAAAATTAATGAACCTGAAACTGACAGCCGGAGCCGACTGCCTCGACTTCAGGACGGGACTGACATCCATATAGAGTACGATGCAAATGTATGGAATAAATTCATTATTTCTGAATATAAACATATATTGGAAAATTCCTCGAACACGTCGATTTTCTTTTCCGATTGGCCAATTTTGAACCCCACCCTAAATATATCGGGTTATCCGCATTCGAGTAAAAATTACTTTAGTGATATTTTTAAATGGGACACCCAGTGTATTTTTCCATATTTGGTTAGGGATCGTCATTACAAATCCAGTCATACCAGGTATGATGGGATTATGTCAAACGGCTGCGGAGATATGAGCACAAAACTTCTCCATATGCCCAATGAGTGCGACAGAGACTTTTGACCTTCCGAATCGTGTGAAGTCTCAGTCATACTCATTGGACATACGAGGATGTTTTTTGCCCATATCTCCGCAGCCGTTTGACATAATCCCATCAAACCTGGTATCACTGAATTTGTAATGACGATTTCTAACCAAATATGGAAAAATACAATGGGTGTTCAATTTAAAAATATCACTAAAGTAATTTTTTCTCGAATGCGGATAACCCTATATATTCAGGGTGGGGTTCAAAAATCGACGTGTTCGAGGAATTTTCCAAAATATGTTTATTTTCTGAAATAATGAATTTATTCCATACATTTGCATCGTACTGTATATGAAAACATTCTAACTAAATTGTGAATAGATATAATAAGTCTAGTAGAGAATCATAGTACAGGGTGTAATCTAACCTCTTGCACACCTGTGCAGGAGGGGTATGAATGCACGTTATAACGAATGGCAGGTGTGAAGAATGCGGAATTTTTTTTTTTGAGAGTTTCAAAATTTTGTCAAATGTGAGTCGACATTTTGGGAGCCTCTGTCCGCCATCCTTCCAGACCAGAAAAGGCAATTGCCGGTGAAGGAAAGACACTGAATGTTGAACCGAATTAAGATTACGTTTACAGAGGTCTAGAGAGAGACCAACATTTCGTAAAATTTAAAAATTTTCAAACATTTTTTTCGCATTTTTTACACCAGCTATTCGTTCTAACATGACTTCATAAGCCCCTAATTCACGGGAATGCAAGAGGTTAGAGTACACCCTGTATATAGCAGCTAAGATAGAAAAAAATTAACCCGATGAAAATAATATCACATCGGATATTAAGAAACATTCGAACACAATTTTAATTCACGCTGTTATGCAAAAGTAGATTTTGTTTAAACTTTTTATGAAGAACAAATAAATGAGACTGAAATAATGTAAAATGAATAAAAAATATGAATATTTTTCATGAGTATAACTCACCAGTTCCTGGAAGTATGCCATTAAGACAGCTTCATTTACGGTATTCACTCTGTTTTCGTCTTTCCATTTCAAAAAATAGTCATACTCCTTCTCGTATAAGTATTTGGATTTCACAGGCAGTAAATTTTGTAACGCTTTTTCAGCTTTGAGCGTCACATTCTGTGGGATCTCCATAATTATTATAAACACAACCGTTTTTAGTTTCCTTCACTAACAAGCTTGTTAATTCTTACAAAAATGCAGCGTCATTTTATTAAATAAACAACCCTCAGCAATCTCTTCAATGTTTCCATGGCAATTGCATAGAAGCTCACTTTTGCTCAGTTGCCGACCAGACCGCATTAAATACTATGAGAAGAAATTTATGAAGTAAACAACGTCGTTTAAGATAATTTTTTCGTGAAAAATAAAATCTTGGATGCACCACGAGCGTTACTAGATCCTAACGCCCATCGGGCAACATTCATCCCTCGGGCCAATTGCCTTCGGGTGAATGTTACCCTCTGGGCGCTAGGATCTATATAACGCACTTGGCACATAAATAGCTTTAACTTACTGTGGCGAAGCTGTGGGCGATGCCGGACCTGAACGATCACGCAGGCCGCATATGACCTTCGAGGCGTTATGCACCGAAAAGAATCTAGACGATTCGAGGACTCACTCGAAATTTCCTCGAATCGAACGGTAAATATAAAAGAAGAACCAGGCAGCGGAGACGGACAGTCAGTGAAGTGAAAGTCGAATATAAATACCTAGTTCTGTGATTGTTATGTAAATTAGAGTATTGTGTTATTGTATCATTGTATTTCGTTAAATAAATTATTTTTTAGTGAAGTAGACTTTGAATATACAACATTACTGACTATTTTTATAAATCTCAGAGTTTACATACTAAGTGGAAATGTACATAAACAACTTGTCTAAGGAACCTATGGCATATTAAGAGGAGAGGTCGCTATGGCTTCTTAATATTGCTATATAACTAACGGAATGTATTGAATGACCTCCTAAATCTGCCGAACCAAACCCTTGGATTTTTTACGATGGGGTTATTTAATAAATATCGTTCATGACAATGAGTCTCATAACAGAATATCAGCGGAAATAAGACGAATTGGGCAGAATATTTTCAAAATAGTTCGGCTATTGGGACGATTCTCATGGCTGGCCCCTGTTGCACTCAGATATGCTTGTCTTTGCAATCCTCCGATCCGTCGAACCACTTCTATCTGCTTGGTCTTTGGCCACCATACCACCGACCATTCTGTGGTGGTGCTGTTGCAGGTTTTCCTACAGTTGAAAAGTGAATACGGTACCAAAAATCAGTAAGTCGCCCAGGAGCGCCCCGACAAATAATAATAATAGCTGACCTCTACCCGCACAGGCTATGCATGTCTTTGGGCAAACTCTACGAGTGTTTATGAGGGAGTATTATTATTATTATTATTCTCATTATTAATATAGGCTTATTCATTATTTCTCGAATAATGACTAAGAATATTTGAATTTTATGTTTGGAGTATGAACGACTGATTACAGGTCAAATTTTTTCGAACCCTTCAAGATTGATATAAACGAATGACGTCAGAGATTTCACCTATTGATTTTTTGTGGGTTATCATTCACGTGCCGATATTCGAAACTACGCCGTGGTATATAAATGACTCTTGTCCCTACATTTATTTTCTATTTGTTTACTAACAAAACTTACTTAGTAATAGTCTGATTATTTTATTTGATGTTAATTATCTCGTTAGAACCTTTATATCAGGCTCTCGATAGTTGCAGTCGAGGAGAAAGTACATATACCGGGTGTCCGCGGAAGGTCGCTCGACCCTATAATTTTTTGTTTTTGAAAACAATGAAATGAAATTTGGGAGATCTGTATAAGCCATCAAACTGTTTTTTATAACGTGACATCTGGCTCGATGTAACTTCCTGTTCCACCAGAAGTGTACATAAACTTTCGTTTTTCGAATGGTACATCTGGTATATTTCCATTTCTTTTGTCTCCTTATAACATTCTGAAATAACCATGTATCATTTGTCACTGTTTGTAACAGTTTTTTTTATTTTTAAATTTTTGTTTTAGTCAATTTCAATCCTGACATTTTGGGAAAAATACAGTTTTACTGTTTTTGGTCAAAATACATCTGGTGAGTAAAATTTTATTTTTGAATTTGTTTTACTAATTTTTCTAAAACGACACCATGGTGGCTCGTCGGGTTAGGAATTACACTTTTGTTGAGATTAATTCAGCCATGAAACCCTCATATGTGTTCTCAATTCTAACAATGATCTTACTACCGAATAATCATTCACACCTTCCTCTAGGCAGGTTACAGGGCCGGTTTGAAAAATAAACATACGCGAAGATAGCCGTACGCACTGGTTCACTAATATTCTCAATGGGCACTATTCATAAAAGGTAGCAAATGCTTTCACTACAGGTTTGTCTCACTCATGACTCAACAAAATGAATACGTCTGTTTCAAGAAATCGAAGTAAAAGCATTTGCTCAAGGTTTATGCATACTACCTATTGACTCAGATAATATTGGTTGCTTGACTTGATCCAAATTCTACTAGATTCAAAAGAAACTCAATTGGCCCTGGTTGTTTTCAATTTTATTGGTTAGGAAATTTCATATGGAAAAGTCATAAGAAAAAATCAGATGAAGGAATAAAATGACTAGACAATTAAAATAATTTAACTCAGAATTGAAAATGATATTGGGCTTGCTGAAATCCTTCTTATTACCAAATGAATATACTAATCCTTCAAATATGTTATTCTAGTTATGATATGACAATACTAACTTAAAATGCAACCGGAACACACGGATATCTAAAATACAGTTTTATATGACAAGCTAACAATTTACTTTACTTAACAAAAACAGTATTGGTCAGTTCGAGACCCGATGCCGATCATAACTATTTCATAAATATCAATTTGTTTGCTTGATAAATTATGTAACTTCAACTGTCCTTTTCTGGATTCTCAAAACTAAGCTGGAATAACACACCTCTGGTGATTACTTAGTTTTGTTTCGGGCGACTTCTATTGGCTGATGCCTTCATGGCCCCGCCCTTCAACTCAGTCGCCCGCTAGGTTTGGTAAAGAGAAAATGTTTTTGTGACAAAGCTTATTAAAAATAGACTTTTCCAAGTTACAGTTTCGCATTGGTATACCTCTTCAGAAAAAACTGTTCACGCTTTTTCGGATGTAAGTATCAAATGCGACTGTTGTTACCTTGTAATATCTAATAACAATACATTGTAGAATTGTTTTGTTGTTGTTTCCAACAACCTGTTGCACTTCAACGCGCAACTCTCAAAAGTATTCTAGAGACTTGTGCGACCTAGGGAAGACGTTTCCCTTACCTTTCAACGTATAACCGTAACAGTCTGTGTTATCTTTACTGTTTTGTCCTCCTTAAAGGTTTAATATTAAGTTACGGCAATGATAAAAATAGAAATCTCCAATAACCCACTAATAGTTTTGCCAAACAATTTCTACTGTGAAAGCTCATCCCGCCATAAACAATTCGTAACACTATCATAAAAATGGAATTGTATTTTTTAACTGAGAAATTAGAGGTACCTGACCTGTTTTGTTCGAAACATGCCTTGCCCAAATATAATTGTTATTCATGCCTTATTTGAAAATGGACGTATAAATAATTTATACCTCTATGTTTTTGAACGGCACCCGCAACCAGTGGCGCAACTGAAAGGGACCACCTGTTACATACCTAACCGCTGGTACTTTTTGAAATAAAAGATATTGTAATTGCTCGATAAATGGCGCGAAGGGATATCAAATTCATATAGCTTTTGGGATCAAGGGTCATGAAATACCACCTAAATTATTTTATGGTAAACATTTAAAACGTTTTCACGGGTAATTTTAGGTTCTTATGACAAATTTGATATAGAAGTCAAAAGGTTTTTTGAAATTAATGACTGCTATATTATGGCATTATACCGTGTCACAAGTAAGTATTTAAATGGAGATATTTTCCCCATTTATTTTAACCTTATAATAGTATCACAATTCTCGACCATTCAATAAATGATAATTAATGTCCAAAACTTGCACCTAAATAAACTTACTGGACAGTCTTCACTCCACTTGTTTGGGATTGACCCGCCGAAGCTATATTAAATTTTAATTCTGAAGTTGATATGCCGCCCCTCCCGCACCATCAAAACGCTCGAGCATTCGTCAAATCTTATATCTAAAAGTAGTGTCGGTGGTACCATTCAAATAGTTATTTTTGTATCTAGTGCGCGAAATGCTACTTTGGTGATCGAGAACTGATTTTTTTTAACGAGGCGCAGACGAGTTAAAAAAAATAGTCGAGATTACCAAAGTATTTCGCGCATGAGATGCAAACAAAATTTTTTCTACAAACGTCAAAAATATTGTTCTAAAATAAGTAATAACTATGAAAAATAGTATTGAACTGGCTTAAATAATTTTTCCAAATCAAGTAATTACTGTAACTATGGAAATAAAATGGCATTTGTTGACAATTATTTCAAAGTGACAGTTCTTGATAATTATTTTGGAGTGACTTTTTATTCACGTCAATTTCGTGCGTGATATTTATTATTGTAAAAGAATGGAAATTTCGAGCAACGATGAACTAAGCTGTACCCCACCTAACTTGATAGATGCGGCCAATTCCGTAATTTCCAACCTTTTACCGGAGAAATCGAGGCGGCAGTATGAAAATGCATATCAGCAATTTAAAGAGTGGTGTGAAGCAAATAAAGCCAGAAAAATATCCGAAAATGTGCTATTGGCATATTTTGCACAGAAGTCTAAGAAGCTGTAGTCTTCCACGTTATGGGCAATGTATTCTATGTTGAAGGCAACACTCAATGTTAAAGAAAACGTGGATTTTAAGAAATTTAACAAGTTGGTTCCATATTTGAAAAAATTGTCAGTTGCAAACCATCCTAAGAAATCTAAGGTATTGACTAGAGAGGAAGTTGATCAATTCATAAGAGAGGCAGATGATGAAACCTATTTGTTGGTTAAGGTAGATTTTTGATGATTGTTTTATATGTTTTTAAATTACTGATTTCCTTTTAGGTCGTTTTAATACTGGGTATTTCGGGTGCTTGCCGCCGTGACGAACTCACTAAAATGACGGTCGATGACATAGAAGATAAAAATTCCATTTTGATTGTTAAAGTACCCGATACAAAAATGAATATACAACGAATTTTTTCAGTTTCAAATTTATATTATACTGACTTTTACCGAAAATATGCGGCTCTTCGTCCAAGTTATGCTACCAGTCGCCGATTATTTTTGAAGTATCAAAATAAGAGATGTTTTAACCAAGTTGTTGGAATAAATAGTATTGGAAAGATGCCTAGCTTAATAGCAAAACACCTGAAATTACCAAATCCTGATGCCTACACTGGTCACTGTTTTCGGAGAACATCAGCCACACTCCTTGATGCTAATACGGGGGCCGATATATGTGTTTTGAAGCGACATGGAGGATGGAAATCTTCGACTGTGGCCGAAGGATACGTGGAAGATTCTATCAATAACAAAATTCAAATTTCAAATAAAATTTAGACAGTAAAATTTCAAGATCAAGTGCTGTCACCTCTACGGCAGTTGCTTGCAAGTCAAAAATGGACAGTCTTCCAACCCCCGAAACTACGATATCACGAGCTGAATCTGAGTTATCTGGTATAGGAATAAATATTGGTTCGTGCACTGGCTGCACCATTAATGTTAACATTGTAAACAATAAATAAAATTAGGTAGTGTAAAATTTGAAAGCCTTAATTATTGTTCTACATTAATAAATAAACGATTTATTGTTTTTTGCTTGATTGAGGAGTTAAGGACCATATAGGTTAGAATATGAAAATCCCATATAGTTTACATGCAGTGTGCGAAATATATTTCTCACATTACTTCGCGCACGGTGTCATGGTAAAGAATGAAAATGAAAAAAAGTGCCACTTCGCATACTGTTGTCAATGCGCGAACCTTGTCATTTTTTGACGTTTGTAGAAAAACAGTTTTTGTCCCATGTTTGTAAGCCGAACTGTTTAAAAGTTAACAGGGAGGGGGCTATAAAAAGCGCACTATATAATCATCAGTAAAAACAGTATACGAGGATATATTGAAAAATTCTTAGCCTATTATATTTTATTACTCAACATATTCTCCTCTTAATTGGATACATTTATTACAGCGAACCTGCAACGTCTCTAGACCTTTCAAAAAAAAAATTTCTTCTTGCTCTGCAAACCGGAGGTCTGGTTTGCCGAGCAAGAAGAAATATTTTTTATTACTTCCTCGTTGGAACAAAATTTTAAACTTTTTTTCAGTTGAGGAAAGAGATGATAGTCAGACGGAGCCAAATTTGGTGAATAAGGAGGGTGTTCTAGTAATTCAAACCCTAAATCACGAATTTTTTGTATGGCAACATGAGATTTGTTTGCAGGTGCGTTGTCCTGCAAAAACAAAACACCTTTGGATAGCTTTCCGCGTCTTTTCTCTTTAATTTTTTCCCGTAGAGTGGTCAGTAATGTCGAATAGTAATCTCCAGTTATTGTTCTACCCTTATCCAAAAAATCAATCATGATTACTCCATGGCAATCCCAAAAAACTGAAGCAAGAACTTTTCCAGCAGATTTTTGGACACGAAACTTCTTAGGTCTTGGAGAACCGGAGTGTCGCCATTCCATCGATTGTTGCTTTGTTTCAGGATCGTAGAAATGTACCCAAGCCTCATCCATAGTAACAATTCGGTTTAAGAAGTCTACATCATTTTCAAATCGAGCACAGATCGAACGCGATGCTACTACCCTTGCACGCTTTTGGTCAACATTCAAACATTTGGGGATCCATTTTGCAGCAATTTTTTTCATGTCCAAATTGACGTGAACTATATGATGAACGCGTTCGTATGAAATATTCAGTGCTTCAGATATCCTTTTTAGCCCAATTCGACGGTCTGTTAAAATGAACTGCATCGATACTTTCGGGGACTGACACAGAAACTGACCTTCCCGATAGGTCATCATCTTCAATGGAAAATTTACCTCTTTTGAAGCTTGCAGTCCAATTTTTCACGGTCGCATACGAAGGACCAAGGGTATTAAGCATATCTTCGTAAATCTGCTTACCTCTTAACCCTTTTAAATACAGGTACTTGATGATGGCTCGATACTCCAATTTTTCGATTTTCACAATTTTGGTGGACATATTTTTTCTTTTAATTTATTGCGTAACTCTGGTTTACTTTCTTGACGTCAAACTTTACACTGACACTTCTAATAAGTTATTGTTCGTTGCTATGGTAACGCAATAGTTTGTTTATGCAGGGAACTGGTCTAGGCTAACTGGATATCAATACATCCTCGTATTTTAACTTTATCCCTCCAAATAATATTTGAATCCAGCGTCACCAATCAGAATACCTTACGCGCGATGCGAAAAGCAAAAACGC
The DNA here is from genome assembly GCA_944452925.2 of Chrysolina oricalcia. Taxonomy (NCBI): domain Eukaryota; kingdom Metazoa; phylum Arthropoda; class Insecta; order Coleoptera; family Chrysomelidae; genus Chrysolina; species Chrysolina oricalcia. Next base: position 53,705,112 of record OX101817.2, on the reverse strand, counting down.
TTCATTGGGAACTCACCTTTACGCGTGGCTTGGAAAGAGTTGCTAGCGTTCTATGCACGCGTTTTTGTTTTGGCGCGAGACTCACGATCGCATCAGTGACGTCAGGCCAAGCGGAGAGCGTTTAGTATATTCAAACGAACGAGGAAAGTTCACATAGAGATTTTGGGCATAAACCTTTTTTAGAATTTCATTAAACTTAACATGTTTAATTTTGATGTCATATTTGATGATTTCATTGTATTCAATGGTGTTTAGATTTTTTTGTGAACATCCCTATTGTACACAGTTAAGAGATTAATTATGTTGAATAATAGAATATGACGAGTTGTATGTTCTACGTGTATTTCATCCCGTGAAAAAAAAAACAAACAAAAGATTAATTTTCATTGCTACTAGCAGCGTCACTAATTTGTTATTTAAATATGTTACCAAAGGTTATTGGCAAGACTGTTTACGTTCGAACTTTTGTTGGTAAACACTTGGATTGTTTATTTAAATTTAAACATTTCATTAACCTTTTTCAAGAGCAGTTTCAACAGAATAACATAAAAACGCCACGAGTTGACCGTTGTGAAATCCATTCACAACTTTAGCACAGTGGTATTGGAAGGTTGAAATTTGAATACGCTGCAAGTCCAAAAATTGTTTTAGTGGTTTTGGCGGTAATGAGTAATTCAACGTGTATTTTCATTCATTCACTTCCTCCTTCATTTGTTCATTCATAGTAAGGTTGATTGAAAAACTAGCAAGTGCCCATACTATGGTTTCACAACTTAACAGTAAGGCTGTCTCAACCAACTTAAGAATTTAAATTTATATTTAAGTATATTGAAATGATAACATGAGTATTCCATGTTATCCATACAGTGCAATAAATAAATTTTTAGAGGTATTTGGCATTTGTTTAAAAAAAACTGAAACAGGTCGATTTCTATTCTCAAATCGGCAATTTACAGTATGAAAATATTACACCATTCTTGCACCCCCTCTCAATAATGAGCAACCCCTTAAAAATTCTGAATGAGAATATGGGTCGTGTGGCACTTTGTTTCAAAAAAATTTTCATTTTCTATTCAGCAATATTAAGTTGTTCAAATTTGGCGTTATCATAACTGAAAAAATTTATTTTGAAAATGTAAAATTTTGATACTTTATAGAAGAAAGGAAATAATGTAACATAATGTATACAGACTAGGAAAATTTTTGGGATATTGAAATTTTAGAAGCATTTCATATTACTTTTTGGCGAAGAGTTTTTTCTACTATTTCGACACCGCTGAATCCGAAAATACCGGTTGTCATAGCGAAATCGCAACCAGAAGTGAAATATTCAAGTTGGCTTCCGAAATGGCATCAAAACCGAATTTTGCCGCTAAATCTCCCTTTCACTTCTTGACAATAAGCATGGCGATGGTGGAATTCTCGTAGAACATTTTCTAGGACATCGGGGGTTATGTTGTTGATTAAAAAAATATGTCTTTATAAGCTGGATGAAATATGTGCATATAACTGAGTTAGAATTAAATGGAAATTTCCAACACCAACCAATTTTTCATGGACACTTTTAATCAACATGACTTGAACTACATCATATCAAAAATTCAGTGAATTTTACCGGTACCGATTTTCCATAAAAATGGTGGTGGATTCTTTGTTCAAATAATGTGTATCTCGGTATAGGGAATTACCGGGAAAAGTTATGAGAAATCTTATAAGGATTCCAAATATTACATACTATTCGGGGTGTTCCGTTTGAAATAACAAAATAGGTACTACTTTCTGATACAAGCGGCAACACTGTATCGAATAAAATATTTTATTTGTCTGACTTCATTTAGTAAATTCCAACGACCTAAACGCTCAGTACAACATAAAATGACTTAGGAACTGTTGGTTTATTTTCACAGTAGCGTTCCTATTGAATTACTAATTTTCTGACGACGCCTCGTAACTTCATGTTTTATTCATACGAAAGTTTGGGATGTTTCTTTTGATATAGTGGAAGTAAGGCTATCTGAGATAATCAATAATAAATAAACATCCAGCTACCAGTTGCTCATCTGGAGAGATAATCTAATATTCGATCACTTTATTGGTTCCAGTGTATGAATGCTCAGCTTATTTGTACAAAAACATACTAGCATTTTTTGAAATTCAGACATTTTTCAACGATTTTGCCAAATAAAAAAAATCGTTATCATGTTTGAACCAAAGTAAAGTTGTAGATTTACTGTCATGACACAATAAAAAATCAAAAATCATTTCCGTTTGCATTTCAAACTCAAACTCTTCTGACACAAATGAGCCATGGAAAGTGATAAAAGATGGAAGCAACACAAAAAATGTCAAGCGAGCAATCACACCAATGAAAGACGAAACAAGAAATCTGAAAACGAATATACAGGATATTGCAGATGAATTCAATTCCAAATATACCAAAATAGAAAAACAAATGTTTAGTGAAAGCAAATCCTAACTTTATACCCCATAAACGACACTCCTGAACTCATTTGTCCTTTTCCCAATTTATGAATCTGACATTTAAAAAAGCAATTAGAGACCTGAAACTTGAGAAATACACTAGTATCGATAGTATCAACGCTAAATTACAAAATTCTCTACATATACATCCGAAGGCCCTTAGCACATTTATTCAACTCATGCATACGATTAAAAACTTGGCCCGACGTTTTCAAAGAAACTATTGTGGAATCTATCAAAAAAATGATATAAATAGATCAATTCCATGAGGGTTTTTGAGAATATTTTAAACAAAATATTAACAGGACATCATTTTATAATAAAAAATTACTTGATTTCGGAGAGACAGTTCGGATTTTTAAAAAAAATCACAACTCAAGATGCAATACTAGCTCCCACAAATGAAGTTTTATCAGCGCTAAATGAAATCAAACCGGTTTTATGTGTTTTTATCTAACTGTCGAATAAATTCGACAAAGTCGATCATGAATTGATCTTGCAATCCATGGAAGGAAACGGAATGAGAGGGTAGTCTTCCAAATTTATTCAAAAGTTATTAAGCAATTTTCTTCCACTTACAAGTGGAGTACACCAAGGACATGTTTTGGGGCTTCTATTGATCAACATCTATGGCTTATTTTCCTTAGATAGTTAGAGAGTTAGGATTCGCTGACGACAGTGCTATATTTTACAAAGCAGGCAACTGGCAAAAACCTAAGAACAATGTGAAATCTGACTTCGCTTCAATAAAAAATTGGTTAGGAAATAGGCTATTAACACCTAATCTCGAAAAAACCTACTTTTTACCATTCGGCTGCAATTAAACGAACAAAGCAGCTTTCAAAAGTCTGAAAGTAGGAGAACATTGCTTTCTCCCGGAAACAAAATTTGAATATTTAGAAATGGTAATAGACTGACACTTATAAGCTATGTTTGTGAAAACTTAGGATGTATTCTGTACAAATTAGAGTTCATAAAAAGATTGTGTCACTCTGCCACATGACAGTTCTGTACCACTCCTTCGTAGAAAGTCACATTCGTTGTGGAATAACTTGCCGGTGAGGATCCTTCAATACACATATTAGTTCTCTTAAGGTAATACAAAATTAGTTTGAAAATGATTTTGTCCCAACCACCCTGCTTCTTAACTGAAGTTTGTTTTCGGGAGCCCATGTTCTTGATACAACTATTTTATCATAATATTATACTCACTTTTACAATCGGAATAAAAATTTTCTTTTACTTATAGTACAAGACAAAAAATCAACATATGATTGCTCAACAAATTCATAAATTATTATGCCAGAGCTCATAACCAAGCTCCACAACTATATAAAATCACCCCAGAGGCACTAAATGATATTAATGCTTTTTATTATATTTATATAAAAAGTCCTTAAGTCCTTCATTTCATTTCATTTTCAGTCATACAAGGCTAATAATCGTTATTCTTATTGGTAGGAGAAACTTTTAATGATTCATTAATCATTACATGCTTCAACATCCCCAAAAATATGGCTCTCTTGCATTTATTCCTATTGATTCGTTTTATCCGCTGTCAGTCATTTATAATTTTCATTGAAATATAATAGAATGTATGTATTTTTGTATTAATTTATTCATTGTATCTGTCTCAAAACAATGCTGCCTAAGTACTATGCTCTTAATACTTTTTAAATATATTTTTGCATAATTGAATGTATAATTTGTTGTGTTGTTATTCTTATTTCCGTTAACCTCAGAAGTCTTCGAGATACTTGTGCGAGATAAAGAAGACGCAGCCCTTACCTTTTAACGTTAACTTGATGCAATCCACGACGGACCTCTTCAGGATTTTTCGTTCAATTGATTCCAAATCTCATTTTGTATTGTTACTTTTTAGGACAAACGTTTATACGAAATTTTCTTCATAAAATATGACAAGGACCTGTTTAATAAGTATTATTTACCTTTCTCGAAAGTAGTGTTTTTTACTCATCGAGGATGTGTTTATGTCATTTCAATTGAACCATTTATTCACCTTTCATTTTTACAAATTGATGTACATGCTCTTCATATTTGAATTTAGAATAAACTTAACTCATCATCATTATTATTTGGTGGAACGCTCAAAAATGTAATTGTTAATAAGAATTTCTCAAATGAACTACTAACAGTTGATATTTTTCTTAACTTATTCATTAATCCTCATAAAACTCTGTCTCTCTCTCTAATTCATCCAATATGATATATCTCATGTGATTATTGAGATAGCAATTGTCTCTGCATAATTAGGTTTCCTGCCGGTTTGCCTGGAAAATTCTGCCAACTGAAGCACCTGAACCGCTGACACATTTTTTGTCGTCTGTGAGAATCTCACAAATGTCGCTATAAAAATAAAAGTAACAGGAAGGTGGAATTGGATGATTGAATTTCTATTAGTGTGTGTTGTTCTGCCGGGGAAATGGAAATCGAGAGATATTGGAAAGGACGTGTATTTTTCGTAGGTTGTGGTTAATTTAGAATTCTTGTACTTTGACATTTTAGAGGTACGTTATCTTCGTAGCTTGTATTCAAGTTATTCCCTATCTAGATTTTTGTATCTTTTCATATTCACCGACCAATTGAGACCGAAACATTTGAGAAAAATTTCTTCGGGTACCAAAACTTGAACTCACATTAATGCACATTTCGTAGATATATGGGTGAGGTGCTTGCACAAGGCTTTCAACCTCTATTTACTGGTGACGTACATTTATATTATAATTATTGATAAGCTACATATCTGAAAGACAAGAAATTGATTATGTTGTTAGCGATGGAAAATGCTTGGGTTCCAAAATGGATTGCATAGAACACAACTGTAGTGTTCTTTGTTATCTAATTTTTCCTCTCAAACAGATCTTTCAACGTGGTTGATGGAGTTTCATTCGATACTCTACCTATAAATTCTGATATTTGCAGGGATCCATCATTATCATCAACGCTGTTTCTTGAGCTACCTCATGCCCTGCAGTGCATAGCTTTGCAGATGATAGTATCCTTCATACCTCTTACTCTTCCAAAGCTCTGATATCAGCAAGTGAAACCAAGAAAGAACAGGGTAGGAAAGTGAACGATTCAAATCTAGCCTTAGCAAAAATTTCAGAATGGATCCAACAATGTGGTCAAATTCAGTTCGAACCAAACCCAAGCACCATCCGCAGTACTTTTTCTTCGGAAAACCATGTGAGGTCCATTGCCAAAAGTGCCTCTCATAATTTTGGTCTTCTGTTACGTACCAAGAGCTATTTCACTTCCCGTCAACTGGTTGAACTATTAAGGCGCTCATTTATCCCTAACTAAATTGAAATTATTAGGGCCAGTGGCGTCTCAGTGGGCACCATGAGACGCCACTGTCAACGATATTGAAAAAAAGTATGCCACTGACTTTTTTTCTGTACATTACTGTACTTTGTTTTTTCAGATTGAACAACTGTAAATACAACTTTTTGGACTCTTGTATTTTCTTTATATCTAGTTTCGTTTTCGAAAATTGCGAACAATTGCGATATTAGAGTAAATGAGCAAAATGTCCACCATTTGATAAAATACACGACCGCATTGGATTTGCCATTGATTGTCTAAGTTTTATAAACAAGGGCCTATAGATTACCCCATGAATAGAAATCTAGAGGATTCATATCAGGACTGCGAGCTGGCCAATGTTGAGCTCCTGCACGTCCAATCCAGCGATTAAGGTACGTGATGTCGAGATACTGACGAGCAACAACACTAAAATAAGCTAGGGCCCCATCGTGCATAAACCACATGTTGCCTCTTACAACTATGGGTATACTTCTTCTAACAAAATGGGTAAATGGTCTCACAAAAAGTCCGTGTAGGATTCACCTGGTAATCCTTCTGTTATAAATAATGTACCAATTAGGTAGTCACCAATAATTCCTACCCAAACTTTAAGCGAAAATTGATGCTAAAAATAATTTTCTCTAATAGAAAGTTCATAATAGCATTTCGTGTAAAATTTGCCTCATCCGTAAATGGAATATTTGATAAAAAATTATTATTGTGTGCCATCATACGAATCAACCACCTACAAAACATAATTCTTGGATGAGATTCCCGAGGCAATAGAGCGTGTACCCGCTGTATTTGATATGAGCATAGGAGTTTTCTTTTTAGAACTTTCCAACCGGTTTTTGGGCTGACTTCAAGCTTCAAGCTTCCTGGTAATATTTGAAGGATCTTCTTCTATCGCATCAAGTATAGCTTCTTCTTGTTCAGGTATTGTAACCGTTTTTGGTGTTCCACCACCTGCATTTTTATTGAAACTTTCACTTTTAACCAAATCGGTTCAAGGATATTCATGATATTTTATAATTACCGTTTTTTTTTTTTAATTTCAACGATCTGTGTCTCTTCTTAAAATGTCCTACGGAATCACCCCCTGCAGTTAGGAACCTTAGTTAGGAGTGCAGCCCCTAAACACACACTGAAACTTTTAGAATCTGTACAAAAAAAGCTCTTCGTCTCTTCGGTGATTCTTCACTTACCAGCTCGCTCAGTTCTTTGGAATTTCGAAGAAAGGTTGGCATCTTTCTCTGTCTCTGTTTTGAAGATATTTTCATGGATACTCTTCTGAAAAATATCCAATCGTTCCACCGTTGGCGGTTTATTGTTATAATAATTATTTTCCCCTGACGAATCTGTTGGTGATTGTTTCATAATGAATTTGAAACACAGTATTTCTACCATTACACTGGGTATCTAGGATATTGTATTTGGCACCAGTTTCATATTTCAGCTGCGATTCGATTAAATATTAAGATAGCCTCTGTATACAACCCTCCAGGTAACACCATTGAGCATGAAACCTCGAATGCTCTGTTACTGGAATCATATCTCTTGACAGTCATTCCTAGCAGATAGAATGTTCTAAATACGAGTTGATTCAAGAGAAAACCTCAGGGGGGGGGGGGGGGGGGACTTTCACCAACGCCACTATCCGGTTCACTGGAGCCCCCCGTTGAGCTACCAATCTCAGGTGAAAAGTTCAATTTTTGATATTATTAAACACAAACCCCCCTACTAGCTATTATGAGTGTCATTATGCCCTAAGGCATCAAGTTATAGGAGAAAACGGTTGGTAGTGGTAATGGTAATGGGTGGGCCCTTTTCGCAATTCCCGGCATCTTCACTCATTCCATGTCGGATAACTGCTCGAACCTCTTCGACCTTCTTATGAAAATCGAAATGTCCTTCCATTGCAATGAGTGCAATTCTTCCTCCTTAATAGTGGCAGCTCCGAAGATGTTTTGTCTGAGTCTGCCATAAATACCACATTCGCACAGGAAGTGGAAGGAGTCCTCCTCCTCCCCACATTTCGTTCATAGTGGGTCTGCCTCAACTCTGATGACAGCCAGGTGCCACCTGAGGCCGCAGTGGCCGGTTAGACCACCAACAGTCGGAGTTTTTTGCGGCTTAGCTTCAGTATCTTGGCCGTCCTTGCCCTGTAGGGCCCCGATATCATCTGCTTTGACTGGCTGCATCCGTCTATCCCTCTCCACTCTTTTCCTAATGTATCAACGGACCACTCAATTAGTGCCGTTGTTACTTGTCTCCTTGTTATGCCGAGTGCGGGTTCGGGCCCGTAGTAGGGTTGTCCGGCTCCTTGCTTGGCTAGCTGATCCGCCTGCTCGTTGCCTTCAATCCCTGCATGGCCCGGGACCCACATCAGCGTTATTTCCTTTTCAGTCGCAAGACTCTCCACGGCATCTCTGCACTCCTGAACCAGTATTGATCTGGTTCTGGTTGCATTCAGAGCTGTGATGGCGGCCTGACTATCCGAGCAGACATACATGTCTCTATGGGCCGGACCTCACCTCTTCCATTCTGGTTGCCTCCAGGATGGCATACACCTCTGCTTGGAAAACTGCTGTCGGAGAACCTAGCGCATAGGCTCTTTTCTCTCCATTTTCCAAGTAAACTCCTGCCCCGGCTTGTTCTTCCTCCAGTTTGGACCCGTCCGTAAAACAGACCAGGCTTTCTGGGGGTCACCCTTTCCTCTTCCCACTCTCTCCTGTCTAGAATCTTTAGCGAGATCGTCCTTTTCCAACTAATTTTATCCTCTGCCTGTATCACTTTAATAGCGGATAGAGAAAACAGTTAGTATTATTTGAAAATCTGATTAGAAAAGAGAAAAAAGAAGAACCCTAGAGTTGTTATAAACAAAGTTTTCTTATAAAATCAAAATTTTCATGCACTTTATTTTATACATGAACTCTTAGTTTCGTCAATATTATAATTTCGACTTTATTGTATACGCAAAACGTTAACAAAAAAGCTTGATGGATAATATGACCATGTACACCTGTACCCATGGACAGGGCGAACTGTTCAAAAACGTGCACTTAAGTGTCAGCTCCATAACCTCATTAATTTTCATTCTGAAAGAAAATTATGTTTAACCTAAGTACATGTTTTCTCTGAAAATACTTGTTTTTGCAAAAATCGTTGATATAGTTTTCCTTGAAACAGGCGAAAACACTATGCTCAGTTGTTTTTGGCATTCTTTTATTGGGCGTTAAAAATACTTCACAATCCTGCAACAAGTCATAGTTTTAACTATTGTTTGTGTAAAATATGTTCGGCTCCGGTCCTATTTTCACATTTTAGAAAGTTTTCTTCTGTTCATTTCATGAAATTTTGTCTGATCGAGGTTCAGATACTGAAAACGTCGATATTCATGAGGACGAGTAATGCAAAGAAAACAAACACCATTCCTTTTGCGATTTTCTGAAAATTAGGTAGCGTATGCCGAAAGTTCAATGCGCTGAATTCAACGAATGTTGGAATTTAAATCATTCATTTGGGTCAATTACCCCTTCGACGTTAATGCATAACATGTTATTCTAGGCCACGGAACTGTATAAGTTATTGAATTGGGCAATTCCGTTGATTTATTCACTTGTTAAATTGGGAAGGGGAGAAAAAGGAAAAGTTCGATCTAGAAATATCCTCCTACGTAGGAATATAATTTGTGCAAGGAGAAACTCGGTTCGAAAGAAAAATCGAACATGCAACGGCAATTACTATGGTCACGTAGCTCTTACTGCTTTAATGAGTATTAACAATTGGGAAAGGATCCAACCAACCAACCAATCAAGGTGATAAAATAGTCAATTTCAACTAATAAAATTAAACAGTCGGGGCGTGGCGCAGTGGTTAGAGCGTCCGACTTTGGATCGAAAGGTCCGGAGTTCGAGCCCCAGTTGCGGCTGGGATTTTTTTAATTTAATTGGACCGATTAAATTATTCAAATCTCGTGGCTGGACTGGGGTGAGTCCTGCACGATTCACTGTTGCGTTCCAATTAACAGTGCTGCTCCTGAGGTGGCGCATGTAGTTAGTACAAGGCCTATTCAGAACACGTGGCTAATGACCATAGCAGTCGGTGCCAAAACACCTAAGAAAAAAAAATTAAAATTAAACGGCTGATACGTAATTTCTGATAAAGTAACGAAATGAGACTGGCAACAGTGGAGTTCTTGTGGGTTTATAAAAATTGTCTTATCGTCGAAACACTGGGAACCAAGTGATATAAATTAATCACACCTCAAAAACAATACCCTAAGTCATAAATAGAATCAGTAAAACAACTGAGAGTTACAGATTAGTTCAGATTTCAAATCAGACAGAAGTTCAGGATACTTAAGAAATAATTTTATTTCAGAAAAACAGGCCTCAAAATATCCTCTGTTCAGTAATAAAAATATTCTTAACTTTGGTCCGCTAATTTATTTATACGTTAAATATAACTGCTAAATTTTTTTCACAGAGGAAGTATCTAATTTAAAATCACTATTGTGTAGTAAGTGGTATAGTAGTTCTTGGGGAGGCCGCAGCCAGGCAAATATGCCCTCATGGACCCTTTTTGACATCCCTTGTTTTCCACTTGTCTACATTCCTCCTCCTAGTCTTCATTTTAGAACCTTCGAGACCTAATGAAGGTCAGTATGTCCGTTCACTCTAAGTCGTTTAGTTCCTCTTGTTGGAATTTCTCAACTCTGATGATTCCAAATCTTAGCCTCCCATATCCCTCACACTTGCCGAGGAAATGAGATGAAGTTTCTTCGTCTTCTTTGCCTTTGCGGCAAGCGGGGCTGTCTCCTATACCTATTGGTTAAAGGTGTCTGCCTTACTTGTTTTGTCCTGTTAGTATTCCTATAAGGAGGCGTAGTGCTTGACGGTTTCTGTCTAAGAGCTATGCCGTCCTTGACTTACTGGAGGCGGGCCACAAAGTCTTTCGACTGCCTGCAGCCGGTGTTATCCCTCCAAAGTTCATTCAGCTCTTCTCCCACCCACTCGTCGAGGGCTGAAGTGACTTGGCTTCTTGCAATGCCTTGTACAGACTCTGGTCCACAGCACAGAACGACGTTGCGGAACCGTTTCTGGCAAATCCGTCTGCCACCTAGTTTCCGCGCACCCCTCTGTGACCAAGGATACATACAAGCTGAACTTCTTTCTTTTCAGCTAGTGTCCCGAGAGCATCTCCGCGTTCCTGTACAAGTGCTGAGCTTGATTTAGGATGGCAGATGGCTCTGAGCGCTGCCTGACTATCCCAGCAGATTTAAATTCTCTGCTCGGCCCTTCTTCCACCTCTTGCCTCGTAGCTTCGGTTAGAATGGCGAACACTTCAGCTTGAGAAATTGTTGAATAACTACACAAAGCGTAGCTTTCTCGTACATCTTTCTGCTACAGGTAGATGCCTGCACCCGAAGCCTGTATGTCAGTCCGACATCTTGTGCAAACTCCACCATATTTCCTTCTTATTGTTTTCTGCTCGGAATAGTGAGAGTAAACTCTCTATTCCATCGCGCTTTTTACTCTGAGGTCGGAAATCGGGACCTCTTGCTCCGCACACTTCGCGATTTCCGCAGGGCCTATCATCGCTTCTTCATTTACCCAGATTCCCGAGTCTCGAATCCTCAAATAGGCTGATGTTACTTCCTGCTTTATTCAGAGTGGAAGCGGTGGCAGCCTCAGCACACGTTATTACCAATGGACAGCCTAACCTCTGCACCTTGCTAAGTCTTCGGCCTATTGTGCCGCTCTGTTCATTGTGAATGGAACTCTTCTTAACGCTAACGGCGGATTGTTTTCTCTAAATTCAACTTCGACTCTGTCATGGTATTTATGTATACGCAGGCCGTTATTCAGAACGGGGTAGACTAGTCGCTTGTGTTAAGTTGTGTTCCACTAGTGAAGTTTGATGGAAGTAATTCTCAATAGTCTTCATTTTCGGTCGGAAAAAATGGTTACATCACACCAAAATCTTGACGCCATTGGTTATAAATACCGTTTCGAATATGCTTCTTATAAGTCTCCAATCCAGCCTATCAATTCCACAGGACAATTTTGGTATTGCCAGATCCACAAGATTCTGATCCACCATCGTATTTCTCAGTTTGGCGAGGCTCTTCCAGACATCTTCATAGAACGATTCCGGAATTGCTTCTTGGTAACCAGGCAGTAGATGTTTTCTGACCCTTATTCTATTGTGGCACCCCTCCAACTTTATGAATATGTTCCCGTAGTGTTTGGAGTTGACCAAATTTATTGGAAAACACCACAGCGAAGCCCCTGGACTTTCGGAGATCTTCCGCCACATAATGATCTAGTGGGTCTAGCCGGCATCTTCAAAGGGTTTCGTGGCTCGTGCGGAGTTTCTTGTGACTTCCGGTGTAAAGAGCTAACTTATTGACATGGACGACACTGGGTTTCCCTCGGGGTGGCTTATGGATTCTATAGACGAGTCCATTTATCCCCTTCATGACCTGGTAGGGACCTTCCCACGAGCTCTGCAACTTTGGTGATAGGCCACGGCGACGCCTAGTGTTGTACAGCCAACCTAGGTAACCAGATTGAAAACCTTCAGCATTTGCCTTGATGTCATAATGCTCCTTCATTCTATCGCTGGCAATTTGGATCTTCAAACGGAGTCGTTCGTAGATGCCGTCCATTCTCTGTGAAGTTACTGATGTAGTCCTCATTCGCAGTGTCTTGTCCTGGTGGTCCCAAACTTAAAATCACAGGGAAGTCGCAGTTCTCGTACTACTACAATACTAATGAAGATAGTAATATATGGCAACACTGCAGGGTGAGTGAGGTGGCTACCTTCTACTGCAGCATGGTTGTGTTTACAGAGCTCCGCTGGTGTAGTGGCGCATCTACTGAGGATGTCGTACAAAAAGAATTGTTTGAATGATCACGGATAGCTCTCATTCCAGTACTCCATTTAATTTTCTGTAGTGGTAGTCCTCCATGTATACCGGGTGTCAACGAATCTATTAGACAAGTCATAACTTCTAGACCATTAGGTGTATCAAAATGAGATTTGGTATAGGTAAATGGTATGTGAAGAGGGGAGTTTTCACATATTTTTCACTTTCCGGTCACTTCCGGTTTCACCGGAACTGGCTCCAGTTCTAAATTTTTATACCGGAAGTGACCGGAAAGTGAAAATTATGTGAAAACTCTCCTCTTCACATACCATTTACCTATACCAAATCTCATTTTGATACACCTAATGGTCTAGAAGTTATGACTTGTCTCATAGATTCGTTGACACCCGGTATAAGCCTTTGATTATGCTAAATCTGTAGGCAAAACACAACACCTGGTCGTCGAAGAAAGTCAAATTTTGTCAAGTTGAAGATTCACCACACTTTCCAATACAGGTGCGCTGCGTAGAAGCTAATACTGATCATCTTCAAAAGGCAGATTTTGCCTAGTTGAAGATTTACCTCACTTTCCAATTTAGGTGAGCTGCGTAATATTGATCTTCTTAAAAAAGCAGTTTTGCCTAGTTGAAGTTTCAACACACTTTCCAATTCGGGTGTGCTGTCTTACACTGATTATGGTAAAAAAGGATATTTTGCAAAGTTTTACCAAAATTAACCACGTGTTCTGCTGATCGTCGTAGAAAAGCGGAGGACACATTCAAATGCTGTAAAAATGTTGTACCTGAAATTATTTATCTTTCTTACTCACTTTTCCAGACGTTACATGAAGTGATGAACCTTTTGACATGTTGATTTCATTGATTATTTCACTTATGCTAAAATAGCGTGTTATGATTGGTTGAAATTTTTGTGTTCATAAATGAAAACATCATGTTTTCGATTTTGTAGTTCGATTCCTGATTTGTTATTATCAAAACACAAACTTACCACTAGCAAGCTGCTATAATGACACAACACCAAACTTTGACCAAAACTAAATAAGCACTCACTATTAATTCATATCAACTTCACAATTTTCGACAAATTTTGCATACTCGTTGATTAATCAAATCACTAAATCAAAATGTTATCAAAACATAACCTCGAGCGAGAAGCAGTAGACTAGACATGCAATGACGAAACTACGAATGACGCGCTCTGTCATTGGTAACTGAAATAGAGGGATGTTTGAAATATCAAGTAAATGTTTTGTTAGTTGCATAATTTCAGAACTAAATGCGGGATTAATGTTCCTAGTTAAATTGAATAGTAAATAAATAAAAATGGTTTCGATTTTATTCATGAAATAATCTTAACAAATACAACTCGTGTTATCGGCGATTATAGTTAATTCCTTCTCGGTTTCGAATCAAATTATGTTGCTTTAGGCATCCACACTCGCGCAAGCGCTCGTGTGGTTGCCAAGCAACATAGTTTGATTCTCAAATTCAAAGGAATTGCTATTTCGATAATCACCGATACACTTGTGGTATTACCTACGAAAATATGAACAGGATGTTCATAAAGTTAGTTGTGGAATCATCAGAGGAGTCATGTATAGATTTAATTTTCAATTGAGAATGTTTCTCTTTAAAACTTTTGACATGATTTTGCCAACATCCTGTTTTTTTTCCTAATTGGCTCAAATTGACTCGTTCCTAACGGACAAAAGAAATTTGATCTCGTTGATTTCTGACAGAATTACTATCGATAGTATTGCGAGCATTCGTGGTGTTACCCCCGAAAAGAATATTTTATTCCAGACTCGCATTTGATTCAAACTTGAAAGAAGCATTACGTTGACTTGACTTCAAGTTAAATTGAAAGTCCATAATATTCCTTTTTGGGCAACGCTGTAAAAAGTTTCTAATTATGTCTTGTACTTCGGAGTGAGCTTTTTGCGTCTTAATTCGACAATCGATCGCGAGAACTTGTTGAACTTTCGATTCAATTAGAACAGTTTAAATTAGCTCAGTCTGTCTGGTACACAGCTGAATTTTTTTATGGAGGACTATTTTCTTTGTTTCACTTCTATTTTTCGTTGTCGATGGCAGTTTTTTTTAATTCTATTAACCAAGATACTATTTTATTCAATACCATTTTTCTACCCACCCAAACTCTCGGGTTATTCATCAATAAGTTAAAATTTTATATACAATGTGAACCTCAGATATGCCCGAGGCAGATATACAGTGTGTGTCAGCTAAAACTTGTCACTCCGCTTATCTCTGAAGTCTTAAAACAAATTGAAAATCGCTCATACCCGTCGATTTTTATTCCGAGGGGGAACTCTTCCACCAAATACGTCATTATTGTGCTGTCAACCCCCTCATGCCCAGCACCCCTATTTCAGAATTTTCATTACGACTACTAGGTATACATAGACCAGGATCACACGCCTAATTTCAAAAATGATCAATAACAGGCTGAATCTTCCTGAGTAGTTTCATTTTGCCGAGACACCCAGCTGTGCAGGCGTCAATGATGTCGATTTGATGAGTGCAAAAAAGTCATTAATAACAGTTAGTTTTTCAGTTGAACCTCGAGATAATTCGATAAAGTACTCGAAAAGACTTTTGTCCTATAATATAGATGGTAGGACTGACCCACTCCCAACATGTACTAATGACGTGGTCATAAGAAATCATTAGGAATCAGCGGATTTTTTTACCGATGCTTGGTTAATATTTGTATAATTGAATGGTCATATCTTTCTACAAATTGAATGGTACCTAGGTGTTCTCAGTCCTACGCTCCGAAATTGTCAATTCCATGGTAAAACAACTGTAGGACAATGGTAACACATGGAAGGTTTAGTGTATTCTTCACCTGAATAATACAGTGTCCTACAAGAAAACGGGTATGTATCGCTAGTCCTACAAAAATTATTCAAAATAACGAATTATTCTGAAATTGTGGTTTAGCTAATTTAATATACTCTTATTCGTTAAGTAATGTTACTTTCGATTTCTAATTGTTTGTTCAATTCAAAAATATCATAATTTACGAAAAAAGTGGGAAATTTTGTTTAACGTTCATAATTTTTAAAACATTACATATTGACTGATAAATAGGGAGGAAATAAATACTTCCAATAATTTACACTTGAAAAAATATATGAAACTATATATGCTGACAATATTGTTTCGACACACAGTGTCATCTTCTGAGCGAGTTATAAACTGCTATTCTTCGACACTTCCTCTTCTTAAATATAAATTCAGGTACAAATATTGTTGATGTCGAATAATTAAAATCAGGGAACAATAGGGTTGTTAGAAATTAGGTAGTTAATTATTGGGGAGCTGTACAGATTTACCTGGTCGTTAAGTACTAAATTATTATTGTTATGCAGGTGCTTCTTAATTTCTAAGGATTCCAATATGTTTAATTTCAGACCTTTAGGTTGAATATGCAAAATTTCAGGATTCTGTGTGAAGTTATGTTTACTTTCAATGAGATGTTTGGCGTAGTTTGAATCCTGCTTATTCAATCTGTAGCTCCTCCAATGTTCACCGAGCCTTTGATCAAAACTACAGCCAGTCTGGCCTATATATATATATATATATATATATATATTGCAATACAGTCCTCACACTCAAGTTTGTAAACTTCTGATTTCTTGAATTTATTCCTTACAGATTTTGCGTTATTGATGAATGAATATAGATTGTTGTTAGTTCTAAATGCAACATTTATATTACGTTTCTGAAGGAAACGAGAAATCTTATTCGTATGGCGACCGAGATATGTTAGACATGTAAAACGTTGATCGGATTTTTCTCTGATGTGGGGGTATATTAAATTTTCTTAATTATTTGAATGGCCTTAATTCTAACATAGAATTCACATCAGAAATAGAAGATGATAACAATTCGATTAACTTTCTAGATTTAACTATCTCTCGCAAAAATAAGACACACAACTTCTCTATATACCACAAACACACGCATACAGACACTACAATACACAAACACTCTATGCACCCACAATCACACAAACTTGCAGCATATCATTATATGGTTCACAGACTGGTGAATATACCACAAAACGATTCTGATTTCAGGTGTGAATTGAATAGAATTAAACAGTTCGCCGTGAATAATGGGTATAAAACATCGATCATAGATAGAATGGTCAAACTAAAACAAAATAGGAAAGCGTTGAATTTAATATACCCCCACATCAGAGAAAAATCCGATCAACGTTTTGCATGTCTAACATATCTCGGTCACCATACGAATAAGATTTCTCGTTTCCTTCAGAAACGTAATATAAATGTTGCATTCGGAACTAACAACAATCTATATTCATTCATCGATAACGCAAAATCTGTACGGGATAAATTAACTATTAACTATTAATGTTTATTATGGGGAAATAACTGGGAATGCCATAGTTAAATTTCTGGTAATCGGATTACCTCCGATACGAAGCTGCCAACAAGAAATAGTTTTATCACCCTTTCGTAAGCCGGAAGGACACTGGAAATTTTTGATTACTGGGTTTTTCCTTATCTCTGGCCGGCAATGAAAGGATGGAGTTTAAAATATGAGAGAAAATATTCAGTTGTTCTTGAGTTCTCAATCCGACATGTTCTCCGTTTTCCGACTAGCATTTATCTGGTCGAGCTCGATAGTTATTATTTAGCAATTGTATATACTTTAATTATTAAGTGTTTATGTAACAAGTGTAAATATATCGTTATCTTCCTTATTAGCTGCTGTGTTCGTCATTTCATTACAAAAACTCACCCGTCACCCCAAACCTCCGACAAAGTTGAAATAAAAAACGCCAAAAGAATTCGAAAATGACATAGTCTACAAAATATCCTTTGAGGAATGTAACAAAGTGTATATTGTCAGACAAGATTGCATCTCAAAGTTAGAATATTAGGACATAAGCGAATCATAACACCCGAAAACCTCATAAAAACAACAAATAAAACAGAGTTTCGCTGAACATTCAAACCAAAATCCACACAAATTCGATTTTGGAAATACAGAAATTGTGGGAAAGCAACGAATATGTTTAACGACTATACCAAGATTCAAAAATATTTCCAACAGCAACATCAACGTTTCTGGTACCAAAACACACAGATGACAGCTTACAATCATTGTTCAAATGATTTGGTTAGTTAATAAACTTTATCGAAATTGTTGACTATTATTGACAGAAAATATATAACAGTGCGGCTTTTTTAATCCCCCTTCTATTAACTTTGGAACGGTTCGACGGACAAACATGGGACAGAAATCATTTCAGTGATACTACATTTTGAAATAGAAGACATTGTGATTGCTCGAAAGAGAGGGCAGGGGCACATCAAATAAAAAATTTCAAATGGTATGGTATTCATTTTCGTAATTTTTTTTTCTACATGCACTCGAAATATCAAGTTCAAGTGCGGATCTCGATAAATTTGAGCGGTTTGATGTGGAACAATGGGATAAAACCTCAGATCAATAAGTAAACATAGATTGGCCCGATGCTACGTAAACATCATATTCACTGAACCGAAGATAATTCTTGCGGAAACTGTTTTGTTCGGGTTTTTGACATTCGAACCAAAACACAACACCTCTAGCACAGTGCCGTGCTTTTTTAAGGGGGTCAAAGTTACTTATGCAAATGCAGTACCTGTGAGCTGCAACAAGTTTCGCGGTTTTGTCTTAAAATTCCTAGGGTCAATAAAAAGCCGGGGGTTGGCAGCAAATAACTTTTTATCAAAATTTGGGGATTCAAGATAGCGGATTAGTTTTGTGATTTATGATGATATTCTTTCCTTAGTTGGATTCTAGGAGTTTTCAGCTATCAAAAATAAAGCAGTATTTATGGTCTAAAGTAATTAATTCGAGAAATTTAACAAGTTCCTTGACTATATTTCAAGTTTAGTGCCTGGGGGTTTATGTTGTGTAGATCAAGTTTCAACGAATTAATACGAATATTTGAATAAATATGGACCAGTTGCATAGAGCCTTCTGTTAACGCAGGTAACATAACTGGTGAGCTTAGATATGCGTTGCCATAGTAATCATCAAATCAAATATTTATTTGTCTGTTAAACTGCAACTGGCCCTATGAGTTAAGAAACCTTCTCCAACATCTATAAATAAATTGTTCATTCTGTTGAGTATTATCCTTCCTAAATTTTGGACCAGTTCATTCATATGGCAAGTACCAGTCAGAAAACAACTACTCTCCTGGCTAAGACCACGACGGGGATTGAATTAAATCTAACAGATACTTGTGCAACGTTCCTCAAAGCATCAGAGAACGCAAGTGCAGGTGTTTTGTGTGGATGAAGTGTTGTTAAAATTTTCCTGTGTGTTTTCGTGGTTTTTGTCCTGCTTAAACAACTTAAAGTTACATTTGGAATATTTTTCAAAATAGTGCAGTGAGACACAATGTCGAAATACTTCTTTGTTTTCAAAACAAATGATAGTAAACAAACATTCCACAGGCGAGGTTCAAGTGGCGTCAAATGCCCGATACAAATCATGCAATCAAACGTATTCGTCAAATATAATATTGGAGGACAAAGAAACTCATTCAAAATTACAGATAAGAAAAGCCTATGGCAAAATGGTGAATGACTCAATGTTTGTTATAAATATCTGTAAGCAGGGGGAAAAAACATTGAAGCTTATGACAGGAAAAATATATTTATTTTCCAATAATATTGATATTGTTAAAATTCTAACAGTGAGGAAAATTAATGATATACCAAAGGACTTGCTTAAAAGTTTTGGAAATAATTTATTTGAAGAAGAGCCTTTATCAAACCATAGTTATGCCTAGGTAAAGGCAATACTTCAAATTTTTTTCAAAATCCGAATATACCATGAATTGTCAATAAGCGGAACTGACAAAGTAGAAAGGGTAATGTCTCTTTTCACAAAGACAGTTTTATTTAAAAATCAATAAATACCAAGTGTTGAAATCCTCATGTACTGAGCTTTCTTGAGAATCATTCTTTCACATACACTTTGACACTTTAACATAACAATAATTAATGAACTAAGAAATATTGTATTCTCTCTTGACATAGCAATTTTTACATTAATAAAACTTAATACGAAATTTGGAATGATTAGTAGGTTTCATAAATGCTTAGACGATTTCAATAAACTACCACAATTTTGAAAAAATTCTAACTCAGTAAACTTGTGTCATCATTAAGGAAAAATAGTGACAGCTCATTGAGATATTTAGTATTTCTTTTAGTATTTATTTTGTTTTTTTTTGCTGATTTTGTAATGTGATCTGATCTAATGTCTGGTGATATGTATGGATATTTTGTTTTGTAATGTTGTATATTAGGCTTAAAATTAAATAAATAATTGTAATATTTGCCAATGTGCCAATAACGTGTGGTATAAGCATATATTTCATTCAATAAATGTTTCAATTCCTGTGTTGATGTTGATTTTACCTTATCATATACCTTGCCATCTTGTGATCACTATATTCCTGTCCAAAATGAATGCGTTAATATAGAGTTCTATTTTTACTTTTGTGTTCAATTACTTTTCCCAGACGTAATCTATAGAAACATTTGTTGCATTATATATTATATAGATTACGTCTGGGAAAAGTAATTGGACACAAAAGTAGAAATATAACTCTTTATTATTAACGCGTTTATTTTGGACAGGGATATGGTGATCACAAGATGGCAAGGTATACGATAAGGTAAAATCAACACTAACACAGGAATTAAAATATTTATTGAATGAAATATATGCTTATACCACACGTTATTATAACAAATTGGCAAATATCACTATTATTTATTTAATTTTAAGCCTAACATACAATATTACAAATGTATAAATATAAAGTGTCAAAGTGTATGTGAAAGAATGATTCTCAAGAAAGCTCAGTACATGAGGATTTCAACACTTGGTATTTATTGATTTTTAAATAGAACTGTCTTTGTCAAACGAGACCTGACCCTTTCTACTTTGTCAGTTCCGCTTATTGACAATTCAAGGTATAATTAGATTTTGAAAAAAATTTGAAGTACTTATTACCTTTACCAAGCCAAAACTATGGTTTGATGAAGGCTCTTCCTCAAAGAAATGATTTCCAAAAATTTAAAGCAAGACCTTTGGTATATCATTAATTGCCCTCACTGTTAGAATTTTAACAATGTCAATATTATTGGAAAATAAATTCAATTTTCCTTTCATAAGCCTCAATGTTTTTCCCCCTGCTCACAGATATTTATAACAAACACTGAGGAATTCACCACTTTGCCATAGGCTTTTCGTATCTGTAATTTTGAATGAGTTTCTTTGTCCTCCAATATTATATTTGACGAATACGTTTGATTGCATGATTTGCATCGTGCATTCGACGCCACTGGAACCTCACCTGTGGAATGTTTGTTTACTATCATTTGTTTTGCAAACAAAGCAGTATTTCGACATTGTGACTCACTAAAGCACTGCACTATTTTGAAAAATATTCCAAATGTAACTTTATGATGTTTAAGCAGGACAAAAACCACGAAAACACACAGGAAAATTTCTAACAACACTTCATCAACACAAAACGACAAGGTACAATGGCAGCCACGGCCGGTGTCACAAGTGGTGTTGCCAAGAGTAAAATAATTCTAGTAACCGCTCGAAGTGCCTAAAATTTCATCAGTTCAAAACGACATATCTTCCTTTTTGGTAATTTTTTCACACCTTTCTGGACATAAACATTTCTCTAGAATTTTTAGAATAATACATCTGAATATAAAATATGATTGATTATGCATTTATTGGTAGGTTCCTACCAAAGTCATATTTTTTTACCAATTTGACAACAGGGCGTCAATGTTTGAAAATATTGGGGATGAGAGGTGTACGTAAATAAACAAAGTTGTCTTCGGTTCAGTGAATATGATGTTTACGTAGCATCGGGCCGATCTATGTTTACTTATTGATCTGAGGATAAAACCGATACCGATACTACTTTTACAGAAGATACAATTACTCGATAGATGGCGCTGGAGACACATCAACTTGACAATTTTGAAAGGCAGAGAGATCTAAATTGTGAAAATACTTATTAACGAAAATCAAAACAAAAAATTAGATGGTTGAAAAGACAGTTGAATCCTCTTTTTAACGATGTATAATCTGACCCTTCATTCCATATGAAATTTTTAAATGAATATATTTAGGTCATCAAAGCTGTTTCTAGATAAAAAGAACAGACAAATGTATCTTGAACTTATTGATACAACTCAACCCCATAATCACTCAACTACTTGAAGATCAACTCACCTTTGACCAAGATGAGCTCCGCCACATTTTGTTGCACCTGTACGACAATTTTTAGATGTTAATGACAGGGAGATCGATTGGAAGGCGAGGAACTATAGAAAGGCCTGCTCGTGATCTGTGACAATTAGACTTCTTTTTATGGGGACATTTGAAATCCAAAGTTATCCAATTTCCTGATGAGAAGACGGAGAAGAATTGTAGATGAGTGTCGTACAGTCACTTCAGAAATGTTAAGAAACTTGCGAAGACATTTCGAAAATTGCTTATACTTCTGTATGGAACTGAATGATTCATATTTCGAACCTTTCATGATGATAACATTTCAGGTAATATCTTGACAATCCTTAGTTTTCATTAAAAACTCAACAACACTTGATCGATTCTCAGTTGTATTACACCGATCTATTCCCTTCAAATGATGGATCACACGTATTAGACCAGGATCCCACGCCTATTTTCAAAAACGAGTAATGACAGGCTGAATCTTCCTGAGTAGCTTAATTTTGCCGAGACCCCCAACTTTTCCCTCTATGAAAATTCTCGATAGTGGTAGCTAAATGGTCACATTGTCCTAGGTAGGTTTTCCCAGTCATACGTGCAAAAGCCGTAGTATACAGGATGCTTCATTATGTTCTTGTACAAACTTCAAATGGTGAAACTTTGGCTAATGACAGAATGAAAAGTTCATATGAACATGTGCCTGCATATGTTTCGTTCAGGAGATACAGGGTATTGAAGTTGAAATGTTAAATTCAATTATTTTGAATAAAATTTGGTGAACGGGGTTTATTTGAGGTGGAAATCGAAATTTGCTATCAAATATAATTTCACCTTTGAGCAGATTTTCAAAATTTGTCTGACCTCTTTGAAAGTTTTCAATTATAAATTTCAGCTATTCAGACGCTGTGGTGTTGCAGGTTTTCCGGGTTTCCCTGCATCTGTGAAAGCGAATGCGCCATCATTTAAGCCGCCTCGGAGGGCAGATTGACTATTTCAATGTTTTTACTTTGTTATTGTTGTTTTCAATATGTAATGTTCTATGGTGTTGGCATCTAATATGTGTGAATAAATAGGGAGGAAATAAATACTTCCAATAATTTACACTTGAAAAAATATATGTAAATATATATGCTGACAATATTGTTTCGACACACAGTGTCATCTTCTGAGCGAGTTATAAACTGCTATTCTTCGACACTTCCTCTTCTTAAATATAAATTCAGGTACAAATATTGTTGATGTCGAATAATTAAAATCAGGGAACAATAGGGTTGTTAGAAATAAGGTAGTTAATTATTGGGGAGCTGTTCAGATTTACCTGGTCGTTAAGTACAAAATTATTATTGTTATGCAGGTGCTTCTTTATTTCTAAGGATTCCAATATGTTCAATTTCAGACCTTTAGATTGAATATGCAAAATTTCAGGATTCTGTGAAAAGTTATGTTTACTTTCAATGAGATGTTTGGCGTAGTTTGAATCCTGCTTATTCAATCTGTAGCTCCTCCAATGTTCACCGAGCCTTTGATCAAAACTACGGCCAGTCTGGCCTATATATATTGCATTACAGTCCTCACACTCAAGTTTGTAAACTTCTGATTTCTTGAATTTATCCCGTACAGATTTTGCGTTATCGATGAATGAATATAGATTGTTGTTAGTATCGGTATCGGTTTTATCCTCAGATCAATAAGTAAACATAGATCGGCCCGATGCTACGTAAACATCATATTCACTGAACCGAAGACAACTTTGTTTATTTACGTACACCTCTCATCCCCAATATTTTCAAACATTGACGCCCTGTTGTCAAATTGGTAAAAAAATATGACTTTGGTAGGAACCTACCAATAAATGCATAATCAATCATATTTTATATTCAGATGTATTATTCTAAAAATTCTAGAGAAATGTTTATGTCCAGAAAGGTGTGAAAAAATTACCAAAAAGGAAGATATGTCGTTTTGAACTGATGAAATTTTAGGCACTTCGAGCGGTTACTAGAATTATTTTACTCTTGGCAACACCACTTGTGACACCGGCCGTGGCTGCCATTGTACCTTGTCGTTTTGTGTTGATGAAGTGTTGTTAGAAATTTTCCTGTGTGTTTTCGTGGTTTTTGTCCTGCTTAAACATCATAAAGTTACATTTGGAATATTTTTCAAAATAGTGCAGTGCTTTAGTGAGTCACAATGTCGAAATACTGCTTTGTTTGCAAAACAAATGATAGTAAACAAACATTCCACAGGTGAGGTTCCAGTGGCGTCGAATGCACGATGCAAATCATGCAATCAAACGTATTCGTCAAATATAATATTGGAGGACAAAGAAACTCATTCAAAATTACAGATACGAAAAGCCTATGGCAAAGTGGTGAATTCCTCAGTGTTTGTTATAAATATCTGTGAGCAGGGGGAAAAACATTGAGGCTTATGAAAGGAAAATTGAATTTATTTTCCAATAATATTGACATTGTTAAAATTCTAACAGTGAGGGCAATTAATGATATACCAAAGGTCTTGCTTTAAATTTTTGGAAATCATTTCTTTGAGGAAGAGCCTTCATCAAACCATAGTTTTGGCTTGGTAAAGGTAATAAGTACTTCAAATTTTTTTCAAAATCTAATTATACCTTGAATTGTCAATAAGCGGAACTGACAAAGTAGAAAGGGTCAGGTCTCGTTTGACAAAGACAGTTCTATTTAAAAATCAATAAATACCAAGTGTTGAAATCCTCATGTACTGAGCTTTCTTGAGAATCATTCTTTCACATACACTTTGACACTTTATATTTATACATTTGTAATATTGTATGTTAGGCTTAAAATTAAATAAATAATAGTGATATTTGCCAATTTGTTATAATAACGTGTGGTATAAGCATATATTTCATTCAATAAATATTTTAATTCCTGTGTTAGTGTTGATTTTACCTTATCGTATACCTTGCCATCTTGTGATCACCATATCCCTGTCCAAAATAAATGCGTTAATAATAAAGAGTTATATTTCTACTTTTGTGTCCAATTACTTTTCCCAGACGTAATCTATATAATATATAATGCAACAAATGTTTCTATAGATTACGTCTGGGAAAAGTAATTGAACACAAAAGTAAAAATAGAACTCTATATTAACGCATTCATTTTGGACAGGAATATAGTGATCACAAGATGGCAAGGTATATGATAAGGTAAAATCAACATCAACACAGGAATTGAAATATTTATTGAACGAAATATATGCTTATACCACACGTTATTGGCACATTGGCAAATATTACAATTATTTATTTAATTTTAAGCCTAATATACAACATTACAAAACAAAATATACATACATATCACCAGACATTAGATCAGATCACATTACAAAATCAGCAAAAAAAAACAAAATAAATACTAAAAGAAATACTAAATATCTCAATGAGCTGTCACTATTTTTCCTTAATGATGACACAAGTTTACTGAGTTAGAATTTTTTCAAAATTGTGGTAGTTTATTGAAATCGTCTAAGCATTTATGAAACCTACTAATCATTCCAAATTTCGTATTAAGTTTTATTAATGTAAAAATTGCTATGTCAAGAGAGAATACAATATTTCTTAGTTCATTAATTATTGTTATGTTAAAGTGTCAAAGTGTATGTGAAAGAATGATTCTCAAGAAAGCTCAGTACATGAGGATTTCAACACTTGGTATTTATTGATTTTTAAATAAAACTGTCTTTGTGAAAAGAGACATTACCCTTTCTACTTTGTCAGTTCCGCTTATTGACAATTCATGGTATATTCGGATTTTGAAAAAAATTTGAAGTATTGCCTTTACCTAGGCATAACTATGGTTTGATAAAGGCTCTTCTTCAAATAAATTATTTCCAAAACTTTTAAGCAAGTCCTTTGGTATATCATTAATTGTCCTCACTGTTAGAATTTTAACAATATCAATATTATTGGAAAATAAATTCATTTTTCCTGTCATAAACTTCAATGTTTTTTTCCCCCTGCTTACAGATATTTATAACAAACATTGAGTCATTCACCATTTTGCCATAGGCTTTTCTTATCTGTAATTTTGAATGAGTTTCTTTGTCCTCCAATATTATATTTGACGAATACGTTTGATTGCATGATTTGTATCGGGCATTTGACGCCACTTGAACCTCGCCTGTGGAATGTTTGTTTACTATCATTTGTTTTGAAAACAAAGAAGTATTTCGACATTGTGTCTCACTGCACTATTTTGAAAAATATTCCAAATGTAACTTTAAGTTGTTTAAGCAGGACAAAAACCACGAAAACACACAGGAAAATTTTAACAACACTTCATCCACACAAAACACCTGCACTTGCGTTCTCTGATGCTTTGAGGAACGTTGCACAAGTATCTGTTAGATTTAATTCAATCCCCGTCGTGGTCTTAGCCAGGAGAGTAGTTGTTTTCTGACTGGTACTTGCCATATGAATGAACTGGTCCAAAATTTAGGAAGGATAATACTCAACAGAATGAACAATTTATTTATAGATGTTGGAGAAGGTTTCTTAACTCATAGGGCCAGTTGCAGTTTAACAGACAAATAAATATTTGATTTGATGATTACTATGGCAACGCATATCTAAGCTCACCAGTTATGTTACCTGCGTTAACAGAAGGCTCTATGCAACTGGTCCATATTTATTCAAATATTCGTATTAATTCGTTGAAACTTGATCTACACAACATAAACCCCCAGGCACTAAACTTGAAATATAGTCAAGGAACTTGTTAAATTTCTCGAATTAATTACTTTAGACCATAAATACTGCTTTATTTTTGATAGCTGAAAACTCCTAGAATCCAACTAAGGAAAGAATATCATCATAAATCACAAAACTAATCCGCTATCTTGAATCCCCAAATTTTGATAAAAAGTTATTTGCTGCCAACCCCCGGCTTTTTATTGACCCTAGGAATTTTAAGACAAAACCGCGAAACTTGTTGCAGCTCACAGGTACTGCATTTGCA
This sequence comes from Chrysolina oricalcia, assembly GCA_944452925.2. Taxonomy (NCBI): domain Eukaryota; kingdom Metazoa; phylum Arthropoda; class Insecta; order Coleoptera; family Chrysomelidae; genus Chrysolina; species Chrysolina oricalcia. Next base: position 53,678,083 of record OX101817.2, on the reverse strand, counting down.
TAAGTAACTTTGACCCCCTTAAAAAAGCACGGCACTGTGCTAGAGGTGTTGTGTTTTGGTTCGAATGTCAAAAACCCGAACAAAACAGTTTCCGCAAGAATTATCTTCGGTTCAGTGAATATGATGTTTACGTAGCATCGGGCCAATCTATGTTTACTTATTGATCTGAGGTTTTATCCCATTGTTCCACATCAAACCGCTCAAATTTATCGAGATCCGCACTTGAACTTGATATTTCGAGTGCATGTAGAAAAAAAAATTACGAAAATGAATACCATACCATTTGAAATTTTTTATTTGATGTGCCCCTGCCCTCTCTTTCGAGCAATCACAATGTCTTCTATTTCAAAATGTAGTATCACTGAAATGATTTCTGTTCCATGTTTGTCCGTCGAACCGTTCCAAAGTTAATAGAAGGGGGATTAAAAAAGCCGCACTGTTATATATTTTCTGTCAATAATAGTCAACAATTTCGATAAAGTTTATTAACTAACCAAATCATTTGAACAATGATTGTAAGCTGTCATCTGTGTGTTTTGGTACCAGAAACGTTGATGTTGCTGTTGGAAATATTTTTGAATCTTGGTATAGTCGTTAAACATATTCGTTGCTTTCCCACAATTTCTGTATTTCCAAAATCGAATTTGTGTGGATTTTGGTTTGAATGTTCAGCGAAACTCTGTTTTATTTGTTGTTTTTATGAGGTTTTCGGGTGTTATGATTCGCTTATGTCCTAATATTCTAACTTTGAGATGCAATCTTGTCTGGCAATATACACTTTGTTACATTCCTCAAAGGATATTTTGTAGACTATGTCATTTTCGAATTCTTTTGGCGTTTTTTATTTCAACTTTGTCGGAGGTTTGGGGTGACGGGTGAGTTTTTGTAATGAAATGACGAACACAGCAGCTAATAAGGAAGATAACGATATATTTACACTTGTTACATAAACACTTAATAATTAAAGTATATACAATTGCTAAATAATAACTATCGAGCTCGACCAGATAAATGCTAGTCGGAAAACGGAGAACATGTCGGATTGAGAACTCAAGAACAACTGAATATTTTCTCTCATATTTTAAACTCCATCCTTTCATTGCCGGCCAGAGATAAGGAAAAACCCAGTAATCAAAAATTTCCAGTGTCCTTCCGGCTTACGAAAGGGTGATAAAACTATTTCTTGTTGGCAGCTTCGTATCGGAGGTAATCCGATTACCAGAAATTTAACTATGGCATTCCCAGTTATTTCCCCATAATAAACATTAATAGTCGGACAAACGACCATTGAATTTAAGAAGTAAGAAATGAATATAAAATAATTAGGAATGTAAAAGATTATTTTTTTTGAAAAATGAAAATAATGTCGGAGTTTTATTGTTGGTAAAACCCCTACAGTACCCCCTTGCCAGTGGTGAACGATATAAGACTAAAAGTGAATACAAGAAAAAAATTAACACTAAAAAACTTGAACAAATATGAATATCATTACTAACTAAGCATATTCACGAAATCTGCGAATCTTGCGCAGAATAAAAAATAAGGTATTGCTAATAATTCATTTGGAGCCTGCCTGGTAGGGTTCAGTGAGTCGAACACGAAGACCGGAGTGCGTAGAATTAATTAGTAACAAAAAATTTAAATCTGCAAATTTTGGGCAGAATAAAAATAGGATAGGTACTAATATTGCAAAAATAATTCAATTGAAGCCGGTCTGGTAGGGTTCAGTGAGTCGAACACGAAGACCGGAGTGCGTAGAATTAATTGGCAACAAAAATAAAAATCTGCGAATTTTGCGCAGAATAAAATATGAGGTGCTGCAAAATAATTCAATAGAAGCCTGCCTGGTAGGGCTCAGTGAGTCGAACACGAAGACCAGGATGCTTAGAATTGAATCGCAATAAAAATGAAAATCTGCGAATTTTGTTAGTACTGCAAATTATTTCATCTTGAGGTTATTCTATGTAATCAGCAAAATGAAAGAATTGAATTGCAATAAAAATGAATTAATTACATCCTGCTTGACAGCGACGTCCTGAACGCGTCGTGAAGGCAGGTGGTGCTGCTGGAGCAGGTGGTGCTGCTGATGCAGGTGATGCTACTGTTGCTTGTCGTGCTGCTGGAGCAGCTGGTGATGCTGGTGCAGGTGATGCAGGTGGTGCAGGTGATGCTGTTGGTGCAGGTGGTGCTGCAGGTGCAGGTGGTGCAGGTGATGCTGCTGGTGCGGGTGGTGCTGCTGGTGCCGGTGGTGCTGCTTGTGCTAGTGTTGCTGCTGGTGGAGTTGGTGCTGCTGCTGTAGTTGGTGTTGCTGACTGGCCGGAGCGCCTGGAAGTGCTGGCGAAGCTCACGGATGAAGTCAGTGGAGTTGTCCATGTCTCTGGTAGATGTGGAGATCAGGGACTAATGGGAATACGAATAAGTTCACCGTCGATCATTTCTGCAGCCGTGTCTGAGCTTGTGGTTGAGTTTGGACTGGTACTGTTTGCTGCAGTAGGGCTGTCTGTTGGAGAAGCACTGGACACCGCGGACACTGGTTCTTGTTGGGGTGTCATTTCCGTGGTTATGTCCGTTAAAGATTGAAAAAAAAAACTCAATTGCGTCACTCTCCTCCTAATGCACTAAATCACGTCGGGGTCACCAATTTCTGAGGTTTGGGGTGACGGGTGAGTTTTTGTAATAAAATGACGAACACAGCAGCTAATAAGGAAGATAACGATATATTTACACTTGTTACATAAACACTTAATAATTAAAGTATATACAATTGCTAAATAATAACTATCGAGCTCGACCAGATAAATGCTAGTCGGAAAACGGAGAACATATCGGATTGAGAACTCAAGAACAACTGAATATTTTCTCTCATATTTTAAACTCCATCCTTTCATTGCCGGCCAGAGATAAGGAAAAACCCAGTAATCAAAAATTTCCAGTGTCAGTGGCTTACGGAAGGGTGATAAAACTATTTCTTGTTGGCAGCTTCGTATCGGAGGTAATCCGATTACCAGAAATTTAACTATGGCATTCCCAGTTATTTCCCCATAATAAACATTAATAGTCGGACAAACGACCATTGAATTTAAGAAGTAAAGAAATTAATATAAAATAATTAGGAATGTAAAAGATTATTTTCTTTGAAAAATGAAAATAATGTCGGAGTTTTATCGTTGGTAAAACCCCTACAACTTCTTCTTTCTTCTTTTTGAATGCAATATTGGAGGGAACGTTTGCGAATATCTTCTTTACCTTTACCTATGTGTATGGGATTTTCTGGGACAATTCATTTTCTTTTGGTAATTCAGTGTTTCTGGTGTGTTTTCAAAAAGGAATTTGTTTAATGATAATTTTCCGTAGGAAAATTTAATGAACGAAAGAGTTCTTTCAATATAGTACTATGTCTGTTTGAAACTGTAAACGAATCAAATCATTAATATACAATCATAATGGGATCCATCAATACACATTCTAATCAAAGTAAACATCCAGAAGGTGAACTTTGGAATGAAATGAATGACGGCTATTTAGATTTTCTGAAAATCAAATATAAAGTTTACTTCTGTTAAATTATGGTTTAGAGACTGTAGGTAGGGCTTTTTCTTGCTATCCAGAAGCCTTCCATGACAAGAAATATCCAAATCAAAAAAACTATGATGTCATACAGTCAGAGTCTTTATTGAACTCCATTCAAACATATTCGATATCGCAGCTGTAAGTCTTCACTCAATAGCTGCAAGTCATTGTTGAATTGTTATTTTATTGACCTTATAGTTGAAATAAATCATTTTATATTTTCGACCTACATGCTAAGATTGTATTCGCTTCGCTGCAATATTCTACAGGCTGATTCACGGTGGATGGCACATTAGACGTTTCTGGTGAACCAGACAACGGATCACTTTGAAAATTTAATGGGGGGCATATTCGGACATTCTCTAGCCAACTAAAATATTTTCGACAATGCGGTGTTGCCGCTTCTATTAGAAAGCAGTAGCAACTTTGATTTTTCAAATGGAACACTCTGTATATAATATTATTTTTGGAATCTCCAACAATTGCCCGACAACTTTTCTTGATATTTCCCTATACCTATCTGTTACCGTTTTCGAAATAAAACGTTTTCGAAATAAAAATTAATTTCAATTTTTTTCTTCGAAAATCATGACTTCTAAGAATGCCGATATCTTTTAGTTAAGAAGTACTATGATATCGAAATTTGGTTTGGAGTTAGGTGATACTTGGACACTTCCCACACGTCAGCCTAATCTCCGTTACTTCAATACAGGGTGGTAAAAAAATACAGTTTTTTCGTTTGCTTGAAAAAGTTGCTGAAATTTGATTATTTTAAATGGAACACCCTGTATATTATTGAAAATTCGGAAAGCTGCTGAAATTTGCTTTCTTTCTATGTATATCATACCTATACCTAACTAGTCAAGTTTCGGACTTATGAGCATTTATTTGTGACATTTTCAGTTAATAGAATACTTGACGGCGTTGATTCAGTTAACTTTGCCTTTCCTTAAAAAACTATAATACATCTATGCCGTCAGAAAAGGGTGGTACATGGGGTCAGAAATCGCTAATCAAACCCGATTTTTACCCCTTGTGGGGGTGGTCATTTTATACAACATAAAATTTAGCTGTTTCAATGCTATATATATATCCTTCAAAGATAACATATTTTACTATGCCGTCAATTTTATATGGTACAATACGCTGAAAAATGTGTTTTTCATGTCGAAATCAAATTAGTCCGACAATGCAGCTACTTCCTATTAATTTTGGGGACATTTGGTTTCAACAGAATGGTTGTTCACGAGTCACGACCAGTGATACAATTTCTTTAAAACACATTTCGTGATCGCTTAATATCTACATGTGGTATGATATTGTGGCCTCCCAGATCACCAGATTTAAATGATTCCTTTCTTTGGGAATATCTGAAAGAATCCGCGTATCGACATGCATTTCAGAGAGCAACAACTCCTGATGAATTAAGGGGCAAAATTATCCAACTTTGTGCCTACATAACGCCAAATCTACTCCGTGATATGAGATTATCTCTCTATCACAGATTCGGTTATTGTTTGGCACAACAAGGTGTTATTTTTTAAACTTTATTATATTAGATATTTTTTGTGTTAGTTGAATTTCAATTTATTTTTCTGAAGTTAAGATTATTATTTTTTTCGTAGAATGTAATTTATTATGGCAGCAAATAATTTCTCGCAGACAATGGAACGTTGTAAACAAAATTCGTTTCCTGAGAAGCCAGACACATCCTTCTCTAATATGTTGATAGTGTCTCTAGGTCGCTAGAAGTGAGGACCGTCTATTGAAGAGTTAAATACTTGAATGTCAATCGCGTGTAATTGCCGCCAGTTTTTGAGCACGAAAAACGGAGCGTAGTCCGTGTGCGCATACATATCCCCACTTTGACATCTCCTTTCTATTCTCCACTTTTGGAGAATCTAATCTCCCTAGTGAAGAAAATTCATGTACTCGAAAAATTTCCGGCAATTAATTCAAGCACGCGGTGGATTCGGTAAGAAAATTTCACACCGAGAAATGAAAATCACCCAACAATTCCTAAGAAATAACTAACGATGGTTTCACCTGGACTATATACATTTATATACTACCACTGAAATATTGATATGAAAAATACTTAACAAAATTTTCATCAATAAATGTGTTGAATTGTTATTCAAATCTATAATCACTTATTTTATAATATATTTTATACTACTTTTTTGATGATAAATCACATATCAGTGCATGAAAGTTCGCTATTCGATTTTTGGACCGAAAACGAATATTACCAAGATTATCGTTAAAATTTTGAAATTCTCTTATTACGAAGAGTTCCCGTTTAATGTTGACGGCACCACATTTTTAAATTACTTTTCAATATGGTCAATATTATATTGTTAATGTCGTCTTGTAATGGTAAAATGGTAGGTGAAATAAGCCAAAAGTAGCAAGAGATTTCACGTCAAATGCATAAAATATAACAAGGGAAAATTGACGGCACCAACTTTTATATGTTTTTTAATGTTTAATGAAGTATAATATTTCAAAAATAAACTCTTATAAATGTGCAGGCAATTTTCAATTTTTTTAAATTTTTTCGTTTTTATATTTATTCTGTATTTCAATTGGGTACCATGAATTATTGACGGCATAATTATAAAGCCATTATAAGTAGATTCTGCTTAAAAAAAAACATATGCCGTCCTGAAATAAATGACCTGATAAGAAAACATTGATTTTTTGCTCTAAATTTTTAGTAATTTTTTATTTATTTCTGCATGTTTCCATAATTTTTTGACGGCACCATGTTTAGAACACTCAATAAATGTTAACTCAAAGCTAGAAATCGGTGCCGTCAAATTCTAAAAGACCACCCCCATAAGGGGTAAAAATCGGGTTTTAATTCGCGTTTTCTGACCCCATGTACCACCTTTTTCTGACGGCATAGATGTATTATAGTTTTTTAAGGAAAGGCAAAGTTAACTGAATCAACGCCGTCAACTATTCGATTAACTGGGGAGGGAGGGTAAAATCGCCCGATTTCAAAAAAAAAAATCCGACTCCCTGTACCACTATTTTTTGACGGCACTGGGTTTTAGAGCATTCTTTTTTCATTGCCTCTTTGGCGAGAATAGTGCCGTCATGTATAAAGTAATCAAAAAGTACCCCCTTTTTTACGACATTTCAACTCGCCTGTACACTCACCTGTACCGCGGAAAATTGACAGCATAGTGCCTAACGTTCGTTTCTCGACCAGTGCTTCAACATTATATATGACCCGTGGTGTATAAAATCACCCCCTGAAATTGTGCCTGGGCTTGTGGTCTAATATATGGGGTTTAATTTTCCGGAACGCCGTGGATTTATCGCCAGTCAAAATCCGAAACCACCCTGATGAAAGAAATGGGACAACCCGCACTGCACTAATGAAACTGAATGATGAAGTAAAAATATTGTAATAACTATAGTCAGTTCAACATTACCTTATTTTACACATAAAATGCAACTTCTAATTCATATAACAATTTATGTAACACAATACTACTTCAAATCAGTCTTTTGGTTGAACTGTACGTCCCCTCTCTGATCTGGGCTGTCTGTTTACATCTGAGTAGATCTCTCTCGCGATTGTTCTGGAAATTCTAGATTGGCCCGACTAGATGCCGACTAGATAGAAAATATCGCTGTCCACGGACGAATGCCGGTGAAGCGATTAATGCAAATGAGGAGGCAGGTCCGGCATCCGAACGTTACAATATTGCATTGTTTTTAAAACAACCCGCAAAAATAATACCATTCCGGAGTCTATTCATCTAGGTAATGGAGAAGAATTATACTTCTCTACCGACAAAAAAATGTTGGGCATATATACAGGGTGTTTCTTGAGTACGTGTAGAAACTTCAAGAGCATGTTGCTGACGTCGAAATAAGAAAAAAAGTTTCCATAAACACATGTCCGCAAGTTATTCGTTTCTAAGATAGAGTGTGTCAAAGTTTAATCATTATATTTGTTTTTTTTTGTGAACAAATGCCAAAATATTTGTGATATTCGAGTAAAGTTTGGTATCTGGGATGATTTCTCAATGACAAAATCAAATTTTGTGTTATTTGTGAAAAAAACTAATTTCTAATTGAATTTATTTTGAATTAAAACATATTGTTATTCAAAATCACTTGCATCAATTATTTCAAATCCCAATAACTCGAAAACAGTTGCTCGCAGTGAGCTTTATCAAGAATATATTTTGTACACAAACTAAATAATAAATATTCCCAGATACCAAACTTTACCCAAATATCAAAATAATTTTGAAATTATTCACAAAGAATAAAAATAAGAATTCAACTTTGACACTCTGTATCTCAGAAACGAATAACTTGTGGACATATGTTTATAGGAACTTTTCTTCTTATTTTGATGACAGCAATACGCTCCTACACGTACTTAAGAAATACCCTCTATAGATGACATGCTAAACTTTGAAAAGCATATTGACGATCTGGCAAAAAAATAGCTTCCAAATGTTTTGCAATCAGAGTTTTGAAAAGAAACTTGAATTTGGAGGCACTAAAAACTGCATACCATGGGACAGTCTACCCATTTCTGAAGTATGGAATCTTAATATGGGGTGGAAGTTCTCAATTAGAACGAATTTTCATCATGCAAAAAAGAGTCATGAAAACCATGTTGAACATGAAATACACAGACTCCTGTCGTGGTATTTTTAAGTGCCACAAAAAGCTCACTGTATATGCCATCTATATTTATGTATGTGTAGTTTTCGTTAATGAAAATAAATCAAAATTTAAATATTCAAACATAAGTACCACACCAGGCACAAATCTAATTTTGTTACACCCAAGCACAGATTGAAAAATATCGAGAAAGGACCGCACTAAGCAGCCATCAAATTTTATAATGATATACCCTCGAAGATCAGAGAAGACAGTCCAACAAAACATTCGTTTTTGATCTATTGTCTGACATAGAACCGTATTCATTACAAGAATTCTATGATAAATCAGATTTATTCTCCTATTAATATTTTATTTATATTCTATATCAAGTATATAGTTTTTTTGTGTTCATTTAGAAGTTCCTTCTTTCGACTGTGATATTTTACTAAATGTTTTATGCTAGTGTAAGTTGAGTTTAGAAATTGTAGTTTTTAAGACAATTTCAATATTTACATATACAATTTACTGTACTTATTTGTAATTTGTACTTATGACTTGAGTTTTTAAACTGTTTCAAATTGAAAGCTTCAATAAAAAATCTATCTAATCCATCTATAATCACTATCACATGAAGTGCAGCTATTTTCAGCATTCCCCCTCCTCCTCTTTCATCTTTTGAACTGACAAACATGAAACAAAATCAATTTCGAATGGTGTCATCGATTCTATTTTTTGAAATAAAAGACATTGTGGTTGTCCGATAAAGGGGCACATCAATTTGAAAATTTCAAATAGCATGGGGGGTCAAATTACACATTTAACCATATAATTGACTTTGGTGTTTATTTATAGGTATTTTTACAATTTCAATCTCTTTGATTTTTGAAATTTTCAAGCTGGTATAACTCCAGCGCCATGAGTCGATTAATTGCAATGTATCTTCTCTCAAAAAGTAGTATCAGTAATACCATCTAATATATTTTTTTGCCCCGTTATTCCACATCAAACCGTACAAATTCTTCGTGATAAGGAAGTCATTCAGATCCGCACTTATACTTGAAATTTCGAGTGCATTTGGTAAAAAAAATATTAACGAAATCCAAAAAAATTCAGATGATTGAATTATCTTTCCAACGATGTGTCACTTGACCGCCCCCCCCCCCAAAGCCATTTGAAATGTTTAAATTGATGTGCTTTTCCCCCCTGTCCCGTTTATCAGGCAATCACAATGTTTTTTATTTCAAAAAGTCAAAGTAATATCGGTGATATCATTCAAAATGGTTTTTCCGTTCAAAAGTCAAGAGGAGGGGGGGCTAAAAAAAGCCGCACTGTATAATATACACACTTGAAATCTGATTTTCGTTGAGGTATATTTACCAGTATGTGAATCATAGAAAGTTTGTGTGATTTTGGGTACATATACGCAAGACAAAACCTTAAATATCTACCCACTCTCTCAACTGCACATCAACACAACACACGCAACAGCAAAACTTTGATGCTACCTACACATCGAACACTGGCATATGAGAGATCACCACTTTATAATGCAATTAACTTATACAATAAGCTCCCACTAAAAATCAAGCAAATTCCTGACAAACTCAAATTCAAATCAGCTGTGAAAAATCTTCTTGTAACTAATTGTTTCTACAGCATATCAGAATACAGTGGCGCACCCAGGGGGGGCACGGGGGCACAGCCCCCCCACCCCCGAACTCCTATAGACCAACCACTATTTCTCTCACAGTTTGCAACCGAATTGAAAATAAATGTTCTGCCGTGAGCCGTGAAATCTTCTCTTCTAAGTACATGTTTTTGGGATGTACTGTACTTGTACATTATCTTGTCTTAACTCCGCCCTCGCGCAGTTTGCGACTGCGATACCTCGCTAGGGAATGAGGTATTATTACATCATCTGCTACGTTATGAACAGTATATTAGTGTGAGTGATGAGTGTTGGTTGAGCACATCCGATTTTGTTTGTGAATTATTGTTGTTGGGCGTCTCATTGTTTTTAAGATATCGGTGCTTTGAAGGTATAACCCATAAACAATGTAAGTAGACTATTTCATGGGTTATATTTTCTATGTTCATTTACTGACTCATTTTCTAGAGGTTAATCAAAAATCAAAATGAATGGAAAACGGAAGTCTCAAACTCTTTTCGATTTTTTTCAAAGGAAAAAGACAAAGACAAACGAGGATACTTCAAATGAATGTGGAAATATTGATGCTGTGATTGATTCTCAGCCATCAACCTCTGGGGTGGTTGTTACTACTGTTGCAGACCAATCTGATATTTCTTTCTTCAGAAAAAAAACAAACAGCTGAATGATGGTGACAAAATAAAAATGCTGCAGGGGTTATCGGCACCACAAAAAAAATTTTTTCCAAGTACAACTTTTGGAAATAAATCTAGGAAATTCCAATATGATTGGCTTGAAAATTATAAGTGGCTGATATATTCGAAATCTGAAGACGGTGCTTACTGTAAATATTGTTTCATTTTTTCCAAAAAAGAAGTTGGGCATAATTCAGCTCAAATCACTGGACATCTTGTTAGTGATCCTTATCGAAATTGGAAAAAAGCTTTGGAGAGTTTTCAGAAACACCAAACAACCCAATACCATCGTGCTGCAAGTATTAAGGCTGACAACTTGTTGTCAGTAATGGTGGGGGAAAATTGAGACAATGGCGAGTTCAACGTCAGTGTGGAACCAGAAGAAAATGAGGGGAATTTTCGTACCTTGTTGAGAGCTAGGATTGATTCTGGAGATGTGAATTTGAAGAAACATTTCGAAGCATGTCCTCGAAATGCCACTTACATCAGCTGGAACATACAGAACCAAATAATTGAGGCATGTGACATCATAATAAAACGAAAAATTGCTAGTGAAGTGAACAGTTCTAAATGTTTCTCTATATTAGCCGATGAAACAACAGACATATCAACCATTGAACAATGTTCAATCTGTGTCCGTTATGTTAAAAATATTGGAACAAGCCACAATCAATTTACTATATGTGAAAATTTCCTTACTTTTGTGCCCATTAAGTCAACTTGTGGAAAAGATCTTGCTGATGTAATCATAAATGGACTGATATTATGCAATATTGATGTTTCAAATTTGAGAGGACAGGGATATGATGGAGCATCCAATATGAGTGGGCATCTGAAGGGGACCCAAGCTTGTATTGCCAAAGATCATCCAACAGCGCTCTATGTACATTGTGCAGCACATAATCTAAATCTGGCAATTTCCAGTGCTTCTGGAATACTGCCTATCAGGAACTGTATGGGGACTATTGAGAAAGTGTATACTTTCTTCAATACCCCTAAAAGGCAACAAGTGCTGCAACATCAAGTGCAATTATTATTTCCAGAATCTCGCAGAGACCGGATGAAACAGATGTGTCCAACCAGATGGATTCAAAGGCATGATTCTGTCATGGTTATGGTGCAATTGTTAAAACCCGTGCATTCAGCACTTCAGGAAATATCTTTATGGAAAGATAAGGAATCCAGTTCAGGTGCGTTCGTTTTGCTGAGTGCTCTGGCGCAGTCAAAGTTCGTCATTTCGTTGTTCTCTGTAGAGAAGCTTTTGGGATACAATCTTCCTTTATCTAAAATTCTCCAACTTGAGAACTCGGATCATGCGTTTGCGATGGATAATGCCGAGGAAACAATCTCCAGTGCCAAATACGTGCGCGACAATGCTGAAGCGCAGTTGAAAAATATTTTCGATGATGCAAAACAGATCGCCGATATGTTTGACATTGAAATCAGAATCCCAAGATTGGCCTCGAAGCAAACAAATCGGGCTAGCATACCCGCTGAAAGTGCTATGGATTATTATCGAAAATCAATTTTCATACCATGGGTTGATTCATTTTTATCTGGCTTAGAAGATCGATTCACCCAACATAAGTCACTTCTTAAAAAATTCATGGTATTATTACCTGCAGAAAGTTTTCCTTCTGGATCAAAAAATAAGGAATTTTTTGACCTTGCTGAATTTTATAGTCATGATATCCAGGACGTCAGCAGGAATATTCTGGAGGCAGAACTGTGTCTGTGGTACCAGAAATTATTTGCGACTCTGCCGGTAACGACCAGTTCTCCGGAAAGGTCATTCTCGACATTACGTCGACTGAAATCCTATTTGAGGAATACAACCAGTGAGCATAGGCTGAATGGACATTTGAATGTTCATAGGGAAATCCACGTTGACCCAAAACCCAAAGGAGGTGATGGCAGTTCTGAAGGAGAATGGACCAAGAAGGCTTGATTTTGTTTTATAAATATATATATATATATATATATATATATATATATATATATATATATATATATATATATATATATTACTTGTTTCAAGGAGCAATAAATGTTCCAGTGACTGTAAAACAGTCGAAAACAATCCTTTAGGAACTCACTATACCTTTGTATAGATTGTATGGCATATGTCCGACAGAAAACAACTACTTCTCTGGCTAGTACCTCGACAGATATTGAATTATATCTATCAGACATATGTGCAAAGATCCTTACTTTGAAGGAACAATTTTGCAAGAGCTCTCAGAGACAGACAGCAGGACACCGCCTGATCCAAACAAGGAACCAACTGCAGACCGGTTTCGGGATGAAGTCCCTCATCAGTGCAGTCCTGGTTATCACGGTTGTATACACGCGGGGGCCCGGTGCCCGTCATCGTTCGCCGGGATGAACACTGCAATCGCTTACAGGATCCACCACGGCAACATATTAGAGAGCGCTCCAGAAGGACATTTCGGATGCGAAATGGTATATGCTGAATACTTGTTTCAAGGAGCAATAAATGTTCCAGTGACTGTAAAACAGTCGAAAACAATCATTTAGGAACTCACTATACCTTTGTATAGATTGTATGGCATATGTCCGACAGAAAACAACTACTTCTCTGGCTAATACCTCGACAGATATTGAATTATATCTGTCAGACATATGTGCAAAGATCCTTACTTTGAAGGAACAACTTCGCAAGAGCTCTCAGAGACAGACAGCAGGACACCGCCTGATCCAAACAAGGAACCAACTGCAGACCGGTTTCGGGATGAAGTCCCTCATCAGTGCAGTCCTGGTTATCACGGTTGTATACACGCGGGGGCCCGGTGCCCGTCATCGTTCGCCGGGATGAACACTGCAATAGCTTACAGGATCCACCACGGCAACAGATTAGAGAGCGCTCCAGAAGGACATTTCGGATGCGAAATGGTATATGCTGAATACTTGTTTCAAGGAGCAATAAATGTTCCAGTGACTGTAAAACAGTCGAAAACAATCCTTTAGGAACTCACTATACCTTTGTATAGATTGTATGGCATATGTCCGACAGAAAACAACTACTTCTCTGGCTAATACCTCGACAGATATTGAATTATATCTGTCAGACATATGTGCAAAGATCCTTACTTTGAAGGAACAACTTTGCAAGAGCTCTCAGAGACAGACAGCAGGACACCGCCTGATCCAATTCAATATCTGTCGAGGTATTAGCCAGAGAAGTAGTTGTTTTCTGTCGGACATATGCCATACAATCTATACAAAGGTATAGTGAGTTCCTAAAGGATTGTTTTCGACTGTTTTACAGTCACTGGAACATTTATTGCTCCTTGAAACAAGTATTCAGCATATACCATTTCGCATCCGAAATGTCCTTCTGGAGCGCTCTCTAATCTGTTGCCGGGGTGGATCCTGTAAGCGATTGCAGTGTTCATCCCGGCGAACGATGACGCGCACCGGGCCCCCGCGTGTATACAACCGTGATAACCAGGACTGCACTGATGAGGGACTTCATCCCGAAACCGGTCTGCAGTTGGTTCCTTGTTTGGATCAGGCGGTGTCCTGCTGTCTGTCTCTGAGAGCTCTTGCAAAGTTGTTCCTTCAAAGTAAGGATCTTTGCACATATGTCTGACAGATATAATTCAATATCTGTCGAGGTATTAGCCAGAGAAGTAGTTGTTTTCTGTCGGACATATGCCATACAATCTATACAAAGGTATAGTGAGTTCCTAAAGGATTGTTTTCGACTGTTTTACAGTCACTGGAACATATATATATATATATATATATATATATATATATATATATATATATATATATATATATATATATATATATATATATATATTGTTAGCAACTGTAGTAACCAAAACAATTTATTTATAATAAACACTTCCCGATAACAAAACCAAACATATGAAATACAAGAAATAAACAATAATCACGAGCAGGCGTTTATCACTCAGGCATCGAGGTAAAACTGGACTGAAAATGATGAATCCAGTGTCTCATGACTGATAGCGGCTCGTCATTCTTCTTTTATTTGCACTGTTGTCAGTTCGATTGCTAACACGCCCATCCTGACGAAATCTTCGTTCTCGAAGATTTTTTTTGATGACCTATTGATTGTCCAAAACAGAAACAGGCTTGGCTGAAACAAAAGATTATCTAAATCACTTCTCATAGCAACAATTCCAACTTTTCTTTTCATATTAGTGAGGCCGCAGCCATCACATCGGCTCTACCTCTAACGGGACAGAGGCCGTCTTCAAAAACATTCAATTTTATTAGTGAGGCCGCAGCCATCACATCGGCTCTACCTCTAACGGGACAGAGGCCGTCTTCAAAAACATTCAATTTTATTAGTGAGGCCGCAGCCATCACATCGGCTCTACCTCTAACGGGACAGAGGCCGTCATCAAAAACATTCAATTTTATTAGTGAGGCCGCAGCCATCACATCGGCTCTACCTCTAACGGGACAGAGGCCGTCTTCAAAAACATTCAATTTTATTAGTGAGGTCGCAGCCATCACATCGGCTCTACCTCTAACGGGACAGAGGCCGTCTTCAAAAACATTCAATTTTATTAGTGAGGCCGCAGCCATCACATCGGCTCTACCTCTAACGGGACAGAGGCCGTCTTCAAAAACATTCAATTTTATTAGTGAGGCCGCAGCCATCACATCGGCTCTACCTCTAACGGGACAGAGGCCGTCATCACTTCTCGAACGTCAAACTGAATTAGAAGGTATTTCATTTACTCACTTCCCGAGACACTCTCAGCAAGTGCATCATTTTCGAGAAACTCCAAAATTTCCTCCATGTCGCACGATAAGGCCCATTGAGTAGGCCAGGGCCTCAACTGCTCCTTTGCTGCTTTCGTAACGATGTCTGTGCCGACCTTTCGTATCTCAAACCGACCACGATCCAAACATTTAATCACTTCATATGGCCCAAGAAATTCATAATCAGATTTACTTATATGCATCTGAGAATCTCGATGCATCAACACAAAGTCACCAAGAGAATAATTCACAGTATCTCTCCGTTTCCTGTTAGCTTCCGACCTAGTTTGCACCAAAAGTTTTTTGGCCACTCTTTGTCGATCTAACTGTCGATCACGAATAGGTGTCAAATCCGGAGAAATATTTTTCAATAGTGCTTGTATTAGGGGGGTATGGTTCTGAATACCAAGTAAAAGTTGTAGAGGGGTGACACCAGTGCTTTTATGAACTGTCGTATTAAGTACTAACTGGATTTTCCACAAACCGCTCGACCATTCTGACTTTACTTGAGTTTCAATTCTCAGCAAGTTCCTAATAGTACGCATATACCTTTCAACTTGGCCATTTCCACGATGCACATCAGGGGTAACGTAATGATAATCAATATGCCACTGACTTAAAAATTTTGGAAATGTTGTATTTCTAAATGATGTCGCTGCATCAGTTATCAGCCTCTTCGGGGTGCCAAAGAGCGATATGATTGTTTCAAGTTTTTCACGTGCCTCAGACGTCGTGACAGACTTCATAGGCATTAGAATGCAGTATTTCGTGAAAGCATCAACGACCACTAGAATGTGCTTGTAACCCTCCGACGAAATTGGGAGAGGCCCCAAACAGTCCGCGTGCAGAGTATGGAAGGGCTCTGTAGGCGGTATCACTGGAAAAATATTCCCTTGCAATGGACCGGTTCTAGTTTTCTTCACAGCACAAATAACACAGTGTCGAACATAGTTACGAACAAAATTTCGCATACGAGGGAACCAAAAATGAACTGAAATGGATTCGTACGTTTTATCTGTACCTACGTGGCACTGTTCGTCGTGAAATATGCGAAGGAGATCTAAACGGCTTTGACGAGGAACAAAATACTGTAAATTTATAGTATTATCGGCATTAACCTGTTTGTGAAAAAGTTGCCCGTCCTTTTCGACATATTGATTCGAGTCCAGTTTGCCTTCTCGAAGTAACGTCATCAAATTTTGAATTTCCTCGTTTCCTTTCTGTTCAATATACGCCCAATTATTATGAGTAATACGGCGGATAACGGGGAGCGGATTTCTGCTCAGATAGTCTACATGAGGTAAGTTTTTTCCCTTTCGGTACACGATGTCAAAATCGAAATCTTGCATGTACACCCACCACCTTGCAACACGGGGAAGTAGATCTTTTTTTTAGTAGCCGTAGCTTTGATTGCATTACAGTCAGTAACTATAACGAATTTAATACCGAGCAAGTAGGTTCTGAAGTGCTTCAATGATTCAACCACTGCCAACGTTTCGAGTTCGTAAGAGTGAAACTTCGATTCAGGGTTGGTAGTTCGTTTACTGAAATATGCAACTACTCTAGGTTTTTCATCATGTTTCTGAATCAAAATACTGCCGTAACCCAAACTACTGGCATCTGTGTGCAATTCGGTAGGCTTATCAGGGTCATACACTACCAAAAGGGGCTTCGAAGTCAAATGGTCTATCACGTACAACCTAGCTTTTTCCTGATCCTTGTCCCATTTGAAGGGAACATTATTTTTTGTAAGCTTGGTGATACACGCAGTCTGGCGAGCAAAGTCCGGTACAAACTTCCGAAAATACCCGGCTAGACCCATGAACTGGCGTACTTGCTTCACATTTTCCGGTATTGGGGAATCCACTAACGCTTGGATTTTTCGTGAACCAGGCCTAATTCCGTCACCTGATATTTCCCTTCCGAGATAATCGATGGAAGATTGGAGGAATTTGCATTTACGAATGTTTAACGAAAAGCCTACTGATCTCAAGGCATCAAGGACCTTCTGTAGGCAAGTAAGACCCTCTTCAGGAGTTCTGCTAGGAATCAAAATGTCATCCATGTAAACCAAAGCGACGGTGTCTTTCAGGGGACCCAATGCTAGGTGGACTGATTTTTGAAAAACAGACGGTGCATTTGCCAAACCATATGGCATTTTCAGGTATTCATAATGACCATTCGGTACCACAAACGCAGTTTTATGAATGGATTCTTCATCAATGGATATTTGATGAAAGCCCGATGCCATATCTAACGACGTAAAATAACATCCCTTGCCCAGCCGATCAAGTTGATCATCAATTAAAGGGAGGGGGTAACGATCTTTGATCGTATTCCGATTAAGCTCCCGATAATCAACACACATTCGTAGTGAACCTTCTTTCTTCTTTACTAGAACAATCGGGCTAGCGAACGGTGACTCACTTGCCCTAATGATTTTGTTGCTCAGTAAATCAGAAATTATTTCATTTACAGCGGCTTGTTCACTTTGTGCTAAACGATAAGGTGATCTATTGACGATAATTTCCTTTTCAAGGCGAATTTTCAAGGTGACGTTATTCACCGTACCAATTTTATTACCAACTGTGAACATATCAAAATAACTCGATAGGACTGCCATCAACTGATCACAAAATTGCTGGGGTACTTGAATCTCTGAATAAACTCCGCCCGTTTCGGCAACTCGATTTATTCCCGGTAACTGACGACGAAACACTCGTGATCCCTGATGGTCAGTAATAGTCACCAAGGTCAGATCTTCATACAAGTTGCGACCAATGAACACGTCATGATCAAGGCATGAGTCAGGTACAATCACGTAAGTGATTTTCGTATTCGTATTATCGATGACTGTTTCGGCAGTGAACATTTGTTTTGCACTTATAATCGATGGACCAATACCTTTCAAAGTCAAGTCACATGATTCAATTTTGTTTTCGAAAAGACGGGAAAACTTTTCTGAGATCAACGACAAATCTGCACCACTGTCGATTAGCGCGCGAAAGCGGTGTCCCTCAATGGAAACTTCCACAAAACTGCGACATGCTTGCCAACAGAACAAATATTTACACTGCGGCGCTTTTCAATAGCGGCTTTAGTGAAACAATTTGAAATATCGTGCCCAGGTTTGGCACAAAATGCACATTGTCCATTTTTTGGTAATTCACTTGAATTACCAAAAGTATCTCTGTTGGACTCGTTTGTAACAGTCCGTGGAATTTTCTCAAATTGTTTTTTGCCTCGACAATTTAGCTGAATATGGCCAATTTTACCACACTGAAAGCACTTCTTAAGAGATTTGCTACTGCTAGGAACATCATCACGGAGATATTGTCTCTTACGACCCAAAAAATCATTGGTACCTTTGTACTTTGCGGAAAGTGGCTTTACGAATGACGACAAAAATACCAAAAGTTCAGATATTTTTCCACAATTTCGATTAAACGCGGCATTACGTATATCAAGTTCGGAAATGCCATACACAATCAACTCGACCATATCGCTTTCGGACCAATTTGCTCGTAAACATTTTAATTTAGCAGTTTTCTCATGCACATATGCTTCGTAAGTATTTACGCAAGAACTAGTAAACGCAGAAGCTGACTCAAATAAATGCCCGAGATTTCTTTTGGGTGGAAAAGCTTCCACAAAGTCTTTACAAAATGTTTTCCAATCACGAATATCAGGAGTCCATCTTTCAAACCAATGCTTCGCCCCATATGACAAAAATCGACCGATTCTCACCAAAGTTTGTATGTCCGACCAACCGAATTCATTACGAATAGTTTCAACATCACTCACCCATCTGGTGGACTCATTTACTTCTGGCCGAAAATACGGCAAATCTACCTGTTCACTGTGATGTGGTTGTTGAGATTTTAGAGCCCTTACCAGTTCCTCCAGAATGGTCTGAGAACCTTCGTTTTCCATTTTTCTTCACACAAACCTTATGACTCACAATCAAACACGAAACTGAAAACACTGTAGCTGCGTTGAGTAAGAATCCGACTTCTGATGTTAGCAACTGTAGTAACCAAAACAATTTATTTATAATAAACACTTCCCGATAACAAAACCAAACATATGAAATACAAGAAATAAACAATAATCACGAGCAGGCGTTTATCACTCAGGCATCGAGGTAAAACTGGACTGAAAATGATGAATCCAGTGTCTCATGACTGATAGCGGCTCGTCATTCTTCTTTTATTTGCACTGTTGTCAGTTCGATTGCTAACAATATATAATGTATTTTTATATTTGACTCATTTTTACTCATCATTCTTTTCATCTCCATCATCCTTTTCAGCCGTTAGAATGCTTCTTCCATCGTTGAGGACAACACTCCATTGCGTAACTGAAATGAGATCAAAGGAAGAGGCGTGATAGGCAGGTTAAAGAAATTCTCCACTTCTTGAAAAAAAACCTTTCTCAAGAATCTTCAAGTTTGGTATGGTTATAGCATTCTATCGTTATTCTGAAATACACATGTCCTTGACCAGAAAAAAAATTCGTCTGCGGCGCAATTTTCGATCCGTATAGGTTTTAAGTATGTTTTTCTGTTTGGAAATGTGTAATTTTATGAGTTGAAATTTCTATGTATGTTTTTAACAAGTTTATGTCATTTGTATTCATATTATTATATTACTCGCTTTTTTATTATATTACTCGCTTTTTTATTATAACTTTTTTATGACTTGTCATATTATGTACTACTTGAAAGTAGGTTTTAACAATGTTTTTCTGTTTGTAAAAGTTTAATTTTATCTGTTGATTCATTCTGTTTGTTTTAACCAATTTTGTATATGTAATTTTATTTTATTATTTTCCTAATTATTTATTGAATACATATTATGAAGTGTCATATGTACTACCTGTACCTTAAATGGTCAATAAATTTCTATTCTGTTCTATTGTGTTTGTGTATTGTAGCGTCTGTATGTGTGGGTTTGTGATAAATAGAGAAGCTGTGTGTGTGTGTTATTTTTGCCGGAGATAGTTGAAATTGTTAAAAATAGTTAAAATTGTTGGAAAAAAAATGGTAAAATTGTTATTTCCGTCAACCGATTGCACCATCAGAAATCTTCGAGAGATTTGAATGAGCTAGGGGAGACGCAGCCCTCACCTTTTAACGTAAGATTCCATGCACGACACCGATGAGCATGCGTGGATTTGAACCCTCGACCCATCGCTTGAAAGGCAAACGCTCTACCAGTACGGCCTATTTTAAATCTAAACTATTATCATCCTCTATTTCTGATGTGGATAGGGCTGTTCAACTAATCAAGAAAATTATTCAATTGACCTACTGTTTCAACCGAGTAAATGAAAATATCATCTACATATCGATACCAATATTTAAACAAATGTTTCAATTTAGAGCTATGAGGTTGTTTTTCCAAGTATTTCATGAAGATTTTGGCGAGTAAAGGAGATCTTGAGGAACCAATGGGAAGGTCAGTTATTATCAAATTTCAGGTCATTCTGACCAATGCACAATTTGGTTAATGTTATGATTTATTCTGTGATAATTGGCAGATTGTTGTGTTGTTCTAGTAAGCACTTCAATATGTTGATTTTAAATGTAGGTGGAATATTTGGAAATTGTTTTTTTTTTTACATAAAATGACAGTTTCTTCTGAGTTTGATGTATTTGATACTATTTACTAAGGAACTCTAGTATTTTATGCTAAATTCTGAACTGAAATTTGGGAACGTAACATATTTTCTCTCGTTGATTATGTACACCAGCTCAATTTTCCAAACGTCATTGTATCCATTCTAGATTGTAGTGGGGGTTGTACACTTGTACAGGCTATTCGGCCTCACAGGCACTTCGAATTCGATGTACCTTTGAGGTACATCACTTTCAAATGTGTACTTTACATGTGCTTTGTTGGGTTCGGATGATAAACAAAGATGAAATGCTTTTCTCAGATTGGCATTTCTGTTCAGTTGGCAACTCTGGATTTGCTGAACGTATTCCAAACAAATATAACCCAATGACATCTGCGTAATTGTCAATTTTCTTTCGTTCACCAAACATTATCGAATTTAAATTTAAAAATCTATGAGTAGCGGTAAAATAAAATAAAGTATGTTTTTCAGAAAAACTTTCTGTTATGACGCGAAAATAGTTCAGCTGATAAATGTCATTTAATGATCTCAAAATGCGGGTTACATAAATTATTGGAACTAGAACAATGTATGGTACTAATTAGTTTTAATTTCAGGTCAGTTCATGCATGCCAGAATTAGTAGAATTAAGTAAGTACTTGAGCCAAAATTCAAAAAGAGCAGTACATGACAATGACAAAGTTATTATATTAAAACAACGGAGTATAGAGTGGACAGTTTGTCTCAATCGAAACAGAATTCCAGACGTTATAATCTTAAAGCAAAAATGGTTCCTCAATGCAAAATAAACCCGTAACAAATTCCCCCAAATCGAAGAGGCTTTAAAGCTCCTAGAACTTTAATGGCGATTATAGCCATTAAGCTTTCAAAGAAATTTTATACCACTACTCTTAGTTGGACATCATTTACTTAACATCCATGTAACAATACCACTATCTCGACTACGCAATTAAATAACTATTTTAATCAACGACGACGCATATCAAAAGAAACAAATGGGTTGAAACATTAAGACAATGAGCATCCGAAACCTAAACAATCGAGTTACTATAGCCTTCAAATAAAAGAAGCATGTCATTCATTTTTAGGTTCAGTTTGAAACAACTTTACTCATGAGTCATCCTCAGAGACCGATACCTTCCCAAATAAAAGAAGCATGTCATAGGAGACAAAAATTTAACATAATGAAGTCGTAATTAACATAGGTAAGGTTTCTTCTTCCAAAACCATCTGATACTATGAACTACGAGAAAAAAACAAACATATAACATCTACAGAATTACTTAGACAATTGAAATTTTAAAAATAAAAAAAATGCAAAGCATTTAATGATTGAAGAAACTGCGCTAGTTGATTGATGTCAAGTGGTCGATTCATTATATTATCAATCTGGGTTCCATAATATTCAATAACATAAGCCAGTGTCGGTCATCCAATAAAAAATAAAATATTCCGTTATATCTAAATATGCAATATGTCTTTATAGTATGGTGATTGTTCAATCAAACAAATCCCCTTCACCAAAACAAATCAAATATGCAACACTACAAAGCTTATTATCAAAATAAACGAGTACTGAAAACAAATCCTGAAACTACAAAAATTAGCACAAAACATCACAGAGGTTTTTCTTCTTCAAAAGTACATACAAAATGAAAATCAAATTCATAAAGAATTTACTGGAACCTAACATCCAATAATACGGACAATAATTTTTTAATGGCATCAATTTTATAGAAAGGCACTCCGAACAAAAAAAAATGCTGCATTGTTGCTGTCCTGAGATTTCATAATCGCAACCCTTTTATCAGTTATTGTGGGTGCAAAATCTCTCTACTTGGGAACTACGTCTCAGTTCTAGTTGCTTTAGTCCTATGCCAGGGATAGCCAACTTTGACAGTATGGTCTCCCAGAATGCCAGCCCAAACATTCAATTTCTAGGGAGTTTGTGAATGAATTTCCCTGTACCAATGGGGATTTACGTCACTCCAGTATCTGCAGTTGTACCGGTTCACATGTTCATTCAAATAAAAAGAAAATTCGTCAGAAAAGCACACATTATTATCACCAATCAATAATTGACTCATGTCTCTGTCTCATGTCTCTGTACGTCTGTCAGAATCGTCTTCATTTAATTCTTGTACAATCTGCATTTTACAGAGATGGAAATTGCTTCTTTCAGACTTCGATGTGCGCTGCTATTAGAAACTCCAGAAATAGTCTCAAGTTGTCTTAAAGACTGAATGTTGTCCATCACTGCATGTCCACAACTGCAACAGCGACCCCTTCATTTCTCATAGGCTTCTCTCGTTCATGTTTTTATTCAGCACTGATCTCGACTCCATGAACTTATTCACCAATTGAAGCACGTACTGATATGATGTGGTATTTTCTTGATGAATTTTATTGGCAATTTCCCTCATATTATATAAACCAACCAAATGCCATAATTTTTTTAATTCAAACCAATGAGAAAAGGACTTTTCGAAAACACTGTCTCCAGCCCGTGGTATTATCAAGTCGGTGTTTCGCCTCTTCCTTATTTATACGTTTCCATAGTTAAAACAATCAATGTAAATATAGAAACGTCAGTTTGACGGTTCAACTCTTCAACTGACATTAATGACACAAGATGAACACCGTTCGTGCAATAGTCCATAATAATTTAATGTATTCCTGAAATTGTCTGATCGAATATCCCTTCAAAATGCTGAATTTTCAAATTACTTTCACCTTGCCAGTCGCTCAAACTGTGTTGCTGTATAAAACACCACTCGAGCAAGCTCTCGTGGTGTTTCTGAGCAACACAGTTTTCGTGACAGCAAGGTGAAAGTATTTTTTGAAAATTCAGCATTTTGTCGGGATATTACCACTGAAAATTCGAGCCGTAGCTCTAGAACATCGTACATTTTCGAAATAGCAGCTATAATGGATATTCTCTCGTATATAAACCATTTTCGAAAGGTTTCAAATTGTTGAATGACGCGAATGCATCAAATACCAAGGCGTAAACAAAGCTATGCGTATACAAAAACACATGGCGACAATTTTTTTTCATGAAATCGTCTGTCTCACCTTCTAAACGATTTTTCTGACAGCATATTATTTTTCGATACAGTGGCGTACCCACAATAAACCTTTTTTACGATAATATTTTAGGTGATGAAAAATAAAAATATCTTGATAAAACTCAGTTTTCATTAAAACTTCAACAACTCTTGATCTATTCTCAACTTCAGTACACCGATGTATTTGGGATTGAACTCCCTTCAAAATGATGTATCACAAGTGTAGTCCCATTGAAAATTCTGTAGTGGGTACTGGGGCTGAAGAGGTTGACAACACAATGATGATGTGTTTGATGAAAGTGTTCCCCCTTGACATAAAAATCGATGGGTTTGACCGATTTTTAATTATTTTCACGAGTTCGGATATTAGGAGGGTGACAAGTTTTAGCTGGGACACACTGTATGTCTGTTCTACGCCTTCTTACATATTCGAGTGTTAACTCACAAGAATTGATATCAGCTTCAAATGATTCGATATTGATTCCAGGAAATCGCGTTTGCATTTTTGGTAATGCGAAATATTTGGCCGAGTATAAATAAATATACGATGTTTTTCACGCTATTTTCTTTCACGGATGTATATAGAGACGTAAATAACGAACTTATAATCTAACCCAAATTTAATTTTAGTTATAGAAGGACGAGCCTGCTAGAAATGTAGGTATCCATTTATTAATTGTAGACGTTGATGTTTGTGGCTAGCGACTGAGAATAATCTGATTTTGTTTGTTTCTATGTGACGAAAGGGAAATAATTGTAATGCCCTATTAAAATATTGAACGATTTGGAAAAAGTGATCTGTTGGAATTGCCTGAATTTTTTAACTGTTCAGTCTTTACGATTGAAACTTGCCATTGTGCCAATGTCCAACAAACAATAGTTTTGGAGATATTGGTTAATAATACCAGAAAATAAAATTGATTGATGGTTTGTAACGAGACCTTTGTGAACGATAAATTGGGCTACGATGGGACGAAAGGCTGCACATCCCAGTACCATCATTACCAAATGCAATACAGTAACAGCTGATTCGCTTTTTGGATTACTTTGAAACGTATGTTGTTTGAGTTGAATCTTTCATTTGTCTTAAAAATGTAAATTTTCCTGTATCATTGGCCAATATCTCCGAAATTGGTTATTGGACTTTCGCACAATGGTAACTTTCAATCAATCAATCTCCAATGGCTGAGCCATTGATGTAAAATACCCTTCAACTTTTATCCGAAATTTTTTTCGATAACCCTCATACTAACTGAGGAAAATAGGTGGGTCCATACATTTGACCAACTCTGTATAGGGTGTCCGGTATCAATCAATCACCATTCAGTTATTTCTCAACTCTTTCTTCAGAAGAGATAACCATGTGCTGTCCATTTTGACTGAGTTGGTTGAAAAACAGTTGTTTTTATAATTAAAAAAAATTATTTGTCGTGATTGGCAGATATGGATATACCTATTTATATATTTTTTTAGTATTTTCATGTATTTTTTCTTCTTTTTGTATTTTTATAACTGTCTTAGAAAAGTAAACATCTATTTATTTAAATGAATAACGAAATATTTATATTATAACAACTGGATTCGTCTAGTATATGTCTCGCCGAAAAATCGCTCATGCGTGGAGCAATCAACAAATGAAACCTGAAAGGCATACTTACAGGGTGGCACAGGTAACATCAGGAAGACTTCATCAGAACAGTATAAAAAAATCACGAAATTCTCACATAAATCACTTTTATCGGCAACCATCCGGGAAGTGTGACTTCCCGGTCTCTTTTTCTTTGGGAAGTGCTCGAATTTTGATATAAATGTTAATATAAATGAGAATTAGAATGTTTCTGTTGGTACCTATCTTCTGTTCGAATTTCAATATATAATACAAATAAGAACTAAAATGTTCTAAATATTCAAATTTCTGGACTTGTTACGTAAATTACTATTCCATAACGTTTGAGCAGAATCCTTTGGACTAGTAGTTTTCTGGATTGATTTTGTTACTGTCTCACTAGGAGATATACATATTATACAAGGAAAAGTAATGAACTTGGTGGAAATGGTTCTGTACTGGAAACTTCCAAATCTTCGAACTGCCCGTATTATTTATGAAGAAACCTTCCTCATTTCTTTTTGTTTCTTGTTGTAAAAATTGTAAATTTTTTTGTTTAAATATCGTCAACCGGCTGCACTCTTACGCGCTAACCTCAGAAGTCTTCGGGAAACATGTACGAGCTAGAGAAGACGAAGCACTTACCTTTTAACGTGCGGGACCGGTGACCGCGCTGGGATTCGAACCCATACCCCTACCGATGAATAAAGGGTTGAGAAGGGAATTTTTCAGCCACGCGCCACCACGGCCCATTCTACGAAATTCTACGAATCATCGTTGATCATGAAGGTCGGGACATTTGCGGAAATAGAAATTTACCAAGTTCCATGATTTTCCAACAGCTGAACCTTTTCAAACTTTTCAAAACTGTGTTGCTGTGAATTTTTCGTTTTTTTTTTCATTCGTCGGTAAGTTTCCTATAGAAAACGACTACTGCCCTCTACGAAGAGCATTGCAAAGTAGTTCTTGTAGAAAACTTTTCAAATAGTCTAATAGATATAATTCAATGGTCGTAGGGGGCAGTAGTTGTTTTCTGATGGATACTTTTAGACTGATGTAACTATTGTTAGGTTATAGCTGAAGTTGGATTAGGTAATCCATTTTTCATTATTAGTTTAATGGTCTTCTGCCAAGTAGTATTGTCAGAAGGACCTACATTCATCCAAGTAATGAAAGGACTCATTTTAACACAAATCAGTATTTATTGAAATAAAATCAAAATAAAGAAAAGAAGCTGCTATGAAAGCAGGTAAATGAATGAACAATCACTGAATCATTATATATATAAATGTAAAAATAACTTACACTGTGCTGGTAACCTGCAGAGCCAGAGATGGGGAGATGAAAGACATTCTTGTGAGTACTATTTCAATTTTCAATTCAATTCAATTTCAATTTATTCAATCATATATCTTGCAATACAGGCATGTCTAAAATAGAATACTGAAAACTAGATGGTCATGTTCACCTAAGCTTAGGAAAGCTTGTGTTGTGTTTCTATCATAATCCGTTTTATTTACGAGGATATATTGAAAAATTCTTAGCCTACTATAGAACCAAACAAAATTTCAATGTCAAAATATTTTATTACTCAACATATTCTCCTCTCAATTTATTACAACGAACCTGCAACGTCTCTATACCTTTCAAAAAAAATGTTTCTTCTTGCTCTGCAACCAGACCTCCACAGGTTTTATTACCTCCTCGTTGGAAGAAAATTTACCACCTTTTAAACTGTTTTTCAGTTGAGGAAAGAGATGGTGGTCGGACGGAGCTAAATCTGGTGAATAAGGGGGGTGTTCTAGTAATTCAAACCCTAACTAATCACGAATTTTTTGCATGGCAACATGAGATTTGTGTGCAGGGGCATTGTTCTGCAAAAACAAAACACCTTTGGATAGCTTTCCCCGTAGAGTGGTCAGTAATGAATAGTAATCTCTAGTTATTGTTCTACCCTTATCCAAAAAATCCATCATGATTACTCCATGGCAATCCCAAAAAACTGAAGCTAGATTTTTTCCAGCAGATTATTGGACACGAAACTTCTTAGGTCTTGGAGAACCGGAGTGTCGCCATTCCATCGATTGCTGCTTTGTTTCTGGATCGTAGAAATGTACCCAAGTCTACATCGTTTTTAAATCGAGCACAGATCGAACGCGATGCTACTACCCTTGCACGCTTTTGGTCAACATTCAAACATTTGGGGATCCATTTTGCAGCAATTTTTCTCATGTCCAAATTGACGTGAACTATATGATGAACGCGTTCGTATGAAATATTCAGTGCTTCAGATATCCATTTTAGCCCAATTCGACGGTCTGTTAAAATCATGTCATGAACTGCATCGATATTTTCGGGGACTGACACAGAAAATGGCCTTCCCGGTCGGTCATCATCTTCAATGGAAAATTTACCTCTTTTGAAGCTTGCAGTCCAATCTTTCACGGTCGCATACGAAGGACATTGATCACCAAGGGTATTAGGCATATCTTCGTAAATCTGCTTACCTCTTAACCCTTTTAAATACAGGTACTTGATGAAGGCTCGATACTCCAATTTTTCGATTTTCACAATTTCGGTGGACATATTTTTTCTAGTAATTTATTGCGTAACTCTGGTTTTACTTTTTTGACCTCAAACTTTACACTGACACTTCTAATAAGTTATTGTTCGTTGCTATGGTAACGCAATATTTTGTTTATGCAGGGAACTGGTCTAGGCTAAACATATATCAATACCTACATCCTCGTAGATGCCTAAAAAAATACTAATTTCTTAATTTTGTTATGAATGGTAGCCTGTGATTTTGTTCCAGCATGTCTTTTTAAATATTTTTTTTGTGTATATGCATCTGTATACATATACCTTCATTAAGAATTTGATTATTTGAGTAAGGATGGTGACGATTTTTGAGTAAGTGCAAGGAGGTTTATTTTCTTTAAAATATTGTTAGAAACGTATTCATATTTGTGAGCATCAGATTTTTCATTTTTCGTTTGAAGCGTTTCATATTGAGTATACACTTGATCAAACTTGAAAGTATATTAAATAATTTATGGCCGTAACTTCGCATAATTCTCCAGCTGGACCTCTAACACCTACATCATATAGTTTTTCTAATAAAATATCTTGTGAAACAGTATCGAATGCCTAAGCTTAGTCGAAAAATACTGCAAATCATTTTTTTTTATTTATCTAGATTAAGGTTCAAGTACTTGAAGAAGCGCATTCTCTGTACATTTACTTTTTTGGAATTCGGGCTGATTATAAGATATGACATTGTGTTTTCTGAAAAAGTTTAAAGATTTTAGCGAAATTACTTATCATCGATATAGTTGCCTGTAATTATTCAGTAGTTTTAGGTTTCCCGATTTGTGAACTGGAGCGACGATACTGTGTTTCCACTGCCATATTCCTTTTTTTAAAGTTAGGTTAATTTATATGCTTATGGTTGACTGATGTGAAGAAGATAATTTTTAATAACAGTTGATGATATTTTATCCGGACCAGGAGCGTAGTTGTTTTTCAACTTGGAGATTTTCATTACAACTTCATCATTTGTGACTTCATTTGGATAGGTGGAAAATAATACCGTTTTGTTACTCTTCAAATTCTAGTAAATCGTCTGGTTTATTTACATTTTTTGTCATTTCCTCCCCAATACTTACAAAATAATCATTGAAAATTTCTACTTTCCCTGCGTTTCCTCTCCTTTTGGACTGATTACTGCCATATTGTTGATGAGTTTTTTATAAGGTGATGTATTTCAGGCTCCTTTTATGATTTTCAAGGTTCTTTTGCAATTTCCCTGAGCTTGTAATAGTTTATTTTTGTAAAAGTCATTCTTTGTGTTCTTGATCAATTGGTTTAGCATATATTTTTAAGGATATCTCTATGTTTAATTGACTTAGACCAGTGGTTATTCAGGGTTCGTGATTTTTCGGAAAAATGTTTTTGGTACTATTTTTTAAATAGTCAATAATAATCAATTCTAGATAAGGAATGACTGAATAACTAATAATGAATGAATGAATGACGATCTTGACCTCTCCCAATATTCATATGGATATTTATGCTAAGCTTGCATTTTTATCCGGTACAGGAACCGGAGAGAAAATGCTTATTACAATATCCGTGCAAGTTTTTGAGTTTTGACCTGTTTTATATTTCTGTATTCGGTAATTGTATCAATTTTGATGTCTATGAACTTCAAAAATTAAACTTCGGAATTGGGAATACTGAGTGTTTTAATTTCAAAATGTCGAAGTTGAGGTTCAGAGATCTTAAACTTTGCATTTGCTGATGTATTTGATTTATTTCATGATTATTTTCTAAATTTGACATTATCAACCTTTTTTTCTCATAAATATAGGATATTTTTTTCTTCAAGCATTTGTCCTAACTTGCTTCATTTTCGAGATACAGCTTGTCAAACAACCTTTAATATTCAAGATAGAAATTAATTCTTTCATTATTCCTGAAATCCTATATTTAGAGCAACTATCATTTACTTCATTATTCCAACAAGCGTGTGGGCACATTAATTGAATTTGTTAATTAATTATTAAGCAGCCTTATGGCGTTACACAACTGAGTGCTCGTTAAATAGATTATGGAATCTCACACCTTCTCCCTTTATGCGGAACCAGATTCTAGACATTTGAATAAGCACTTCAGGTATACTTGAGAGCATCATATTTTACTGGATGAAGCAAGATACCAAAAACAGCAAGAGATAATGTAAGTTGGTCCATTATGGGAGGAAAATTGTGTGTAAGCGAAATATCGATTATATTCGTCGTATATCAATAGGACAGAATATATTCTGAATGTCAAAAAGGGAAACGTTCTCAATTGAAAATTGTACCAAACGTGACTCCTGTGGAAATGGAAAATACTTGTGATAAAAATGAAGTTACTTTTTTGTAATATCTAACAGAAAACAACTACTTCCCCGGCTAAAACCACGCTGGACATTGAACTACATCTGAATTGTGAATTGTGAATCTGTATTGTGAAAAATGGAAAACCAACTATAAAATTGAACACCAAAATACGACGAAACGAAACCTTTCAGTTCTTATGCCTCACATCAGATTGTGATAAAACTTTGGTGAGCTGTTGTGGACACACTCGCAAATGTTTCTGGGTAAGGTTTGGGCTAGGTTTTAAAAAAATATATTTTCCAACTTATTTATTTAGGTTTAATGAAAAAGACAACAATCAATGATTTTTTGATTGAAAATAAAAACAAGAGGCGTAGTGTGTCAAGCATTCATATGTGCATACTGACTTATACTTTGATGTTGATTTAAAATAAAGTGCCATTTTCTATTTAAAAGTTTCCAGAAAATTCAAGGGAAATGTCATTTCAAATAATTACTGAAAGGAATCCTGATGGGCGATGAGTAAATTTTTTTGCATGTTTCACTAAAAACGAATCAAGTGCTTCGTTTATTTGCTATTTTATTAGGTTGCTTGACAAAAATTCTATCGATGACGTCATCGTGTCGCCATATTGATTTTAGGAAAAAAATTCTTCTGCGCCGCCATTTTACAAACAAATATCCACTTGTGATGTGTCAATGAAAAGTAAACTTTTTGTTCTATCGAATGGCGTAAAAATATCCACAGGGTTCCATTTAAAATTCTCGACCATGGTATATTTCCGGTGATACCGGAAGTGATGTTTTTTCATGGAAAATATGGGTTTTGAGCAGGGCTGGGAAAAATCTTAATTTTTGTCATTGAAAAGGAAACTTTTTGTTCCATCGAAAATATCCACATAAAAATTCTCCTTCGCCGCCATTTTAAAAATGAATACACTGATAAAAAGGTTTTTTTGCATCAACGCATAATTGCGTTGATTCATACAGATAGTATTCTTGAATAGGTCCAACCAAGAACATTACAATTTCAATAATTATTCTTCTATCAACTTGGAGGTTGAGTTCAAATCTGCACTTTGCACTTGGTTATAAAATATGGAATGGAAGCCACTTTCATTTTGGCAACATTGAATAGATTAAACAAAGCATAGATTCACAACTACGAACAATTTAGGTATAAATAATGGTTTTATATGAGAATGGTTTTAAGTTTAATTACTGTATTCTCAATAAAACCAGTTAGTAGTGACGCATTTTGCAGTTTGATTGAATACATAAACAACGCCACTCGCTTTTAGACACAAAACTGTAGAAGACCAAAATATATTTCACTCATTTTCACAACTGGCCCGTAATGAGCATAATTCAATTTTCGATATTGCATTTTTTTGGTATAGAAAGAGTTTCCACTAGGCACAAAACTAACATTCAAATCGGTACGCATATCCTCATAACCTCCAACCCAAATGGTCAAACTAGATGAAATGGTCGAAATGGTATTCGTATTCACAGGTCGCGGTGTCGCCAGCTGCTTTGATTGCTCATTGGTTGAATGTGTCACGTGGCATGGGTAGTGATATCTACCAAGTAATTATATTCTTGTGTTAAGAGGATTATGTTTTACAATGAGTTAATATGAATGTTTTCTAGGATGAAGAGTATAATGTTTTCACTGCAAACAAATTAATTTCAAGAGAATTTATGTAAAGAAGCAAACATCTCAATCAGCTTGAAATGGGAGTATATTCATTGATTAGAAATGATTATTCTTTTCAGAAGATTATTCTATTCAAGAGGATGTATATTCTTTGAATTGATATAATAATAATTGAATAAATCCTTTTTATCTGTGTATCCACTTGTTTTGTGTCATTAAAAAGGAAACTTTTTGTTCCATCGAATGGCGTAAAAATATCCATTTCAAATTCTCGACCATGGTATATTTCCGGTGATACCGGAAGTGATGTTGTTTCATGGAAAATATGGGTTTTGAGCAGGGTGGGAAAAATTCGTAATTTTTGTAAAAAATCGAATAAAGCACGATTTTCTAAGAAAATCCTAATTAATCACGATTTATTCATTTTATCATACAGTTTAACTATATTTATTACATAAAACGTAGTAATGTAAATGGTTAATTAACCGCGGCTATTCAATATATGTAGACAACAAAAATAAATGAAGTGAAATTATGAAAAATAACCTCTTTTATCAACTGAAACTTTCAAATTTGGCGCCACTTTTCCAACATGGTTGCTGTTTTTAGAAGGACGTCATTTTGTTTTACGTGGCCGGCTAATCAGCCTGCTAAGTAACCGGTAAAAATGATTTCTGTGAAAGAAAATAAAATTAAATATATTTGATTAAATCACTCATTTTTACTGAAAAACTCATTTGATTTAAATCGCGATTTAAATCATGATTTAAATCAAAATTTTTCAAGTGCCAAACCTAGTTTTAGAATTTCCAAATGTCATAAAATTAACTTAATAAACTACTGAATGACGATTTGGCCCTTGATTTCGTTGTCACCTGGTATGTGATCCAGAAAAAGTAGACAACGTTACCCCAACTCTGACAAATCGAGACCTACAGGACGAGTTGAGTCCTCGATTCTTTTTAGTCTGGTTCACAAGTGCCATTTTGTCAAAAAGCTAATCTGGACCACTAAAAATTATGATTGTGATATCATTCGATTAGCAATGGCACCTAGAAACAATTTTAAACTGGAGAATTGGGGCCTGCAAAAATTGCTAAACATTTAAGTAAAAAACAGGGTTTGGGTTTTTGCAAATATTTCAAAAATTATTTGAGATATCCAAAATTTGAAAAAGTGCAGGAAACTCCCAAAAAAAGTCCTACCTCCCGAAACTGTTCGTAAAAATAAAATAATTTTTAAAAAAAATTCACTTCCATTGTTTGAATAATTGTTATAAACTAATGCATTTCTTTGTGAATTTAATCCTTGAAAATAATGACTTTTAAGGAGAAAATCGTGTTCAAAAATGTTATTACTAAAAACGCTGTTTTTTTTTTAAATATTCAGAAGATACTGAAAATAACCATGTGTGAAGTTGAAGTGTTAATTCTGTATCTACAATATTCTGAATATACAATATTTTTAAAAATTATAGGTGTTTTTAGTATTTAAAAATTGCACAAAAACTCATTCCTTTGTAACAACTTGTTTATTCAATAAACAAATGAAAGTAAATATTTTTTTTCATAAACTGAGAACACGTGATGAATAATGATTTTAAAAAATGGATTCTTAATATTAATATTTATAAACAAAGAAAAAATGTTTATTAGCACATGCAATTTTAGTAATAATTTTTTTTTAAGTGATGAACAATTTTTTTTTGAAAACCATCATTTTCGTCAAGGATTGGATTCCCAAAGAAATTTTTCTAAAAATCTTATTAACAATGCATTTGTTTATAACAATTATTCAAACAATTGGATGTTTTTGTTATTGTTATTGAATAAAGAAACAAATTGATAAGGATAATAGAACAAAAAAATGTTGATTGCTCAATTTACGTTATTCATTTTTCAATGCCTTAGATGTTAATAAAAAAAATAAAAATTTTCCAATGGGGATTTTTTCTGAATCCTATCAAGCAGTTTCAAGAAGTAAAACAATCTAGGATTTTTTGTTTAAAAATAATCAGGGTTTATGTAAACTTTCAACAGGTAGAAATTAACTAATTATCAAAAGCATTGATTATTAAAAAATTAGGGAAAACATTTTTTGTTAACGGATTATTGTTTATCTATGTGTTTAGATGGTACAGCTTGGCAAACATAGATGCAATTGTGAAAATATGCACGCCCACGATGCGCATTAGTCGTACAGCGGTCTATGCAGTGATATTCACTTGATTGTTCGCGCAAGAAGTGGGAATTTCACAATCTCAGCTATGTTTGCCAAACTGTACCAACATTTTTTTATTCCGTAATTATTATATTTAATTGGTTAAAATAATTTTCTTTATCATGTTTCTGATTCGATCGTCGCACGTGCAAGAGATACTCATTACCCGTTTAAATCCCAATTTTCACCTCTAAATGAAAATTATAAATATTGTCGGTACAGTTCCGAGAGGTAGGAATTCTTTTCATTAAATTTCATGCTCTTTTTTCAAATTTTGGATATCTCAAATGGTTTTTGAAATACTTGCAAAAAACAAACAATTTTTTTTAATTACTTATATTTCGGACGTCCATCATCTTAATGGTTGAAAGATTTCTATCTCTTTCAAATTTTTTCACAACGTTTCAATTGCTTGATCGTCTTCTGGTGAATAGTGACAAAATCAGATGCTACGCGACCTTTTATAGGTCTATAATTAAAGTGTAATTACGCGCGGTCTTGTGGCGCGCGTAATTACACCGTAATTACACTTTAATTATAGACCTATAAAAGGTCGCGTAGCATCTGATTTTGTCACTATTCACCAGAAGACGATTGCGGATTCAAGCAATTGAAACGTTGTGAAAAAAAATTTGAAAGAGATAGAAATCTTTCAACCATTAAGATGATGGACGACCGAAATATAAGTAATCAAGTTACGAGTACTACATCGTCTAAAACATTCAAAAAAACATTTTTTTTTACTTAATTGTTTGTAACTTTTGCAATTTTTGCCGGCCCAAATTTTCAAGTTCACCGTTCTTTTTAGATGCCATTTCAAATCGAAGCAGACCAAATTAATTTTTTTGGTGGTCTAGGTCAGCTTTTTGACAAAATGGCACTTTTGCACCAGACTATTTACGTTTACCTTTTCTTGTTTTATTTTCGTGTTGAGCTAAAGAAAAATTACATTCTTCCATTTTTCGAAATATCGTGCTACATTCACTTCACTATTGCATTTGTGATGGAGAGTGTTTCCCAACTTACTCTAACTTACTTTATTCAAGGATGTCGCCTTCTCTATTCACGATATCTGGATTCTAATGCATGACAATGTGTTCTTGGGCCATGTAATGAAAGGAAACAGCCCCTTTGCGTGTTGGAACTCTATCATGATTTCGCGACATATATTATGGACGAATGAATGGCCTTGAACTTCACTCGCTCGTCAAGAATGCTCCTCGATTAATTCTCAAGGCTATAATTTGAGGCTGATACGAATCTTTGGTTTAAATTACTCGAGCGATTTGATTCAATTATATGAATCTTAGCTTTCTAAAAAAAAGTCAGTGAAAAGCTAGTAGATACCAAAGAGTCTAAACTAACAAGTAGGGTTTAATAAGCTCTAGCCAATCAGAATCTTGTAGCATCAACGCGTCATAGTGACGTACTTGGATATGAGTAACTAGTCGAACTCGAAGCAAGCAACAAAACTGTCAGCAGTAACTATCATATACCAAGAGCTAGTCCGTCACTGTCTATAGAGAACGGCGGCCATATGACACGTCCATTTCGTCACAAATGTTCTTTCATCTCTTTCTACTAGTGTCCCCATTGTCTTATGGAGATTAAACTCTCCTTGTTAAATTTCAGTCTTCTTGAGTAGGTACCTGATTTTTGAGGGCAGCAATGGCTATGTTGCCGTTATAGGCGGACTACTCAGGGTATTTTGAGTGTAGTCGTCGTACTAAGGCTGACTTTCATGATGAACAATTGAAACGGCGTTCAGCTGACAAAAGAAGGGTTGATGGAGGTGGAAGTAATAGAACCATCTACACGAAAACAAGGGGGAAAGTATGTATAAAAATCATATTATGTAAAACGATATTGCCACAGACGAAATCAATTAGAGTGTTTGTTCATGAAGTCTGTTACGAAAACAAGCTTCAGCTGAGTGAGTGCCAGTGAAGTGACCTTCAGCTGAGGTAACTAACTCCACATCAAGCAGCAAACGCTGAAGACTTTTCTTCTTTGAGTTAGCCAGCTGATTACTATTTTCATGAGTGCTGTGTATGAATCAATCTTGAGAAATTTTAGCATAGGCATCAAGATTAAATGAACATTATTTGCATAAATTACCTTACACTGTGAATATTGTTTCAGATTACATGATTCCTTATGAGTAATGCTTATAAATGTGAAGTTACATACATATCTCAAGTAAAGTATAAAGTCACTACTTGACTTTAAATGTGAATTTCCTTAAAATTCCATGAACGATTACTTGCAATTTTCTTAATTACTCCAGAGTTAATGGCGATTTCTACGTGTTAGTTTCATTGTTTTTACCATTATATTCAAGTCAATTAACATACTATTACATGCTTTAGTATGTATTATTGGATATGTAAGTATTTGTGAGGAAAAATCCAATTTTTGTTGGAAATAAAGCTTGTTTGAACATACACTTTTACTGTTGTAAAGAGAAACATTCTCAATTGAAAATTGCACCCATGCATGACTCCACTGAATCCCTTCCAAGAGAGGTTATCTAGTACGATGGAAAATAGCTACTAAATTCCAACTTTCAGTCGCAGATGATTCCACAACTGACTTTATGAACATCCTGTTCATATTTTCAATAAAATCAACACACATTTTTACATTACTCAATTGTGATTTTCCAAATATTTCCCGATGAACACTGGTATTTTCATGTGATTTTCCTCCTAATTACAGATTTAAAGGAAATAATCACATGTCTGTTTAGTTGTCTTCACCATCATTTTCAAGTTTTGTCAATTAACTTTACATGGTGTTTGAAAACTAGTGCCAATCCGAAGTAAAGAGTACTGATTATAAGAACATAAGTCATCAATAACTTCCTTCTAAATTCAACCATATAAAATTATGAATATAAATACTTCAGAAGAGCAAAAACATTTTGTGCAAAGTGAAACGCTCCATTATCATTGAAACTTGATTATAGTCAGAAACATGATGTTTCTAGATTGCCATATCATCACAATAGTCTTGAAATTCTGATATAACTGTTAGATACGAACCAATGTAACAGCGAGGGTTCTGGCAAAAACCAATTTTTTTCAATTTAGTGCCATCTGGTGCGGAGAAAATGAGAGAGTTTTGTAATTAACATCAAAATACAAAATATAAAAGTTCTAACTACAGTCAAGCCATTCAGCAAAAAAAGTTTTTTCATTTTTGTAAAGGGATAAATATTTTCAACCGAATCTATATCATTTTCTGGTCAACGTCCTGTATAACTCCAATCGAATTGATATCGAAATTCTACTGAACTGGGTCCTCTCCTACGAATAAATCGATACACAATCAAAAATAAATGATAATCTCCAGAAATAAATAAATATATTTTTCGTTCTGCAAACGCAATTTTCAACTTAAAATTTGAAATATTTCGAAAACGGTTAGACTTGATACTTGATAATATACAGGGTGTCCCATTTAAAATAATGAAGTTGGGGTCCACTTCCGGTACAACCGGAAGTGACACAATCTTCAAAAATGTTTAGCCGGATAGCACTTATCAACAGTAGTGAACTCCCAAATTTTCAAATTCGGCCCACCTATGGTTTTCTATACAGGGTGGCCCATCGAAAACTTGACATCGGGGTTTTGGGTGATAATATCGCAGATGTGGAAAAACCCTCGGACAGGTCGATTTTAGTTTCGAGGGGGACAGTTTGTTCTCCTACATGCACCACCGTCACGGCAACACTCGAGGTGTGGGGTGAACAACCCCTAAAATTTGAATAGGGAATAATGGTGGAGTGGCACATCTTTTGAAAGCCCGTTAAGTTCTCTATCCAACGGCGTCCCGATTTTGAGGTTGGGATGAACCGTTTGGGAAAAAATAAATTCAGGAATAAACCTGTACGAAAGTTAAGAGCTTACTTGTACGTCTCTGGAAAACTCATTTGCCAGTTTTTGCAATCTATCATTTATTTGCTACGATACTGTGAATGTTTTTGCTCAGGTTTTTTCGCGGTACCCATGAAATTTTTTTAATAAAATAGAACAAACAGATAGAGCATGCAGTTTCTGTTTTTCACGTGTGTACTACAAGTGAGTTTCATTCGTGTGTGGTATCGTACGTCGAAATTAAAACAATAGATGTGCGAAAAGGGCTGCGGAACGGTTCAATCAACAATATGGCAGGACTGTGTCGCGGCAGTATGTGTCTGAATTAATATCAAAATTCCGAGAAACGGGATCGGTAGCAAATAAAAAACGGCAAATCGAACCGCCAGTAAGAAATGAGGCGACAACAGTGGCAATTTTGGGCCATGTTGAGGTTGACCATACGTTGAGTACAAGACAGCTAGCAACTGTTTCCGGTATCTCAAGAACTAGCATTCAGCTTATTTTAAAACTACATAAATTCCATCCATACAAAATTAAATTAACACACGAACTGAATGAAGATGATTTTGATCGGCGTTTACAATTCTGTGAGGTACTAAGTGAGCAGGCGATTGCAAATCCTCAGTGTCTGTTCAACATTTGTTTTAGTGATGAATGTTCTTTTTTTTAAATGGTATAGTTAATCGCCATAATTGTCGATATTGGGCTGATTCGAATCCCCATATATTTCATGAGGTACATACGCAATATCCTCAAAAATTAAACGTATGGGCTGGTATTTTTGGGGATCGTATCGTGGGCCCCCTCTTCTTAGAAGGCAATCTAACAGGGGAAATGTATCTGGAACTGCTTGAAGACACAATTGAACCAATGTTAACTAACATTATTGAAAATGACCATCATTATCAGGAAGATCAGTTGATATTTCAACAAGATGGTGCTCCTCCGCATTATGCTATGCCTGTTCGGCGATATTTAGATCACCACTTCCCTGGTCATTGGATTGGTAGGCGACGTTCTATTGAATGCCCCCCACGATCACCAGACCTGTCTCCCATAGATTTCTTTCTGTGGGGTCATTTGAAAAGCAGAATTAATGCTACACCACCAGCTTCACTAGCAGATTTACGGCAACGAATCACATTAGAATGTCGCCAAATCACCCCAGACATGCTCCAAAATGTACGAGAACGATTTCAACAAAATCTGTATCATTGCATGGAAGTTGGAGGTGCGCATTTCGAGCATTTGTTACGATGAGACTAATGTAAGTGAATTTTACTCTTAACTTAATTATGGCTCATTTCCGTTAGAAAAACTGCCGACCGTTTTGTTTCGAGAATTCAACGGGCTTTCCAACGATGTGCCACTCGACTCCTATTCCCTATTCATATTTCAAGGGTTGTTCACCCCACTGTTCGAGGGTTGACCTGACGGTGCTGCCTGTAGGAGGGCACAATGTCCCCCTCGAAACTAAAATCGACCTGTCCGAGCGTTTTTCCAGATCTACGATATTAGTACCCAAAACCCCCATGTCAAGTTTTCGATGGGCCACCCTGTATATTGATCTATGCA
The DNA here is from genome assembly GCA_944452925.2 of Chrysolina oricalcia. NCBI lineage: Eukaryota > Metazoa > Arthropoda > Insecta > Coleoptera > Chrysomelidae > Chrysolina > Chrysolina oricalcia. The sequence goes on along the minus strand of OX101817.2, from coordinate 53,638,225 downwards.
GTTCCCGGAGGGACGCCCTGTATAGGGTAGAGAAAATTAAATGAAAATATTTCCTACGCCAACGTGCATAGAAGTTTGCGAACTCGTCGTTTGTAACTCGTCGTAGTTCACTTTGTTAAAATGTATATTAAAAGTTATATTAGTAATTGTGGACATGTCCTTTATTTTATATTTCTTGAATTACATGTGCCTTTTTATTATTTTTCACAACAACCCCGTTTCTAAGATATACTATACGATGTATTGTAATAACATTAACAATGATATCTAACACATGCATCCTCTTTATTTCTAATGTTTGGGTTCGCAAGAATCAGAAGTTAGTTTAGATATCTAAATATACGTGTTCCAATTTTATTCATCTGGAAACACAGTATTGTTGGAAATATATTCATAAAATTGATAGGCAATGCAAGACAAGCGATACGATATCGGTTGCTCAAATTACTGAGCGACAAATAGAATAGTACTTTATTTTTGTCGGTCTAGTGAGTGAAAAGGTGATTAGTATTTTTTGTGAGTTTTCTTTTTAATTACTATTATTTTGATGATTAGTCGGTATTGTTCATGGTCATCGGTCATGGTCATGACCACCGGTTTCGTGCATGGTATCACACGTTAAAAGGTGAGGGCTGCGTCTTCCCTAGCCCTTTCACTCACAAATTTTAGTTTTTTGAAATAAAAATTTTAAATTTTGCAAACGTCATAAATGAATTTTTCTAAAACTTTTGAACTTATAGAAAAATATTTGTGTCAGCCAATTTTTGTGATATGCGTGGTGCTAAATTTAGTACACCATGAGCATACGGTATATGGGAAATGATAATATGAAAACACAAATTTTGTGAATTAGACATTGTAATTCAGTAAAAATGTTTCATACAAATTCAAAAACATCCAAAAACGAAAGTAGAAATATCACAGCCTACTCTGTAATAATAAAAAAAACTTTATTTGCATCAATCACAATGTATAGTTACTACAATTGATTCTGGTAAGTTTTTGTACTAATGAAACTCCCCGTTTTCTTGTTGTTCCTCTGAATCTATGTCCAAGTAAATGAACGAGCACCCTGAATCAATTTCGTACTCACTAAATTTACCTCCAGAAGCCTCCAAATTAGTGCCCTAACCCAGTCACTTTCGTTCTCACTGACATTCTATCACATAAATTGTTTTCTTTTATTGATAATGAATTCTGATTACTTATAGCCATGTCAATCAATGGTATCAATAACAAAAAATAGACTTTTTAATGATATAAAGTGAGGTTATGTCTGCCACATATGCAATACCACTAGCTCACAGTGTACTAAATTTAGCACACCGATACTCATGTTCAAAACTACAAAATAGTGAGAAAATGTTTGTATATTTTGAATCGAGGACGTAAAACACTCTAATGTGAACACAACATTTTTTTTGAATATAAAATTCCACACTGAGAAGTTCAAAAATGACATACTCCAAACTGGTGACCCAGATGATAGGATTCGTCCATTCTCGACAACTGAATTTTTTCGAAATACTTCCTCAACTATCCGATAGATGACGAAAAAAATTACAGTTGGTAACTTTAATAACTTGTACACAAAAAAAACAAAAAGTTGTGTACTAAATGTAGGACACCATGAGCGAAAGGGCTAGCTCGCACAAGTCTCTCGAAGATTTCTGAGGATTGCTCGCAGGGGTGCAACAGGTTGACGGAATCAACAATTTTACTAAAAACTAATAATTGTTCAATGTCTCGTTAAAACTCCTTTGTTAACAAACTTACTTTCCGTGTGTTTCAGAAAACGTCTATAATAGCAGCTTTTTGTCTCGTATTTAACATATGATGATTAATTAGTGTTTGATAATTTTTCGTTATGGGGTATACTGAAATATTGAGTTTTGGAAATGTTTCATCTTCATCTAAGTGATTTATCTCAATGGACTGCAATCAAAACAGTCTGAGAGCATTAGAGATGAAATAGTGTAGTTTGTCACGCTGCTGGTGACGAAATACATTTAATTAATTATCTTGCGCCAGCGTCATATTACCAAATAATTAGTTATCCATGATTTCCTCATTGTATGAGAAATAATTATTCAGCTTTCGTTTATAGTTTCTATGAATTATCTAAAATTGATCGTTTGTAATGGGTAATTTGGATGTAATACATTGTTAAGAAAATATACAGGATGTTCGCTAAAATCATCCGGGATTTGATGATACATCACGTCATAATCTACCAGAAAACTCACAACATGACTTTTGTAAATTCCTCACGATATATTTAAAAATTATTTAAAAAAAAAAGAAAAATTCCCCTCTTTCCCATCTACAACTTTAATCAAGTTACTAGATCGTCTACAACCTCTAAACAAACTTTGATCAATATTTTCACAAAGACTGTAGAGTGTAAATGGGGTATTTTCACAATTTTGTTTTCGATACTTATTGGGGATAATACCATGAGCGCTTTAAAAATTACCGATAATTCTGAAAAAATATGTGTTATTTTAAAAACTGCACAAGTTAATTTTCTTCGTAGTTTCAAAACATAAATTATTTCGAATTGCTGTTTCTGTGCTTCAATATAACCAACAATTTACAGACATATAAAACATAAAAATGATTGAGTTTTTTGAAAGTATGAATAACATTGTCACCATGCTCACCAGGTATATTTTTAACGGTGAGAGCTACGAGGTCCGTTAAATGACACTAAATGTGGAGTTTATCAAGGCCAACTATAATGTGAAAAAATATTTTGATACAATCTATTCGTTTTTGTTTTATACACAGAAGCAGATTTTGAGCATTTTCATGTTTTCTCCATACATTTTTTATTTATGAAAATATTAGTATAGGAAGGTATGTTTTTTCACAGGCTGATTTTTGTTGTCATATGGATCACATATATTGAAAAGCATACTCTTCTCTCATGTAGAAGGCCCCGAAATTAACAACTGAACATGTAAAAGCAAGGTAGTATCTTAGAACGATTATTTAACGTATGCTTTTCACAGGCTGATTTTTGGTGTTATATAGATCACGAAAATTGAAAAGCATACTCTGCTCTCGTGTAGGAGGCCTCGAAATTAACAACTGAACATATAAAAAAAAAGGTAGTATCTCAAAATGATTTTTTAACGTATGCTTTTTTACAGGCTGACTCTTAGTGTTATATGGATCCCGAAAATTAAAAAGCATACTCTTCTCTCATGTAGAAGTCCCCGAAATTATCTACTGAACATGTAAAAAAAGGTGGTATCTCAAAACGAGTGGTGCCTCATGTACTTTTAATACCTGCGTGCTTGTAGAGTTCGCTCTGTGACACCTGGGCAGGTACTTGGTGAGAAAGGTAACTGAAAATAAGAGTTACTTAACTACACATTATCATGGCAATTTTTCTAAGAGATTTCGTGAAAAATATAAAATGTATCCTCTTCCTCTTCTAGATTTTGAGATATCAGCACCAACTTTCATTTTTCAAATGTAGGTCATAGAATCTGTATAACTTAGTTACAAAAATCTTTTTTTCTCTTCCTGATGATATGTAGCAGTTATAGTTTTTTGTTGATAACAACGGAGTTATCGTCATTTAAAAACAAAAAAAAATCAGGTAAGGAAATCACAGCTCTGGCTCGTTAGACAGTCATTTATTTACTGATCCGTTCGTTGCTTATATTCATCAATCATTTGTCAATGAATAACAACAAAAACCAAATGAATACACTCCACAAGCTAGTTATAGAACATTGTTTTTATACTTGTTTTAAATTTCTTATTGCGTTCAATTCGAATTTTGCTTTGAAAAAAATAATATTTACTTACCAAAATTTCTCAATTGATGTTAATGCGCAGAAAATAAATTATTTACATTTCTTTAACACTTGATATTATAAAAACAAACCCATTAAATTCCCCACGCGGTCTACAACGATTCACTTTTTATCAGTTATTGTGTTTTGTTCTAATCATTAGGAACATAAACAAGATACGTCTCTCTTGGCAAATTTATTCGTTTTATCTTAATGACCGATAAGGATGTGCATGCATCATGATATTCAGGAAAATCAACTACGTTTATCTGAATAGATTAAAAGTGAATGTTGAAATTTTCATAGATGAAGACATCAAAACAAGTTTATCATTATTGCTTTACCGTTTTTATGGATGAAGGACAAAAACTTTATGAATTGTTTTCAGAATCGTGCATATTACTGATATCCGCTAAGGAATTTTATTTTTGAGTCAAGAGCATTATTTCACAATAAGTTAATATACAGTGTGCGTCAAAATTATGGAACAAAATCAGTATTTTGACAAAAATTCTGGATTATGTCGATTTTTATTTTAAAATGACGATTTTTCCATGTAGGTATATTCTAAAGAGGTTTTGTCACTGGTTTTGACGTAATTGGTAATTTTTTAAAATTGGAATAGATGTCTTGTGTTACCTCATCTGAAAGGTCTTTCAATACTCCATTCAATGATAATGATTAATTAGACTGTTTTTACAGGGTGAACAATAATGAATATTTTATTTCAATAAGAGAATAACTTTATATCCAACAAAATATAACAGTTAAATGAAATGTTCGAAATGGCATCCACCAGTCTCTTGACAATAAGCAAATCTATGGACACATTCCTCTTGTACATTGCGAATAACTTCAGGAGTAATTCTGTTAATTTCGATCCTGATTCGATTTTCCAACTCTTGTAGATTTTGTGGCCGATCTACATAGACCTTCGATTTCAAATAACCCCACAAGAAAAAATTCAGGGGCGTAAGATCTGGGGATCTTGGGGGCCACTCTATCGGTCCGCGTCTACCAATCCACCTCCTAGGAAAAAAGTTATTCAAAAACATCACATCACGTGCATAGTGCGGGGGTGCACCATCTTGTTCCAATCAGTGTGAAAGCAGCCACGAGTTCTAGCCACGAATTTATCGCGGTGATACGGAGTTTACTCGACCGCCAGTGGTCCCGATATTACGTTATAATTTCATGGCTAGCCATGAGTTTATTCCACTATATTAAGGATCGCACAAATGTTTTGACAATACAACATACGACTTTTGGTTATTAGACATGTTTTGAGATATCTGAACATGTAATTGTGTATAGAAAAATATTACTTCAACTAGAATTTTCAAAATTCTTTGAAAGGGATTTAATTCATAAGTTCGTGAAAGTTTTTGTAGGTGGGGATTTTTTTTGCAGAAATTGATGAAACCGAAGGTGATCTATAATATCTATTCGTCAAAATATTTTGTCGGGCAGGATTTTTACCCCCACCAGCAATAATAATAATTTTCTAAAAAATCTGCAAAAATATCCCCACCTACGTAAACTTTGACAAACTTATTAATTCCGTATCACCTCGAGAAATTCGTGGCTAGAACTCGTGGCTGCTTTCACACTGATTTTGTTGGAACCAAATACTTTCATTTGGTGAGTTAGGATTGTTGGATTTTGGAAAAATATCGGCAAGGCTAGGTATGAGTTCATTTCTTAAAAATTCCAAGTAGCGCTCCCCTGTGATATTTCCTTCGAAAAAATACTGGCCAATAATCCTGTCTTTTATTATCCCTGCCCAAACATTGACTTTCTGAGGGTGCTGAGTATGCCCGTCCATTATCCCGTGAGGATTATCACTACTCCAATATCTGCAATTCTGACGATTTACTGAACCATTTAGGCAAAACGTAGCCAAGCTTGATTTTTTTGTCTCCTACCTACGAAGCAGATCAAGCAAGGTCATTGTTCCGGAAAATATCATGCAAACTCAGGAGTACCCCAGGGATCCAACTTGGGACCACTATCACTCTTAATTATCATAAATGACGTACTGCAGAACCTTAGTTATTATGAATGTTTGTTGATTACATTAAATTTTTTAAACAAATTGTGAATAAAGAGTATTGCCATCACCTCCAGAGCGATTTAGACTCAGCGTTCTGATGTTCAGTTGAAAACAATTTGCCATTCAACAAATTCAAATATGTCGTATTATCTTGTACAAATAAAAAGGATTCACTAGAATATAAATACATTATTGTAAATGACAAACTTACCTGAGTCAACAAAATTAGGGATCTAGGCGTTGAGCATGATAATGCACTTAACTTTGATCAAAGGGCCAGGCAGACGGCTTATGGAGAAATGGGCTTCGGTGAAATTTCATGAATTGTATAAGTATACAGGGCAATTCAAATTCGACCCCCACCATTGGGATCTCCTAAACCACAGGAGATACGTCGAAACTTAAATTGGGGCAAAGTTGCGTATTCTGGAGCTTAACAAAATACTGTTTTGAAACTTGGAAAATTCCGAGTATTTCCGGAAATATCGGGAAAAAACTGAAAATCGGAATTTTCGTTTTTATTTTTTTATATCGTTATTTGACCGACAAACTCAAAGTGAAGGTAATATGAAAGTAGTAAGTATAAAAGAGGAAATATTCAATTACAGGGAGGTTTCCAAAAAAAAATCGATACCCGGATTTTCTTCCATACGTATCTTTTGAATAGCACTGTATATCATATTTAAATTATATATATTTCGATATGACCTAATGTCACATACTAACATGCAGTACAAAGTATATAAAATTTTATTAAATATAGGATACAGAGGCGATCAACTTTGTGACTCGCCCTGTAAAAAATGTCTGCATATCTGATTATGAATAACCAACCAGAAGCAAATCTAGCCAGATATTGGAATTCCTGAATGTTGAATTATAATTCAAGTCAACTTTCCGTTTTTTTTTTAATTTTTGAGGGACTGATATTTAGTGTCATTAGAACACTATCATAGGAAAAAATTCTCGATGCATTGAAGAAAATAAGAAATACAAGCTTTTAAAATATGGCTATTTTCCATCTTCAACACCCTGCATCTCTGAAACTAGCCATAGGATTGATTTGGGCCTATGGACACTATTATTCAGAAAGTCGTAAACTACAATATACTAACAATTCATGAAACTTCACCGTCCCTTTCTCCATAAGCCGACTGTCTGGTCATTTCCAAAATTGGAAAATAAGTAAATCTCTCTATAATTATTTGGTTAGACCCAAACTCCTGTAATCTCTATATATAGATATAGATAACCATTTAAATGAACATTTAATTTAAAATAACCAACAATTAGTTGAATTTACTTCTCATGGATTCCTGACTTCTTCCTTCATATATTCTTCCAATAGGATTGGTAATTTATGATATATTGCAGAAACGAGTTTCATATTCACTTATCTGGAAATCTTAATTCATGTATCGTGGTACTTTTGTGTAACTTCAGTGTTCAGTGAGCAATGTAACACCCAACCCGAGAGACTAGAAATTGGTATTATTTCAACAGCTTTTCCATGCAATGTGTTTCAGAGTTTCGCTTTGGAGAAACGAAACAAAAAAGAAACACGTCGAATGGATCTCAATAGAACTAAGAGTATAGCTGCTGAAATTGGAACAATGGACGGTATTCCAGAAAAGCATGAGCATTAAATAGCGGAAGAGACACACATATACATTTCCTAAAGTGTTGCAGTAAGGGGGTTGAACCTTTAGTGTATGTTTTGAAGCTAATCTGAATTATACAATTTTAGAAATACAATGATAGTGAAGCTTGGCAAATCTAGCTCTGAATGTAAAATTGCCACGCCTATCGATGCGCGGTAGCAGAAGAGCTCAGCAACGGGATTCCTTTTCACGAATCGAGTCGAATCCGCCATTGTGACTAGGGATCGACCGATACCGATATTTATATCGGTCTATCGGTGATATCGGCCTCATTGGCCGATTATCGTATCGGCCGATATCAAAAACCGATAGACCGATATATTTTTTTATTGGAAAAAAATTCAATTTGAAAAATGAATGAAAAAACTACACTTCCATCAAAAATACATCTTTATTGCCAATAAAAAGTATGTTTCGTAAAATCAACTAAATTCTTTGACTAGTAATTAAAAATTAATAAAATAAAACCCTATGCGGATTGCAACTATAAGTTAAAATTATTTCACCTTACTAAAATACAAAAATATCTGATTAATACTGATAATTTAGTTTTGGTAGGTTGTGATGCAAAAACAATAAGCTTTCTGCCCTATCAGGAGTTAGCCTGCTACGTTTTGCATCATAAATATTACCAGCTTCAGAGGAAACTTGTTCGCTGGGGACACTTCCAGCTGGTGCAGACAGGTATATGGCAGCCTGCGGAAAAAGATTTATTGTCGTTCCACCACTGAACGGGATTTTCATTTCTGGAAATTATTGGATGACTTTGATTTAATTTAATTTCATCATCCAGTACCTCAACAAAAGCAGACCTTTGTTTTCGTTTTCGCTTCGAACTTCCTGATGTGCCTTCACCAGCAAAATGTTCGTAAAATTCCCAAAATAAATCATGCACAGTCTTTGATGCACCTGAATCCATTTCCATAGCTAGCAATTTCACTAGTGGCATATTGTCCTCCCCATCATGTAATAGTTTCGATTATGCCGCTGCCTCCCTCTTGAACAGTAATTTTTCTTTTTAATATTTCATAGATTGGTCCGCCTTCATTATCAAAAAAACTGTTCTTGAAACGTGGATCCAACAACGTGGCCAGCGTAAAACTTTCTTCAGTAAAAATATGGTTGAATCGTTTTTCCAAGTTTTTTTGTAGATCACTCCTCAATGTGTCTACACCAGAAAATATGGCACTTTTTGAACGGTTGCTCAAGTACGAATCTAATGTTTTAACTAGGGGTATCACCTCTGATATGCAACACTCCCTGTTACTTGAGAGTTTAGTTATTTCCTCAAAGGGTTGTAAAAGTTTGATAAGCTTTTGAACCAAATCCCAATGGTGGAATGTTAGGTCTGTAAAATCTGGATTATCCAAAATATAAATACTGATAACATTTTTTTGTTCTAGTAATCGTTCCAGCATGTAATAGGTTGAGTTCCATCTGGTTTGTATATCTTGGATAAGTTTTTTTGTTGGGACATTCATTTGTTCTTGTAGCTTTTTGAGTTTATCACAAGCAGTTGCAGAGTGATTGAAATGAGTCACAATTCTCCTTGCTTTGGCAATGACATCTATTACTGCCCTCTGGCAATCAATGGAGTCTTTTATTGTTAATTATAAAGTGTGAACAAAACAACCCTGATATTTCATTATAGCGCCGACGATCCCTTTTTTCATATTGGAGGCGTTATCTGCCAATAAGAGGTGAATTTGGCTTTTTTTCAATTTCCATTGGTCTAATAGATCTTGAAGCATCTCAGATATGGTGTCACCTGTATGGGTGCCTGGAAAACCTCTACAAGCTAGAACAAATGACTCTCGGTGACTAGATACATTTTTATTCCAAAAATGAGCCGTCAATGATATAAAAGAAGATATAATTGTTGTGTTGACAAGTCCATATATCTGATTTTTCCGATCATCTGATCATCTGTTATTTTCTGTACACGAGATTTGCACTTTTGAAAAATGTCTGGCACTACAGTTTCACGGAAATATTTGTATGATAGTATAAAATATAAAGGAAATCCTTCTTTTAATAAGCTTGTAAAACCAGTATCCGAACAAATGGAAAATAGTTGATTGTCGGGAGCTATCATTTATTTCACCAATTAATTTATGAATTTCCTTAGCCTTTTCTGAATTTATATCCTATTGTCGAATTATGGACGTACATATATATCGATATATCGGTATATCGGTATTTGAAATATCGGTATCGGCCGATTATTGGTATCGGCTAAAATTTCTATATCGGTCGATCCCTAATTTTGACTCGATTATTGGTATTCCGTTTCTCGATTACGTCGTATAAACTCGATGAGAATACTCGATGCCTGAAGAGGAGTCGAGTTGTCAATTTATCCTTTTTTTCATTTCTTTTAATTTCAAAATAACTGGTATAGCGCGGAAAAGTGATGGCTGTTTTGTATTTTAGTGGATTCATTGCAGAATTAACTTCTTTTTACTACATATTAAGCGATTCTATTGAAAAATCCCATGGTCATCGCTTTCAAATTGAAAGATGCCCAAATATTTCTCGAAGAACGCAGCAATATGGCCTCATGGCGTGTATTCTGAAGGAATATAAAATATTCCATTTTAGTTGAAGAAAGCTGTTGTTTGTATGTTGAATATGTTAGATTACTTTTATTTTTTTGTTGTAATTACTAATTTTTTTTTAATAAAACTGAAATATATTGAATATAAAAAAATCCCGACTTTTTTCATCATAATTTTTAAAACATTTCCTCATGCATTCTTTATAAGAATTAATCTCACTTAAAAAAAAGTAAGATTACGAATACCTATAAGCACATATTATCATTGTCATGACAAATACGTCACAATATTGTTATAGATAATATGATTCAATTTATTTATGTATTTACTACCGTCTACTAGTAGATTTCATCTTGATTCCATCTTAATTCCATCTTATTTGAATCAAACTGTCATAACATTCCATCAAAAACCCGACGATTTCCGAAGAGAAATTCGATCGTGAAATAGAATAAGGTATAAATTCCATATCGAGTGTATCATCGTGTCGTACTATAGTCGACGGTCGTGAAATAGAATCTCCCTGCAGTATAGTTCGAAACGAGTATGAGTGACTGTTGGTTAGTTCTATCAGTTGTATCTGTCGCATCGCGAAATGCACTGTGAAGTTTTATTACTGAATGTACAATTAGTATACTACCCTCTTTATCGTCCGAATATTTTCTCATTCTAAATTCGCGCACCTCATACGTTTCTCGACATTCATAGCTAGATTTGTCAAGCTGTACTCATAATTATTATTATACTGAAACCAACAGTGGAAAACTGAGAAACCACGAAATACAATAGGCAGGTGCTTATAGATAAATGTCAAGATGATAACAGCTAATTTTCGCGCAATAGTGCCCCGCCGAACACTGGATTGTGGATATGAATAAAAGCTAGCAAATGCTCATATATAATATTAATAATATGTCTTTATTTCCCAATAAAAAAGTAAATATCAATGAAAAATTAAATTGGGAAAAAGCCGAAGATCAGCTGGCTGTGCCTCATGACACAGCCTCTGTGGTTTGTCTCTCTCATAACTCGACAAAATGAGTAGGTCTATCTAAAAAAAATCTGAGTAAAAGCATTCGCTAAAGGTTTATTCATACGATGAAAAAAACTAGGAAAATATCATAAATTTTAACCAAATATAAGCATACTGTGAGAACCACTACCCGCCTGGCTAATAACCTGCTAGTCGGATTCGAACAAAACACTGGAAATTTTGGGTAATAAAATATTTATGTTAATACTGGAATATTGAACTCATGGGTTTATAAATGTAAAACGAGGGTTTGAGAAATTATTTCCAACATTAATTGGTCGTAGTGCAATCCAGTAGTGACCAAACATTGAAATTCTTGTAGATGATACATATTTGTTTAAATAAAGAAATCTGCATTGTTTACAATGAGCTTGTCAAGAAAAAAACAAGGTGTCCTGCCCTACCAGGACTGCGCTCATTGCCATAATCCTATACAAAAGGAAAAATTGGGTCGAAAATCCATCAGAAAACCTGGCTGATACCACGATGAACGTTGAATTACATCCAATGAATTTCAGCAATTGCTAGTTGCATGGAAATGTTAATTGAAACATTTGAACCACCAAACCAAAAGTCCGTCGCCCCCCCTCCTGTAACTTCTTCATTCTACATATTACAAAAAATGTCAAATACATAAGTTGTAGGGTTTCATTCGATCTCTTCAATGGTTTAAGTTTCATCCATACAAAGTGTCTCAAAAAAGCCCTTCGACTTAGAAGTTAATTTTTTAAATGGAACACCCTGTATTTCATTGCATTATTAGATTCTACGTTAAATTTTGAACACATTTGAAGAATGGTTTCAAAAAAGTTAATAGTGTTGGAATTATGAACACCTGTAAATAATTATTTTGACTACTTTTGCACCAGTTCACGAATAAATTAATGAGGTAGGCTATGCACGCTAGGCGCGTTTATTTTATCCATGACAACGAAAGAAACTCTTATCTGTTTTTGCCAAATGTCATTGATATTTTGTGGGTTTTTAAAACTTTTTTTCAATTTCTCTTGTTGATTGATATGGCTCGTTCCGTAGCAGACAAAGTTGAAGCCGTTATCATATTTGGTAAAACTAACCGAAATTACCACACTGCTATTCGTATTTTCAATGAACGGTTTCCGGAACGTCCGATGTGTCGAAAGTATCTGCAGAAATTGGTGGCAAAATTTAACCAAACTGGCACCGTGAAAGATGCTCCGAGATCTGGTAGGCCGAAAATACTTACGGAAGATGTTGAAATGCAAGTACTAGCCGAAATGGTAAATAACCCGCAACAATCAACTAAGCAAGTAGCTGAGACATGTGATGTTTTGTGAATTTTGCACCAATTGGTTGGACCGCCGACTTGAATTTTACTAGACCATGACAGATAGAATTGTTGCAAATCGACTTTATTTGCAACACATCTGATTTAGTGATGAAAGCACTTTTTACCTAAATGGAAATGTGAATACCCAGAATTGTAAATATTGGAGTGATGAGAATCCCCATGAATTCCGCGACGGGCATACTCAACTTTCCCAGAAAATTAATGTTTGGGCTGGCATTTTAGGTGACCACATTGTAGGCCCCATATTCTTGGGAGAAAATTTAAATGGTCCCAGATACCTCCAAATGCTGCAAGACACAATAAGTCCCAGTATCGATGAGATTGTTGCGCAAAACCCACATGAATTTTACTTGGATGTAACATTTCAGCAAAATGGAAAGCCACCACACTATTTTCGGGAGGTGAGAAATTACTTAGATGAAAGGTATCCAGGTAGGTGGATTGGACGTCGAGGTACAACAGTATGGCCAGCTCGCTCACCGGACCTCACACCGCTTGATTTTAAGACAGTTTGTGGGTCGTTAGATGAACTGCGATGTAGAATTATTTAAGTGTATTCAGAAATAACATCTCAGACCTTGTTTAATGTTAGGGAAGAGTTTACAACCCGACCATTTATGTGTCAAGAAATGCTGGGTGGACATGTCAAACATCTTTTGGAATAGATAAAAACTCACCGTTTTTAGTTGTTAATTAAAATATCTCTTCAGTTTTTAATGATTCTTGATCTGTATTTATGGACTACCTTATTTGTTAATAAAATGTTTCAACTTCATTTGTACTACTTTTCCGTGAGATTCAACAACTCTAACATTTGTCGTTACATATAGTGCCCATCAGCAGTTTGCAACATTGGATAGCTTTCAAAAAGTCAGGATAGGAAAGTGGAATATGTTGTGATCCATTTGTTACGATTTTCTCACTGAACTGGCGCAAAAGTAATCGAAATAATAATTTACAAGTCTTCATAATTCCAAAACTATCAACTTCTGTGATATAAAACCATTCATCAAAAACTTGTTCAGAATTCAACGTAGAATCTAATAATGCAATGAAATACAGGGTGTCCCATTTAAAAAAACTGAACTTCTAAGTCGCAGTGCTTTTTTTACACACTCTGTATGAATGAAAGTCAAACCGTTAAAGAGTTTGAATGAAACCCTACAACTAATTTTTTTGTAATATGGAAAATGAAGGAGTTACGTGGGGGGCGACGGACATTTGGTCCTCACTGTAGATCGATTTGTGGGTTTTGCCCTCATCAGTATAGGTTAGGTTTCTGCAGTCAATAACTAATGTCTGCAAGAAATGGTTCAATTACCTATCCATGTCAAGACAAAAGCTAAGTGGAGTGTTCACTAAACCACGAGCGCCATCTCAACTTCAGCCTCTCAACTAAATCAATAGGTACCCAAAGGTGCGGGATTAGTAGAACCACTCAAATAAATGAATATTTTGGAACCTTTGGTGTGAATACAATTCAAGAAGAAAGAAACTGCCCAAAACACCAAAACTACGTCACAATCACACTCAACTCGCGTTACAGTAAGCTTTTAGCTCCTGAAGATGATAACTTTGTTGGCGAAACGCGCGTCGAGTGTGATTGTGACGTAGTTTTGGTGTTTTGGGTAGTTTCTTTCTTCTTGAATAGTAGAACCACTAATACAAATAAAGAACTCTGCATTATTCACAATGAGCTTGTCAAGGAACTTGGTTGAGAGGCTGAAGTTGAGATAGCACTCGTGGTTTAGTGAACGCTACACTACGAGCGTAGTCTTAGCTTTTGTCTTGACATAAATTGTTAATTGAACCATTTGTTGCAGTCATTAGTTATTGTCTGCAGAGACCTACCCTATACTGATGAGGGCAAAACCCAGAAATCGATCTATAGGTGGTCCAAATGTTTCAATTAACATTTCCATGCAACTAGCAATTGCGGAGATAGCCTTGTAGGAACTCTGCACAGAAATTCATTGGATGTAATTCAACGTTCGTCGTGGTATTAGCCAGGAAAGTAGTTGTTTTCTGATGGATTTTCGACCCAAGTTTTCCTATTGTATAGGATGATGGCAATTAGCGCTGTCCTGTTACGGCAGGGCACCTTATTTCATAATCGTTTGTCTAGCTTTCTATGGATTTTTCGTCTTTTTTTCTGGGAATTTTTTTCTTCAACTATTAGTAGTACTTAGTACAACAAGTTTATTTACGCCTTGTATAAGTTGCTGCGTTGAAAATGAACTTACGCCGTGTCCCACTAAAAAATCCGATCCATGAGAGTTAAGGGAGTAATTCAAAAGGTAAGGGTGAATTGTGATGAGTGTGTCCACAGCCCAGCATATCCTTTTTGGGAAACGTCTTCAACGTTGTTGGCTTATTTGTTGAATTTGGATTATAATGAATTATTTAGAATTTATTGTTGTGATATTTCTTCGAGTCGTTAAATTTCAGTGAATTCAAAATACGTTTATCACTCTTTATACGATCTACTTTCTCGTATTTAATCCACCCAGGAAATATTCATCTGATATCAGTATATAAATAAATATTGATATCCTTGATATCGTTATTCTAATAACAGTAGTCGAAATAAGCGCGTGGTGTTGTTTATTACCCTATCCTGACTTTTGCATTATTCTTGAATGAAGTGAAGTGAAGTGTAACATTTTGTTCAGTGGTCAGATTTGGGTTCGTTCCAATTTGTACTATTTCAGGTCAGCTTCAGAAGATAGGTACGCCTAATTGCTATTTTTCTGTGGACATACATATTTTATATACAAGTAATATGTGGAGGTGTCGTAATTCATCTGTGTCATGGTTAAAACAGCAATACCCTCTTTTTTTTAAATATATACATTAAAAAAAATGATATAGGCTTTCCTTTATGCAGATATTCATTCAGATAGAACCAATTTTTTAAGTGAAGGTGTTTTTCTCAAGGCTACCTAAGAACAGAATAAATCTCAAAATTATAAAACCGGCAGAAGGTAATGGTTCATTTCGAGTTTTTTTTTTAATATGTACCCATACATAAAGAGGATTATTCTTATCCAACGGCGACGATCCATAAATAAAGTAGAGGTGAGATATAGCTGGGAAGGTAAGAAAACTTACAATCTAACTCCATCAAAAATTGTCTTTATTGAAAAAGTAGATATAGTTGGATTAATTTTCATCTTCAGCAGAACTTTAGAAAAGTTGAATGTTACAAAAGAATCTATAATAACAATTTTGAACCTACCATTTTATGGTGGAAAAGAATTCGAAAAAAGATGAACTTCAACTCAAATCATTAAAAAGTGTGTGTGTGTCCGCTAGAAGTGAAGGATCCACTAATTTAAGGACAGTCATTCTCACAAACAGCATGTTGAAAGATTAGTAATTCACTTGATTATGTGACCATACACGTGCCTGGCTGGAAAGCAACAGGTTATATGTTGAATTCTGACAACTGTCCAACGTCAATATTCCAGGTTGCAGAGAAATGGCTGTTCCAGGAAACATCAAACAAAACAGAAGAATCTTCCCATCAACAACAACAAAATAGTGAGGAATTGAAGAGTTTTGGGCTGTCGAAATGAGTCTGTTCGTTGAAACATTGAGAATCAGAATGTTTAAGTGACTTGTTGATTTCAACGGTTTGCAGTATATTGAGTTTTCAGCCTTTATCATAGACATGTATTTTTTCCAAATCAAAGTTACGAACAATGTTATGTTTCTCATTTTCTAAAGAAAACTAGTTTTTTTATTTATTTTCTATTGATGTTCTACCAGCCGGGGTTTGAATAAGGTTATTTTATTTTTTGTAGTCCTGCGCACTATTTTTTATGATTCTTTTTTATTTATCATTAATAAATCTGAAAATAATTGAAAGGAATTAAAAATTTTTATTTCATACGCCTCGTTCAAAACAATCTGTAATTAAGGGAGCGCCATAGAGATGATATTTGAAAAAAATGCGATTATTCAAAAAAAGTGATTTTGCCATATTCAAAATCCGACTGGGTGCTAAGAATTGTAATCACAATATGTTAATTCAATTTTGATGGACAACGTCATCAGAAAGAAATGTTTCACATGTAAAAAATCATAAATAATTTAAAAAAAGCAAAAATACAAAACAAAAAAATTTGCTCATTATATGTTCAGAATTTGTTAAAGATATTTAAATCATGTGATATATATATGCAATGTGTTCCATCTGAAAAACTAAAAATATAACCATTTTCGGTGGAGCCGGAATTTCTACACAATTGGTTTTTAGCTCGAAACATCACATTTTAGTTCTTCAATAGCCCCTTCAATATCTTGCTTGGAACAGGGTTCACCTGATTTAAATCATTTGATTTAAATCACGATTTAAATCAATGAGTTAAATCAAGTGATTTTTGTATTTTATTCAATGAATAAAATAGAAAATGTGAAATCAGAAATAACATTTATTTATTTTATAAAATATACTCAAAATACAAATTAAACTGATACAAACTGCAAATAAAACTATATTCTTAATATTGAAATAAAAAATAAAAGATATTTTCAAAAAAATGCAACGTTAATTTTCATTTTCATTATAGTATTTGTACAGAAATACTAATTTTCCCGCTTTCTCCACTCCTAATTTATTTAGTAAATTGGAGTGAAACACTTTAAATGTAGAAAATAATCTTTCTACCGAAGCGGACGAGGAGACAGCACATAAAAATTGTTTCAGAATAGCAAGAAGTTTAGCAACTTCAGGAATATTCTTTTGTGAAACCCACCGCTGTAAGGCACTAACACTGGATAATACCTCTTCTGAAAACATAACTGTTGAAAATGGTTCAGTTTTGGCTTCAAGTTTTATTATGAGTGGTAGGAATCCACTATTTCCATACATTTCTTGTATGATATGATAATTTTTTCCTGCACTAGTCAATTTAAATTTGGTTCTGGTTGTATCCAAAATATGATAGGGCGTTAGTGCCTGTTTATATCGGTGTTCAAAAATTTGCATTTGAGATAACGATAATTCTAATTCGTCCTGGAATTCTTCTTGTAATTTCTTCCATACTTCTACTGCTTCAGATAGGAGGGCATTTTTTTGTAATTTATCAAGTCCCACAGCTATAGGCTTTAAGATGTTTAGGTAATCTTCAGCTGATCGTTTAAGACCAATGTTTGAAACTTTTTTGTATATTGTTGAGTCTATTTCTTTGTTATTCTCCTCACATACGTTCAACAATTTCTCCCATAAACTTGTATATACCTCTAAACAATCTGACATACTATTCCATCTTACGTCACTCGGAAGCACTAATGTTTGTCCACCTGCCTGCATGTATTTTGCCCTAACAAGATGATTATTTCGGAAGTACTTAATAATTTGTGTAACATGTTCTTTGATATTTTTTATTTCTAAATCTGCATAATAAGTTTAAAAGGTGAGCTGAGCATCCATAAGTTATGATTTTAGAGTCTACTTTTAGTTTATCTGATATATTTCTTCTCATAAGTGACATGTTTGCTGCATTATCTGTTACGAAAGATTTTACGTCACGGTTGTATTTAGATTTACAAGATAAAATTAAATTGCAAGCAATCCCAGTTAAATAATCGCCTGTGTGTAGATTTCCTGATGTATCAATCGTTGCAAACAAAAATGATTGTCCATTTTCAGTGGTTATTGTGGCACAAACTACAGGCTCATTGTGGACATTAGTCCGACCAGCAATAGACATGTTTACACTCTGACCAGAAAGACTTCCAAAACATTTTGTTTTTTCTTCCTCGTGGATTTGTTCTAGAAGAGTTGTCGAAACGGTTTTTCCTGATGGGGGCTTATAACCAGGTCTTAATATTTCGATCGCCTTTTTCACATGCGGATTGACTAAACATTTGAAGCTAGTATTAGTTGCAAATACAGCTTTTGTGATTGTCTATTTCTTCTTTTTTATTTGCAGATGTCCGCATAACAAAGTTCATTAAATTAGCGGGACCGGGAACGTCCGTTTTTCGTTTTTAATAGACTGAATCTTTAGTTTCATTAGAAAGTGATAATGACGATGTTGATGGCACTGACAAACCAAAAACAGACAAACTTGACAAAGCTAAACTTGGCGGTCGATTTTCAAAACTGGTGGTTGAATTGGATAACGTTGAAGCCCTTCCGTTTGCAGTAGTTACTTTATCTGAATTAAGATCTGATCCTTCGTGTTCTGTAAAAAAACGAGAAATTATTTAGGTTGATAAATGATAAGATAAGCTGTTGAATTAATAATAATTATTAAAATATTTAAAAATAAAATATTTGGAAAAAAGTAAGATTTTAGCGCTCCTTGTAATCCTTGTATTGTATTTCTATTTATATCAAATCATACCCCGTTCTAAAATCTAGCACTTTTTCCTTGTATGAAGAATAGCAATTAATAATGAAATAATAATAATTTTTTAGTTTCTGTTTCTACTATATCATACCATTACCATACTAGTTATACTACTTATAAGACATAATATGTGTACATAGTACATACCTTCAGTTGTTAAATTAACTTCTTCATTACTTGGCCCAGCGTTCTTACACTTTTCATGTTGGTCTTTTAATCTTTGAACAATTCCTTGCGTTTCCTTTCTGCAATTTTTACATATAGCTCTACTACACGTTTTTTCTTTTTCTGATTTTTTTTTCTGTAAAATAATTCCAAATTGGATCTTTCCTCCTTCCACTCATTTTTGTTTTACACTTACTTTACTTGTTCAGTTAAGTTCACTACTTGAGCACACACACACTCACAGTCTCAATAAAATTTGTCAAATGAATCAGCTTACGAGTTCTCGTCGTTTTATTGTATTTTGTGTTGTGACGTTGTGACTGGTGCAATCAAGATCCGTCAGGATTTTTAAAGGGAAATTACGGCGCGAGGCGATTTCTTGATTTCGCAAGGTCTGACAAGAATAAACCAATACAAGATTTGTCAAAACAGGAAAATGCTATTTGTTATTGTTTGCGTTTGCATGTAAAGATACATAGGTACTTAAAATGGACCAAAACATATCGATATTCAAAATAAAAAAAAACTGAAAAAATCACGTTTTTCTTTGATTTTTTGATTTTTTTAATAAAAATCACGATTTTTGAATTTTTTAGAAAAATCAAGATTTTTTCCAACCCTGGCGTGGAATCGGAATTTCTCTCAAAAATAGTGGTTCGCCATCTCTCGGACTCGCCCAGTATATGATGAAGTAAAAAAGTATGGTTGGAGATTAGAACAGAGCTCTTGATTCACAAAATGAGAATAACAGCAATAATATACATCAAAAATAATAGCATACAATACGAATATACAGTGTTAGCCAAAAGTGGGTTGGAGCTTCTTTTTGTCTTATGTACACGCTTGAACTAATGAAATTTGATATCTGAAAATTAATGGATGTGAACTAATTTTTTATTAATATGGAATTAATACTTCGTATGTTTTGAGGTGCAGCTTGATTGAATTTAATTGTTATGAACGAGTATGCTCTTTGTGAAATTGACTTTTTACAGATAGATTAAGTAATTGATCATGATGTCGTGTGTTATAGTGGTAGTTTCGTGATGTTGCTCTATTTTTCCCTGAATGATATTTCGCGTTTGTGCATAAAAAAAGTAGCAAGGATAATTGTCTGATGTCCATGATATGACATTTTTTGTGTGAACGGTCCCATGAGAACTGCGAATTTTTAGACTATCAATTTCATTATTCTCTTTTGCAGTGTGTTTCAGGGATTCAGGCGTAAAGTTTAGGATTCACAAGTTGAAGTGCCATACACTGGTACAGTGCCAATTACTGGTTTCATTACCTTACTTCCGTTGACGAATAGTAAAATTTGAAGTTTGAAATGTTCTGAATTTACTAATAAATAATATACTTACTTCTTGAAATACATTCGAGTATGGAGAAGCTTCGAATTCTGTAGAAGAAGAAGAAATGCATGGTTTCAAAGAATATGTATTCGAAAAAGTGGAATTCTTTATATTCATAGATTTTCGCGTAGTCACAATAAATATGCAGAGTGGTCGTTTTAAAAGTTTTCCAATAGCTCGAATATATTGCCAACATTTCCAAATAAAACTAGAAATATCAGACAACTTTTTACGACAAATTTTCAAGTTCAAGAATCCCAAACATAAAAATATGACTACGCCTCCGGATTTGAGTTACTTTCGAACGGGCATTGAAATGTCACGATAAAATAATTTCTTACAGAAGTATAGCCTAAATGAAATAACATTATTATCAGCCGTACTTCATTATAATTGTGTTATTAGACTAATGATGCTATTAAATTTCACTGTTTTCGTGTTTTGTTTTGCTGACTCATCATCTGCAGCAACAAAAGCTTCAAATTGCAAAGGAAGTTCATCAACCAATAATAAAAAATTATTTATCAATCCAATCTTCTGCATACAATAGATATTTTCGTCGGTAAATCTTAAACAGAAAACAACTACTACCCCCTACGACCGTTGGATTATATCTGTTAGATAATTGACAAAGTTTTCTACAAGAACTACTTCGCTTTTCGATTCTTGTAGCAAATAAGATGTTTCGATTTAATTCAATTGTACCGATTTCATGACTATTGCTGTTCATCAGCAAAGGTTAGCTGACCCAATAAAATTGAAAAAACTAATAACTAAAATTCGATTTATTGAAAAAGTGCTTCATCATAAACGGCACAATGTTAAAATGGGATTGTATGCAATCCTTTCAGTAAACACCTATATATTTCATCTCGAAAATAATCTTTTTTGAAATTTACAGCATCATTACCTCGTCGTAATAATTCAAAGGTACATATATGGAAAAATTATCTTCAATTTTCCCAAGCATTGGCCATGAGCTGTACGTCTTTCGAAGATAGAGCTTCAGATGCTTTTATGACACATTCTTGTAGACCTTTATGTTCAGCATCTCTGCGGTATCATTTTGGCAGTAGTGTTCTATACAGGGTGTTTTATAATTGAATGCTGATCCTGAAGGGCAATCCTTGGGTGATTTTAGGAAAAATTCTTCATATGAACATAGGTCCGTAACAGTGTCATTTCTGATTTATTTATTTACGGAAGAGTCCATTACAGCATTGTACAAATTAAAGATTAAAAATTGCGGTCTTAAATATACATATAAAATATACTACACAAAAAAGCATTAATACACGTTTTTAAAAATTGTTGTCTTATATACATATATAAAAAATATACACTCACTACAGGATGTTGAAATTTAACAAAAAAATCAGTTCCTCCCCAATATCTCTGAAACCGCTTTGGCTTTTTTTTCAATTCTAGTACTTGCCAAGTATGCATAAAAATAATTTTTTTCTATGATGAAGGATTTCTTAATTTTCATCAGTAGCGTCCCTGTTAACGTAACCTGTCATATTTTTCATCAAAATAATGATACGCCACTGTCTTTTTTCCGAATAAATGTTATTTTTGCAATTGTCCTTTATCTTCTCCTGTCTTTTTCTAGTCCGGCGAACGGTTTTTGAGTTAGAAAATAAAATGCATCCATTTGCTTGTCACTAGGCGAATTCAGACGTTGAAGAGTATTAGGATTATTTTGTGGGCTAGAAACATCTAGTATGCTAAGAACACCTTTCGTTGTTTTCAACATAATTTTGACACTTATTTAGCTAGATACGTGATATTATTCACTTTATAAAAACTTGTTTATTAAAAAAAAATATGGTAAATTTTACAAATACCGAATTAGCAGACATGCATTATCTGTATGGGCTTGCTGACGGGAACGCATATGAAGCCAGGCGACTGTATCAAGAGTGCTTCCCAAATAGAATGGTTCCTGATGCTCGAACGATTTCAAACACCCACAGAAGGTTATGTGAAACATGAAGTTTTGAGCCAATGCATAACTTGAAAGGAGCACATCGGACTGCAAGAACTCCAGCAATTCAGGTAGCTGTTTTAAATTCAGTTGACGAAAATCCTGAAATAAGTACGAGGCAAGTTGCCAATAATTTGAATATTGCCCATAGTCTGGTATGGAGGATTCTTCATGATTATTTATTATATCCTTATCACATTCTCAACGGGTTCAGTCTCTACTTCCTCGAGACTTTCCAATACGAGTGAGTTTCTGCCAATGGTTCCTACAAAAAGTTACTGAAAATCGTTTATTTTATTCACGGGCGAAGCTAGTTTTACCAAAAACAGGATCAGAAATTTTCATAATAATCATTTTTGGGCCGAGGAAAATCCACATGCAATCGTGGAATCTCATCACCAGGAGCAGTTCTCATTGAATGTCTGGGCTGGAATTATTGGAGATTACCTAATTGGACCTTTTTTTCACCACGGAGATTAAATGGACATAATTATCGCCGATTTCTTGAAGATAATTTTCCAATTCTCTTGGAAGATGTTCCTATTTTAATGCGAAATCGCATGTGGTTTATTCACAATGGTGCACCTGCTCATTTTAGTGCTCTGGCACGCGAATATTTAAACCAAAACTTCCATAATCGCTGGATAGGTCGTGGGGGAACAGAGTCATGGCCAGCTAGATCCCCAGACTCAAACAGTCTCGATTATTTTCTTTGGGGACATCTTAAAACTTTGGTATACAGTCAACCAATTCAAACGGAGCAAGAATTGCGAGTCCATGAGAAGGAGGGCTGAAACGTGCATACTTGCAGGAGGCGGACATTTTGAACACTTGATTTGATTTTGGTATTTTTTGTTCATAATTAGTTATGTTTTTTAAAATAAAAATGTATCTTGATGTATGCATACTCATTACAAAAACTCGATAATAGTTACCATAAAATTATAAAAATATTGCTTAGATCTTTTGGGTACCACAATTGTGAAATTAAGACTAAGAGAAAAAATCGAATAGGGACAAGCAAATGAATGTATTTTATTTTCTAAATCGACAACCATCCTCCAGAGGAAAAAAAGACAAGAGACCATTTTTATGAAAAGATAAAGGACAATTGTAAAAAAATATTTATTTGGAAAAAAGATAGTGGCGTATCATTATTTTGATGAAAAATATGACAGGGTATGTTAACAGTGACGCCACTGATGAAAATTAAGAAATCCTTCATCATGGAAAAAATGTATTTTTATGCATACTTGGCATGTACCAAAGTTGAAAAAAAAGCCAAAGTGGTTTCAGAGATATTGGGAAGAACTGATTTTCTGTTAAATTTCAACATCCTGTATCTCAGAAAAGACGCTGTTACGGACCTATGTTCATATGAAGAATTTTTCCTAAAATCATCCAAGGATTATCGCTTTTCAGGATCGGCATTCAATTATGAAACACCCTGTATTGTTTTGATACAGGACTCTTTATAATCTTCTTCCTTTTCATGTTGAATTCCCAGTCTTGAAAAATGTTGGCAATTTGTTCCGCTGATGTCTCCGCCAATAAGGTTATCCATGGCTGGAATTTTGGTATTCCAATAATGTTATGGGTATTTTGTGCCAATTTGTGCCGTATGTCATGTATTTTGGGCCCACGCAGTTTTCGAGATATTTCGAATGGGTCACCAACTTGACGCTGTGGCCCATTCATTGAAATTTCAAAATTTTCTTTATCACCAAATTATGTCCATTTTGTACCAGTTTCGGTTTTCGAAATATTCAGTTTTTCCTGAGTTACTACTAACTTGACGCTGTGACTCATATCATTTATTTTTCCACTAAAATGTGCCTGCCAACTTTGTGACCGTGTAGTTAGTCCAGATATTTCAAAAATTAAAAAAATATTTTTCCCACTACATTATGCCTGCCAATTTTGATAGGTTTATGTTTTTTCATTTGACTGGACTTTGTGACCATCTACAAAATGAAAACAATAATCCACCAAATTGGGCCGGCCCATTTTGTGCCAATGTCATGTGTTATGAATTTTGTGCTTGTTTAGTTTTCATATAAGTGACGCTGTTCATATATAGAAATTTCGAATTAGGTACAGGATACCTTATAGTACTCGGAAAAAAATGGATTATCTAAACGTTGGTACTTCGTATACATGTCCATCATGTCGAGTTGCACAATATGCTATTTTCGAGTTTTGAATTTTTTCAGTTGATCCTCGTCTCTCAGATTTTCTGGCAACGCATTAAATACCATTGGTCCTAGATAACTGTAAGTTGTTGATGATTTTTTCTAATCTGTTCTTGTTTGTTTAAAAGTGGTTGACAATGTATTATTGTTAGTAGAATTCTTCTGGACTTCCATTGTCTAGAAACAAAGAAAATAAATTCTTTGCATGTGTTTGAGTCACGACGTTTCAACAGTTAACATCTACTGTCGTTATCAAGTGTGTGAATGCGACAAGATATCTCGGATACTTATTATATAGCCTGCAACTGATATACCTGCTATAAAGGTAATTATTATCTTCGTGGGGTCTCTCTCAGGTCATCAATGTTAATTAATGTGATACAAAGACCTTTTTTGGTGAGAGTTATTATTGATGACCGATTTTGATAGGTCTTGATTAGTCCATACGTGATCTGCTATTCCCGACTTCGCTGTCTCTCCTCGCTGAGTATTTCTCTTGTGTTCACCGATTCTCACATTTATTGGCCTCTTAGTTTCTCCAACATAATCCATCCCACATTCACAAGGAACACGGTAAATGCAGTTTTTGGAGTCACTATTCTCGTTGGGTGGTCTTGTTTTTGTTAGTTGGCTACGAATGGTATTACTTGATCGGAAGCACGTTCGGATGTTGTACCTTGATCCACTTCGCCTTATCTTATCCGATAAACCTCTCACATAGGGAAGACATAGGGTAGGCTGTGTTCATCTGATTACTCGGTGTTGCCTCTTCTGCGGTTAAGGACCGCTGTTATATGGTTGTCGGAGTACCCGTTCCGTCGCAGATCTTTCTTGATGTTGTTCAATTCGTTGGTCAGACTCTCATCGGTGTTACAGAGGCTGTAGGCCCGGTCAACCAACGATCGGATAATTCCTCTCTTCGACTCAAAATTTAGGTATTGTCCGGTGTGAGTTGGTTTTCTGTACACTGATGTTTGAAACTTGCCATTCGTTCTTTGGACTTTCACATCAAGAAAGGGTAACCCCTCTTGGGTCTCCTTTTCCATTATGAAATTTTTGGATGGTCTAATGTTGTTTAGGAGCCGCAGAAAGCCATCGAGTTCTTCGTCTCCATGGTTCCATATGACAAAGATATCATCAACATATCTTAGCCACATCCTAGGTTTCTTGTAGGCTTTGTCTATAAGAAATGGTTCGAGGCCTTTGCTATAGACAAAGCCTACAGGAAACCTAGGATGTGGCTAAGATATGTTGATGATACCTTTGTCATATGGAACCATGGAGACGAAGATCTCGATGCCTTTCTGCGACTCCTAAACAACATTAGACCGTCCATAAATGGACCATGGACCATGGAGCGACGAAGAGAGGAATTATCCGCTCGTTGTTTGACCGGGCCTACAGCCTCTGTAACACCGATGAGAGTCTGAACAACGAATTGAACAACATCAAGAAAGATCTGCGACGGAATGGGTACTCCGACAAACATATAACAGCGGTCCTCAACCGCAGAAGAGGCGACACCGAGAAATCAGATGAACCAACACAGCCTACCCTATGTCTTGTCTATGTCTATGTGAGAGGTTTATCGGATAAGATAAGGCGAAATGGATCAAGGTACAACATCCGAACGTGCTTCTGATCAAGTAATACCATTAGTAGCCAACTAACAAAAACAAGACCACCCAACGAGAATAGTGACTCCAAAAACTGCATTTACCGTGTTCCTTGTGAATGTGGGATGGATTATGTTGGAGAAACTAAGAGGCCACTAAATGTGAGAATCGGTGAAGACACGAGAAATACTCAGCGAGGAGAGACAGCGAAGTCGGGAATAGCAGATCACGTATGGACTAATCAGCACAGCATCACATGGTCGGAAGACGAAATTATCCACAAAGAACAGCATTGGTATAAGAGAAAGTTTATATTATAGAGTCGGCTTATATTCAGAATAATGACGTGTTCAGTCAGCCGAGCATAGAGATTCGAAATGTGTGGAAGCCACTTATCACTCAGCTGGATCGATTGAGATTTCAATAAAAACTCTGTTTCAAGACCTATCAAAATCGGTCATAAATAATAACACTCACATTGATGACCTGAGAAAGACCCCACGAAGATAATAATTATCTTTATAGCAGGTATATCAGTTGCATGCTATATAATAAGTATCCGAGATATCTTGTCGCATTCACACACTTGATAACGACAGTAGATGTTAACTGTTGAAACGTCGTGACTCAAACACATGCAAAGAATTTATTTTCTTTGTTTCTAGACAATGGAAGTCCAGAAGAATTCTACTAACTGTTCTTGTTTATTCACGAACTGGTGAGTTGCCAGCCTCAAAAATTATAATTGTTTTATGTCCATCAATTTTGTTTTTAGATATAGAAGTTCTGTATAATAACGTGGCGGTTTTTAAATATTATTTTTATCATTCGTTTCTGCAAGATTTCAATTTTTTGAGGTGTACATTCATTCCAGCTCCCCATCCGATTATTCCATATTTCAAATGGGGATCGAAAAGTGTATAGTATAACGTTTTCAATTGATGTTCTTCGAGTATTCTTGAGACTTGCTTTATCTTATACACCACGCATCTTAGTTTATTATAACTTACTGAATATTTTTTATTTAAACTTGATAGAAAGAACCGCACAACAATTACATAACAACTAAAAATTTAATTATTTGTTCCTAATATTTATAATGAAACAACAATTATTGACATTTTGCAAATTTATTGCAGATCTGGTCAGTTCATTCAATTGGTGACTTGTGGTACGGATTGATGAACACTGACTTAGCGCAGAAGGGCAGTTACTAATATGGCTTGATGAAGGTTGATTTACAGTTGTTCAAATAGGTCTATAAAGGTTGACTTAACTGAGAAGGGCAGCCGTTCATGTGGTTTTGATGAAGGTTGACTCAATGCAGAAGGGCACATATTTTATTCGACAAATCCTTTCGTCGATTTCCAGCCTCCGAGTCTCTTGACATTGATGATTCCTGCAGAATCGGCCAAAATTTTCCATACCAGTGAGATTTTTGAGTAGTTTTACTTTCCCGCACTCAGTGCGGAAAAAAATCTTAACCGCACGGGGTGCGGAAAGTGTAACTTTGCGCACGCAAATTCGTGCGGAAAAGCGCGACTTTACGCACGCTCGTCGGAAATAGTTATTTACCTAACAAGTGCGGAAAGTAGTACTTTTCCGCACGCGACGGCAGTTGCACGAACGACGCGGAGCGGATTTCGGGCAAGCCGTCAAGGGCAGAAAAGACGTTTTCCGCAAGAGTTAGGTACAATGTTTTTCCAACGAGTGTTTTTGTCCATCTTATTTATGAAAAAAAAGGTTTTTATTAAACAAGATTTTATAATAATGCTACAAAATGACACATAAGACAGAATAGTTACATAGATCATTTAGTTAGTCCTAAATATCCTCATTTTCAACAATATAAAAATCGTGCTGAAAAGTAGGTAACTTTTCAGCACTAGTGCGGAAAAGTAACTTTTCCGCACGAATCTTGCCGCGAGATTTATAATATGAGATCGAATCTAGTCTATTAACGACTGTTTGATAATAACTTTCCGATATTCCGTAATTTTCATAAAATTAATTTCAAAATATAAAGTAATTAAGACATTATCAAAATAAATAGTGATATTTAAAATTTGACAGGATTTGATATGGTATTATAGCAATTAAATTAATATCTGAAAGAGCTCAGTTGGCAAAGTAAGGGAGCAGTCGTTCTACGCTGGTTAATGGTTAAATGGTTAATGGGGTAGTTGGTTCGAATCCTGGGAAAGTTACTTTTTTTTTTGTTTTTGTTTTGAAATCGATGAGAGTACTTACTGTTCAATTTTCGTAATATTTGTCAATATTTGTATATTCAATGACGACATGAGTGTTTTTGATAGAATCTGTTATGAAAAAAATAATTCGCTCGTACTACAAAATTTCATATACCTACCTACTCGTGGGAAATGTATGTCATTTCATGTTCATTGTACAATATACTAATCTTGAATTAAAATATTGTGCTTTAAAGAGAAAATCTTGCGTAAAAGTAAAAATCATGCGGGAAAGTAAAAATCGTGCAGAAAAGTCACTTTTCCTCACGCTCGTAGGAAAACATTATTCTACGCACAGTTGATGATGTCAGGCACAGTTGTTTTTTTACGCAATTGTGCTAAAAAGTTTCACTTTACGCACTACAATTTTTACTAGGAGGTAAGATAGGTATTGAAAGCAGTCGTTATAAAGTGAAGTATGCATTCATTATGTTATTACAAAATGAAAAACACCCGTTTCAATTCAGATAATTCCTAACTTTTGATGTTTTCAAAAATGTATCTGCCACAGATTATTGTAACATTTTGATAACATGCATGATTTAGTCCATTAGTATGTTCTCTCGTTTCCTCTGACCCAGTGATTTATCAGCTCCTATGAAGAATTTATTAAGAAATGTCATCGTTGAAAACTTGTATGACATATTTATGTCAACGATTTCCAGCGTACCAAAAATGCCTTGAAAAAGTTGGCCCTGCACTTACTCCATGATTTGTGTTCACCATCATCAATCATAAAACCATTACCACATACATGCTTTCAGTTAAGTACTGTAGTTCAGCTTCGGCAATTCTTCGATTGGCTTGATTTTTTTTTACATTTTCTTTATATTTTTTTTACTAGTTCTTTCTTCGTTTCTTTCCTACTGTTATATTAATACAAACATATTCCAGGTTGTTTTGGTGCTAACGTCATGTGGTAATGTATGTAAAGGGTAGGTGGTTTTTATTTTATTCAATTCTTCTCATTAACATGGTGTCCTTGGCATATACAGGGTCCTGCTACATACAGTGGCGCGGAGCTCCATATCTCCTTTAGGAAACAGATTGAAATATCTTTTTTAAATAATGTTACCTTATTGCTCGAGATCGACAAAATAAAAATATTGTCGATAACTCAGAATTTTAAAAACTCTTGTGTTCGATTTATATGTGGCTTGTGCAGAGGAGACCATGTTTCGAAGAGTCTCAAAGATATCGGGTGGCTCAGATCTGATTGAAAGAGGCTTCTACATTCCGCATTATTTTTCGAGAAACTTGTAACCACAAATAAACCAAATTGCCTTTATCAAAAAATAAACTATAGGACGGACGTATGTTGAATCTTCGACACAAAGCCAAGTTGACAATATCTAGTCATAGAACTGCAATAATTTCCCATCCGAATTCAATAATTGTAGTCTTTCAAAATTCAAGATTCAGTTGAAGAAGTTTCTGTTTTAAAATCCTGATTATAAATTTTGATGGATGCAATTCAATAGATTCAATTATCTTGATCTTTGATTTTACTCTTTTACCCACCTGTTAATATTTTTTTATTTCTTGTTCATGTACCAATGTATATACAGTGCGGATTTTTATAGCCCCCCCCCCCCACTATTAACTTTTTTGAACGGTTGAATCGAGTTTTTGGATCCCAAAGTATTCGGTGTTTTTCGTAAAATTTGATGAATTCCACTGTTAGTTCATTGCCCCATTCATACTGTGAAATCGCATCCTGTTTCAAGTATAATAAAACACTATTCCGGTGAAATAGAGTTTCATCACAGCTGATACTATTGATTTTTAGGCCGAGCGGTGCCTGTCAGTATTTTATATCAGCGTTTGCATGGGAACACATCAGAAAAATTATCTATTTTCTTACCTTTCAAATCTCAATCTCCGGCAAACCATATCAGAAAGCTGCTACCACTTCTGCACACACACTATTTATTTTCTTCAACACTTCTCTGGATTTCAATCTATTCAAATACTTATCAAATTGTCACTCATTAATACATGGGCCGAAGGCCCAGGTGGAAGATAAAATTTTACCTAACAAAACAAAGAAATTGGCCAAAATCATTTATTATGTCGAAGAAAAAAAATTAGAACGCCGGATTAACTAAATAATTTTCAATTTATAAGTTCTTAAAACAAACCTAATTAGAATCGGTGAATTGAATGAAATTTCATTATATTTACGTTATTAAACCATTTAAAAAGGGATTATTTTACCAAAACATTAAACTGATTTTTCGGGACAGATCATTTACCAGAAAAAGTCACGGTACTAGCAAACATGTAACTCCCTTAAGATTTAAAACAGGACTGAAGATTAGGAGCATAATATCTGTCCTCAAGTTAGCCTGGGTCTTGGGTGTCGTAATCCCAATTTCTGTTTAGGCCTGGCAATAAATATAAGGGTTGTTCAAAAATTAAATAGTGAATTGAATCGTTTTCGGTTTCTTCTACAACCTGCTTATGCCTTAAATATTTTATAACTCAGATATTATGACGTTACGAGAAAAAAAAGAACATAATGGATATTCTTCGCATTATGAAAAAAAAACTCTTTATATCTAAACATTTAATCTTATTTCTACTTATTCTGTGCCATGAATCTTTCGGTAACACTCGGTTATGGTTTGAATCAATTCTCTTGATGGAAATATAAAGGTGAATACATAATGAAACTGATTATTGGATACAAAATATTTTGTTAAAAATTATTAAATTCCCCTCGTATTACTCCCAAGTCTGTATTGAAACGATGGTAACACATGTGCGAAGGTTTTGCACCCTTGTCGGTATCGTAAATGCTGAATTTAATGGCTTCCGGATGTAGATTCAATGGCTTCCGGATGTAGATTCAATGGCTGTACCATTTAAAATAAATTTCAAAATTACGTTTTGTTACACAAGTTTGAACGATCACCTGTCACGTTATTTTTTAGGTTACGTTGAAGCGTCGTTCACAACCAAACTTTTCACGTTTTCGTTTCGCTTTTTACGGTTCGTTTCCTGATTGGTGAACCAGAATCTGAAATTAAACCGAAGCAAGATATCATTAACAATAATGAAAACAGATTAGCATGGGAGGTCAAGTACACATCGTTGAAAAGATAATACAATAATTCTCCTCTCAATAACATGATTTTTGTTTTGATTTTTGATTACTTTTCGAAATTTTCAAGTTGATGTGCCGCCGGCACCATCTGTCTAGTAATTGCAATGTAACTTCTCTCAAAAAGTAGAATCGGTAATACCATTAAAAATATGTTTGTACCTTTGATCCACATCAAACTATTCAAATTTATTGAGATAAGGGAACCATGTAGATCCGCAGCTACACTTGATATTTCGAGTGTATATCGTGAAGAAAAATATCAACCAAGTCCGAAAACTTTTTATATGCTATAGTTTATCTCCCGATTAAGGTATTTTGGTTTATTTGTTGTTACAAGTTTTTTGAAAAATAATGCGGAATGTAAAAGCCTCCCTCATCGGTTCTGAGCCACCCGATATCTCTGAGACTCTTCGAAACATGGTCTCGTCTGCAGAAGCCACATATAAATCGAACACATGTATTTTGAAGTTTCTAAATTCGGTGTGTAAATTTAATTTCATAGCCGGGTTACCTAGAGAAATAGCACCAAAAATTTTGAAAAAACACCGGTATCGTACATTCAAATATCAAATTCATCAAAATTTGTAAGGTTTCACTCTAGCAATATTCCTCAACACTCTTATTATGGACTCTGCCATCATCACAATCTAGGAAAGTTCTCAGGATAGGGTGCGGAAAAAAACAACATGTTCGATATAAATTTTCCGGGCGTCCAGGACCGATTTCACTCCAGCAATATTCCTCAACTTCCTTATTATGGACTCTGCCATCATAATAATCTAGGAAAGTTTTCAGGATAGAGTGCGGAAAAAACCATATGTTCAAAATGAAATTTTTGGGTGTCCAGGACCGGTTTCACTCCAGCAATATTGCTCAACTTCCTTATTATGGACTCTGCCATCATCATAATCTAGAAAAGTTCTCAGGATAGGGTGCGGAAAAAACCACATGTTCAAAATTATTTTTCCGGACTTCCAGGGCCGGTTTCACTCCTGCAATATTCCTCAACACTCTTATTTTGGGCTCTGCCATCATCATAATCTAGGAAAGTTCTCAGGATAGGGTGCGGAAAAAAACAACATGTTCGATATAATATTTCTGGACGTCCAGGACTGATTTCACTCCAGCAATATTCCTCAACTTACCTATTATGGACTCTGCCATCATCATAATCTAGGAAAGTTTTCAGGATAGAGTGCGGATCCCTATCCTGAAAACTTTCCTAGATTATGATGTTGGCAGAGTCCAAAATAAGGAAGTTTAGGAATATTGCTGGAGTGAAACCGGCCCTGAATGCCCGTAATATTTTTTTTGCCATGTGGTTCCTTTCCTCAATTCATTCTGATTGACACACTGAAATATATTACTGTATTCAACTATTCGTATAAAAAAATCAAATATTGCTGAAGTAACTAGGCTGCGCAATTGTGTATTGTAACTGGGTTATACGAAAAGAAACAGAAAATCCAAATTTCCATCACAATATTCTATACAGTGATGAATCACTCTTTGCAAACAATGGTCATTTCTATAGAAATAATTTACGTTATTGGGCACAAGGAAATCCGCATGTGTTCAGAGAAGGAAGACACCAGGATGGATTCGGATTCAATGTTTGGCTAGGAATTTTTGGAACCAGAATAGTGGGACCAATTATTTTTGATGGAGCTTTAACAAGTGAAAGGTACCTACAAATTTTAAGTTATGAAGTCCAAAATTTTATTGAAGACATTCCCTTAGCGACACGTCGCGTTATGTATTTTCAACAAGATGTAGTACCTCCACATAATTCGACTGTAATCCGAGGACATCCTACTAGAACTTTCAACGACAATTGGATTGGTACTCATGGCCTAGTTCTTTGGCCACCACATGAAGTTGAAATGTTCAATACAAGGTATAGCATGGAAATTATCTTCATAATAAAATAATTAGGAAACTAAAGTGTAGAGGTGTTTTCATTTTTTGTATTTCAATATGTATTTGAGTTTCTAACCAACTTTGAAAATTCCTATGTATTGATGTTGAAAAATGAAGTAAAACTAGAATTATAAAAATAATTAGTCTGCATAAAACTTATTGTGTAACAAGATTGGCCATGAATTATTGTTACTTACGTGATATTGTTCAATCTTCCACAGCATACTTTCATGAAAATGTTCCGTTACGAGGGGAATACAATTTTTTTTTATAAAATTTCAATCATATCAGCAGATTGTGAATTGAAAGTATAATTGTGATATTATATCATTGTAAAGGTAATTCTATACCGAATTGCAATTAAAAAAAAAATACTTTCTATTTGAAATATTAAAATTGGATGCGCTTCTGGTCAAACCGGAAGTGTCATATTTGGATTGATACTTGGTATATTGTACATTCATAACATCAAATCGAAGTACCGAATTTGAAACATCCATATGAAATAACAACGAAGACACAGGTTCCGGATTGATTCCGGATCACCCGGGTCACCCAGTGTACATATTAATGTGATAAAGTTGCAGTTGTAAATGAACAGTTCGAAATGGTAAAATTATTTGATAGATATTAAATATGTTTGAAATTCAGATAAATCATAAAAACAATTTGAGGATAGAAATTTTTTAAGTTCAGTCTTGAATCTTTTCTGAGATGGGGATTTCAGTGGCTCCAGCTATATTACGGAGACTTTCTGTACTCCATATGTGATGGAATTTTTTGATGTAAATATTGTTGAGATTTCTAGTATGGTATTCATGGATTTCCGAGCACTTTTTGATGAGGGGTTTGCTTTGCTGATCACTGTCAGTATTCGATGTTTTCGATGAACTCTACAGTTCCCATAAAATGTGTGCGTGGTCCTTCCCTACAGATTTCTGGAACTTTGTCAAATTCAAAATAAATGAAAAAAATGCAAAATAGTTTTTCTTTTACTTGACAAAGTCCCCGAAATCTGTGGTGGTGGCGGCAAATTTCATTTGTTTTCTAGGAAATTACTATCTACGTTTCCGACCAGCTAAAAAAACTTTTTCGTTATTTCAGCAACATGTTTTTTTTTTGTTTTTTTTACACTAAATAATTTTGTATGCAACCTGAATTAAATATGGAAATAATGCAAAAGTTTTTTGAGTTGGTCGGAAAGTCGGTAGTAATTTACTAGAAAACATATAAAATATGCCACCACCACAGATTTCGGGAATTTTGTCAATAAAAAAAAGACAATTTTGCATTTTTTTCATTCTTTTCAAATTTTACAAGTTCCCGTAATCTGTAATGGTGGCAAATTCAATATGTTTTATTGGAAATTACACCCTACATATCTCAAAAATTATTGTAAAACCAAATATTTTTTAAACGGCGAATTCTATCAGTCAAACAAGAACAGAAAATATATCTATACCGTTGATGTGTCAACGGTCGAACGATAGTATTGACACTGCTAAATATATTTCCATCTCTGTCAACAGTGGCGTTTCGTAAAAAGTGTGAGAAAAATCTTATTGAACAAAACACGCAAGCAGAATATCTGCAAAGGGGGATTTTTCATCAGTCATTAGTAGGTACATGAGATTTGAAGAGTTCGACTTGAGGTGATTTCGATCCAATAATTTTTAACATAATTTTTAACATTCAAACTAGTAGATATATTTCAATGACGATGATAGTATCATTTATTTATCCTACCCCACGGTTTTGGGAAGACATCATTTGTAAGTTTTTATTAAAAATTACTGGAATTTATTACTTTTTGCTGTGATTAATGTTCAACAAATGATTGATCAGAAGATAAGTCAAATTAAGAGACTATTAAACCAAATAGGACATGAGTTGACTTGCCTAGTTTGGATGGAAGGGTGAATAAAAGTCTGGTTGCAAATAAAATTCTTTAGAGTAAAATAAACGAAAAAAAAACGTCGTCATCGGTTGAGGTGGCAAAGTTTCGGAGAGACTAATGGCAAAGAGAAAAATATTTTTTTGCGTTTGCCACTGTTTTACATTTTTTTTTTTTTTGAAAAGTTATTAAAACAAGTATGAATAAATAATTTACTTGAATGCCAAACTTGGAAATGGTCGCAAAATTGGGGAATGATAAAGGATGATATTTTTGCATTGTTTTCTCCATTTTTACTAAAACTATTGGCCTATATCCTCTGTTCGCATTTTGCCCCATGTCATGCCATATCTCTACTCGTTACTGTCAGATTATTTCATTATAGACCTTTCTGAAGATTTGTGATCGGCTTATCATTTGAATCCCGAAACAGGAGAGGTATTCTGTTACGAAGGTGATAGTTATTATTAACATTATGCTAATATTCGCCGTTCAGGAGTTCGGGACCAACCCTTTCACCCCCCACCTCCAGCCCAAAACCGAGCGTATTCGTTGACCCGTCTGGCAGTCTAGACGCTTCGCGCTGCCGGAAGTTTCAAATATTTTGTTCCATTTTCATTTTTTTAATGAGGAAAAAGAAGGAAGAAATCGCTATTCATTGATTGGTATAAAGTGACTATATGTGCACGTACTCGTAGAAGCAGAAATATTATTCCATTTCAAATTGATACCGTACATGTGTGAAAAGTATCTTCTTCTTGTAATTAAAAATAAATCATAATTATGTTTGTGAATTGAAGTGCCTCAAAGTATTGAATATTCTGACTCATTATTCAATGGCAATGTGCAATTGAAGTTTTCAACTTTGTTTGATAATTGTGTATACCTACATGGTGTGCGCAAAGAAATACATCTTTAATTTCGTGAATAGATGTGCTTTGTGATAATTGATTGTTTATATCAGTTATAATAACATTTCTATCAGTACACAACATTATATTGATAGTGTTTCAAAAAGAACCTCCTGTACTTTGTAAAATTATGTATGTATTACATTGAAACAATTCATATTTATATCAAGTTTATAAGATTTTATTGTAAAATTTTGAGTTTGGTCTGGTAGGTATCTAAAGAAATTCATATATCCAAATGTTTCAACACTAAATCTTTCAAATTTTGACCAAAATTCAAGCAAGAATACATGTCAGAAATTGATTGCTACGAATTAGGTTAAATGGGCAAACCAGTGGCATTTTTAAATGCCTAGTCGTTGCTGATGACAAAAAAAATGACAGTTGCGTTTTTAAAATATTTCATCAACTTATATTTTTAAATGGGACACCCTATATTTTATGATGCGTTTCGATTCGTAACTACATTCTCACATTCTCAACAACAAAGCTCATATGACCTTTCTTCCTAAAGTTGAAAATGAGCGACTTGTGTGGAAATATTTATTTCTTTCACTATAATACAAAAAATGAGTGTCCAAACGCCCAATTTGGTGTACTTTTACGAATGACAATATTTTGTTAAGTACATCAAAATAAGACAGTAAAAATAAATATTGCGCTGGGATTTGAACTCGTGGAACCCGTGATCATCATGTCATTTGACACCATTGAGCTATTTGATATTAATTTGAAGTCGTTCTTGTGCAGAACAGCGTAGGGTCACTGAATCCTAGAAGTCTTTGGCATTTTTACTGGTGGGGGCAGTCTAATAGTTCCAATCTCTTTAATTAGTTCCAATGTTCCAAATAACCTACAAAAGCGTCAATTAGGAAGTAAGGGTCATAAGAGAGAGAGAACCGATAATTTTTGAAGAAAAAGTTGGTTTATGTTTCTTTTGAGAGTCAGAATGTCAAATAAATGAATTATGTATATCATGTTCAATTTCAGTGGATACACATCAATTCTGATTTTTATATGGATTGAAATTGTCAGGTGTACAATAGACTCCATATTGAATGGAGCGATGAGGCTTATTTTTCAAATCGTAGGATATATTTTCAATAGAAATAATTTTAACTATTAGAGAGACATAATCCATTCCTAGTCCATCCACACAATCCGCAAAGACGATTTAGAATCAATGTTCGGTGTTGCCTATGCAGAGGCAGAATTTTCGGTCTATTTTTCTAGCATGGTTTTTTGAACTGACCTATACATTAATTTATTATCAATAGTGCTGAAATCGATTTTCGATGATCTTGAACTGGAGGCTAGTCAGATTTTCATCAGGATGGAGCAAAAGCACATAATTTCAGTGGCGTGAAAATAATGATGCGACGCTAGCTTGGAAACAGATGAATTGCTACAAATGGCCCTGTTAAGTGGCCCCCTCTTACACCAGACAAGACACCCCTAGATTTAGATTTTTGGGATTTTTGAAAAATGAGGTGTACAAAATAAAACATGATAGTGTAGATGAATTAAGAAATTAGATTGAAACTATAATTAATATAATTGATGGCCGAACTGTGTTGAAAACAACACGTAGTGTTAAGAGGGGGGCCCAAATATGTTTTCAACAAAAAGGTGGTATTTTTTACGAAGGTGTAGAACGGACATGTGATATTTTTTTCGTAATTTCGAGTTATAACTCGAAATTAAGCTAATTCCGAGTTGTAACTCGAATTTAACCCTTAACCACTGAACATCGCAGGACGAACGTATTTACTGAACCAGGGTCAAAGTGACCCTGCTATTTGAATAATTTTTTATAAATATCTAATACCGATATTTAGCAATTTGAACTAGTTTACAATGCTAAGTAGTATCTTCTCCAATGTTCACGGAAAAAAACGGTCCAAGTAAAACGTTTTCCTGCCCTTTTTTCGATTGTGGTTTGAAAATTATTACCTATATAAAAAAAATTACGTTTTGTCTCTAAAAAAATTAGTATTCTGAACGCATGAACTTGTAGCTATAATATTGTTTACGTACAGCAAGTGCTTTGAACATTAGATAATTCACTTTTGTATAATGTCAGGTCAACATTTTACTAGCACTGGAAAAGTGTATATTCATATTTATCTACTTTGTGTTTCATAAAAGTATATCATAACAACAGAGACTCGTGTTACAGGCATAATACAACAGTTTATTTGCAGTAGAGCTAGGTGTTCCTACGATAATGAAACTGTTCACCTACTTGTTGATATGCGACCAGTTCGGGATCAATCGGTAGTAACCGTTGCACTGATCATCAACTTTTTCGAAAAACTAGCCTCATCCCAATTCCAGCATTTGAGTTAGTAGTATGTGGACGTGTTTCATTGTGTGCCGGAATTATACTATTATTACTGTTGTGAGTTGTGTGAATAGTATTAGTTTGATTTATGTATTCTACTTGTTGGTATGTAGAATGTGAATTTTGACCTAACATTTCTAGAGTATTGACATTTTATGTATAATAGAATCAGAAGAATTTTCCCAAAAAACTGAACAACAGTTTGTTTCAATGAAAATATTAAAAATTTACATATTTTTATTTCATTTCTTCATTATCTTTTATTTTCAATTTTCAGAACGTTCTAATTCTACATTATGTTATGCATAACTTGGATTTGTTATGATCATAATGACGAAATACATTAGCTTGCCTGCTAGTTCATTCATTCATACTAATGAATACAAACAGATTCAACAAAGTTCCAAAATGGTATGGCCAGAGGCGATGATTTGTTTAAAAGAACCGTCAAAATGTTGTATACTTCTTTCCATATCTACATATAGCTCATGAAAAAATACTCTCATAAAATTTTCAATCTCTTTCTCCAGTTATTCTTGAGTAGTCTGTATATGCAATGCAAGTAGGTACGTTTTCTTATAGTATAAACTGAATCATTGCTACCTTGGTGCAACAGAACCTTTCATATCATTTCAAATTCAAGAATGAAGCGAATGTGTTGAAAATAAGGCTTTATAAAAAACAAATGATCCTTCTTTGAAGAACTAATAACTCTAAACTGAGGGCAAGTGGATATTTCAATTGAGTCCGTTGTATCCTTATACCAAAGATGGAATGAAAGCTATTAAGGGTAAGACAGTAACAAACTACCCAAAAGTGAGTCGTTTGATAATGCCAAGTAAACTATAATTACTATAATAATCTAAAAAATGTTGCTGCAGTAGAATACTGTATAGTAGCAACTAATATATTTTTTAGTAGATTTAAGTATATGAGTTATTTGAGAGTAAATCATTCTTCATCAATGGTAAATTTACTTGTCACTAGTAGTTATCAAACTAAGCACCTACTTCAAATAAAACGTAGATTGAGACTCATAAAATAAAAAGTTTGCTTCTAGTGAAGAGTTTAATATCGTTAGGTTACATTGCGTTCCTGAAATTACATCAATAACAGCAAGTGATCAAATTTAGGAGTCTAATTTTTCTTGTGGCTAATAAAGCGTGTACTTGTCCCATATAGTATTCAAATTTTCACTTGGTGGTATGCAAATTTTACTTGCTACTATTACATTTTTTTCCGTGTACGAAACGCCACTATGTTCAAAATAAAATGTATAATATTTTTTAACAAAAATTATAAAAAGCGTAGCATTTCTGCAGTGCGTAATATGAAAATTGCCAAAATTAAAGTATTGCTTTTCAATAACCATTGTTTTGGTAATATATGAAATGTAAACATGTAAGGCATAGAAGAACTATTGAAGAATTTTTCAATTACTAACTGAAAAAAAAAAGTGCAATGGCTGTCCTGAAGTCATCAGATCAGATCATTGCATCAGATTCATTCATTTTCTTGTCCACATCTGTGTTTG
This sequence comes from Chrysolina oricalcia, assembly GCA_944452925.2. Classification (NCBI taxonomy): domain Eukaryota; kingdom Metazoa; phylum Arthropoda; class Insecta; order Coleoptera; family Chrysomelidae; genus Chrysolina; species Chrysolina oricalcia. Next base: position 53,598,143 of record OX101817.2, on the reverse strand, counting down.
AATCCTCCATCCACTGAAGAAGTGTGTCTTCATAGTCTGGGTCTGTAAACTTTTCTGTCCGTGATGAACCAGCCATAACCTCAAAGAAAGAGCGAAAAAGAAAACGTATTTACCGTACCGGGGTCAAATTGACCCTGTAACGCTTACTTTCGATATTTTCATAAGGAATAGAACACTAAAATACACCTTTAACGTCTATTTAGCAACCGTCGGGAAGGTACTGAGACGACCAAATGAAAATATTGTACATTGACCCTGGTTCAGCCATTGAGGGTTAAGAACAAAAATATCGTTTTTGAACATTTACTTCATATTTTATAGCGCTTCATCAAATCCGATTGTTATAAATGTTTCCTATTAATGCAACTGTCTTTATTATATTGACCAGTGAATAAAAGGCTGGAATCAACGAACTGTACAACTTTATTTTCGCTTTAATATAATAACGAAATTCAAGCAATTTCCAATTGAAAAACAGTGACTTTTCTCTTGTTGTTAATTTTCTATCGTGTTTTGTCACTCTCTAATGTCACTATTGTTCAATCATTTACAGAGTGTTGAAAAGATACATATACATAATGAATCATATCGGAACATTCTCCCACTATGCAATTTACATCAAAAACTAAATTGCAATAATAAAAAACATAAGTATACATTTCATAAAATAGTTACAATGTAGACCAAAATAAAAAAGCAATAATGTAGACTATCATCAACAAGTAACAATGTATACTATCAAAAACCAAACCTACTAGGAGTCTTTATCACATGACCACTTCTTGTTTTTTGAATTTTTTTATCAATGTCAACCTCATTTTTTTCTGCGTCAATATCAGTCGCAACCATCTCATCAATCAGAGTACATGATTCATCATTACGATCATGATTTGAAGTATTATTTGATATTCCTTGCTCTGGTTGTGTAAATATTTCTAAAGGAAAAACTCTCTGAACCGGTCTCAATAAAACTCCCGTGCTAGTATGTAATCGAACAAGTCGTACAGTGCCATCTCTACTAGTAATAAGATCCTGAATCCGGGCTAACGGCCAGTCAATCCTCTTTAGATTATCATTTTCCACTAACACGATCTCACCAACTTTCAACTGTCTAGAAACCTTACCATAATGACGATTTTTCAGTTGCCCCAAATAGTCAATACGGAATCTTTTCCTCAACTCATCGCAAAGCCTTTTCCTATAATTAGCACGTCTAGTCAATTTACCAGCATCAAACGTATCACAATCAGGCACACCTATTTCCCTAATGTCTTGTATGAACATAGCAGGAGTCAAAGGGGGCAGTTTTTCCAGAGAATCGGAAACAAATGTTATTGGTCTACTATTAATAACTGCTTCGCAATCGCACAATACTGTAAGCAACTCCTCGAAGTTCAGACAAGCTCTACCCAATGTTCTACGCAATAAATCTTTCAGAAGCCGAATTAGTCTTTCCCAAAAACCACCCCACCAAGAAGCTGTTGGAGGATTGAACTTCCAATTAATTTTCTCTGCAGAGCTAAACCAAGAAATCTGTGTCCAATCCAATTTGTTAAATGCGTTGGAAGCCCCTACAAAATTGGTCCCGTTATCTGAATAAATAACTCTCTTCTTGCTATGAAACGTCGAAAGGTCAGTAAAAATACTTCTGTGAAAAGTGACGACAATAACTCTAAATGAACTGCCCGATGAAATTTGTACCTTTTTCTAAACAAGCATTCAGAAAAGGGGATTGTTTTTCATGCGCAGAAGCATCAAAGACTGGTCTGACTTGAGTTGTACTATTGGGTTTCACATGTCTATGAGGTAAATAATGTGCTCAGATGACAGATTCATTTCAGGGAACCTCCTCAATTATACCTTCAGCCATCCACTCTCTGAAAACATCATCATATCTAGAATAACATCCATCTAATGTCAATTTACGAATTGTACATTCTAATCTGTGAAGAGCTAAACTATGATTTGTTGGAAGTGGAGGATGACCTTCAATCCATGGAAGATGGACAATGTACCTACCATCTGAATCAGTTGCAACGGTATTCTGAAAATGTTCCAAGGCTGCTTGCTGCAATTGTTCCTTGTTTTTCATTTCATACGGATCTTTGATACCTAGAACATCTAGTTCCCATAAGTTTTTTATCTTGAAATAATTCACGAACATCGAAGTTACCACCATAGCAGTATTATTATCACCACGATTGATTACATTATACCTACCCATTAAAGTCCAACCTAAATGAGTTTCAACAGCCGTTAACCCAGAAGGTAATTGCACAACTTTCCCTGTCAACAATTTACCAGCAATATCAGCCCCAATTAAAATCTCAATTTCGAGTGGTTCATGGTCGGTAAGTGTGATACCATGGTTTACTAAAACCTTTTCATATAAATGTTTACTCACCGCCCTGATATCCCCACAAATATTTGGCTGATCTGAAGTAAGAAAGTTGCAATAATAGTTTTTATTCAAATCACATATATGAATTTTGTACGACTTATGAGAACTTTCAGCAGTATTCTTCCCACCAAATAGGGAATGGATTATTTTTTCTTCCCCTAAAACTGAAAGACCCAACTCATTTGCGGTACTAAATAAAATATATGATCGTTGAGAGGCTGAATCAATTAAAACCCTTACTTGACGTTCAGTGCCATTTATTCCTCTCAAAATAACGACAAGCGTTTGTAAAAGAACCCCCGTATCACGAGTGAGACTGGTCAGAGAATTTTCTTTAGAAACTTCTATTTGTTTACTAGATTGAGGTTTTTCAGAAATGACTTTTGATTTGTCACTGACATTTCTCGCATTTAACATATTTCCTACATTTTTTGGTGAAATGGCCAAATCGGAGACAGAAGAAGCAACATTTATTATCAAAAATACGCTGTTTTTTGTCAGCAAGAGACATATTTTGTGAATTCAAACACTCAAAACTTTTATGGTTCGTACCATTACAGAAAATGCAAAAGGATACATTGTTACTAGTTGTTAAAAGTTCAGCCGCAGTGCAAGTATTCCTCTTCTTGTCCGTAATTCGTTTTCTGTTTTCTGCTGTCGATATAGAACCAATGCCAGTCATAGCCACGGATACTTTTTCTTCATTTTCGACTTCGGCTCTTATGAAACACATCAATTTGTCCAGTTTATCTTTCGCTTTCTCCTTAGTCGAATGTGTCGATAACGTTCTCTGCCACACTCGCAATAGTTCTTCCGGAAGACATGGAAACAATGGAACAATGGAAACAGCATGGAAGAACACTTATCTGAAGTCACACCTAGTGACTCCAGAGCCCTCAACTGACATTCTAATTTGTCGTATAATAAAGACAAGGATATAGAAGTGGATGTTACTAATCCTAACAACTCCCTCACGTACAACTCTATGAGCATCTCTTCACGTCCAAAACGAGTTTTCAAGGCATCGATAGCTTTAGGATAGTTTTCCAATGTTGAGGGAAAGCTTTCTACGACACTTCTAGCTCTAGATCCAGGTAAGGTTGACTGAATGAGGTACTGAAACTTCTCTTCGTTATCTATCGAGGGATCTTCATCCAGCTTTTTGAATAATCCCCAAAAATGAAGCCAATCTCGAAGGTCACCTCCAAATTTCTTCAACTCAATACGTGGCAACTTAAACTTTCGAACAAGGGGAGGAGCGCTGGGAGCACTACCAAATGAGCAAGCGTCTTCAGCTGGTCCCATGAACATAGATGCGAGCTTCTCTTTCATGACGTTGAACTTTATCGAATACTCATCAGCACTTTCACAATCAGCTTGTAACTCAGCTTCACTAGCTGTGCCTTCTAACATGAAGTTGAATACTTCCTTGTTCAACGAAACTATGTGATCATGTTTGTTTTCCAAAATACGGAAAGCTGCTTTCAACTCTACAGTATCACTTTTTCCACCACTTAGCATATCAATGATACTATTATACTGCTTCGTGAAAGATCCTGGATGGACAGTTCTTGCTTTCTTTGCCTTATCCATACTTCTTAACACTGGTACCAAATAATGAGTCCGTCACGGTCGCCAAATATTATATTGACCAGTGAATAAAAGGCTGGAATCAACGAACTGTACAACTTTATTTTCGCTTTAATATAATAACGAAACTCAAGCAATTTCCAATTAAAAAACAGCGACTTTTCTCTTGTTGTTTATAATTTTCTATCGTGTTTTGTCACTCTCTAATGTCACTATTGTTCAATCATTTACATATTGTTAAAAAGATACATATACATAATGAATCATATCTGAACAGTCTTATTTTCAACTTTGGGATAAACCTCCGAGCAATAAAAGACATAGAGATGCCATTTCTATAATCACAACACACATTTGTTATGAAAGCTCCATAACACTATCCTTTGTTGCAGATTGTTGGTGAGGGGTAAAACTCCGAGTTCGGAGGGGGAGATTTGTTATTGTTATGATATTCGGACGTAAGCGTAGAACCAGTGGCATGCTAATACATTTTTTCATGTTTCATTTTTAATTAGAAATATGTATAATTAGACACGGTCGGTGCAGAGAAATTTGTTCTCTCGTGTATTGGTATCGATAGGAGACCACATGCCTGGTTAGAAAGCACGTGTGTTATCAAGATGTCAATCCTGACGTCTAATGCTTGTCGGAAGTGCTGTATGTTTCCCTAAGTTAAAAAGTGAATGCGCTACCAATAATTTCTAAGTCACCCCGAAGCGCCACGGCAAATAATAAAATAATAGCCGCCATGAACCCTCACAGGCCATGTCTTTGAGTACACTCTACGAGTGTTGTCAGTAGAGAGTAACATATTGTATTACGATGAATAGGTACAAAAATAAGTGACAATTGTAAATGACAAAAGAATTGTTAAAACGCCATGTGTACTACCATGGCATACATTATTTTTTCTACGATCTTTTAAAAATTGACTTTTATTCGTCAATTGTGAACGCAGAAAGATAGTGATTATTGCTGTGTGGCAATAGAAACTAAATTGCTTCAAAGCAATTAACACTTACTTTTGATGGTTCAATCAATCAAAAATACTGTATTGTGCGAAAAATTAGATTATTGCTGATAAAGCATAGAATAAGGTCATAAATACTGAAAAAATAAATGAATGTGCTGAAGTAAAAAAGTCAAAATATCCAAATCTTTGAATCATATTAGTAAACTATACTATACACTTTAAATACGATAAATACTAAAATACACATGAGAGATTACATTCAAATTTAAGATGAAAGTGTATCATTGAAATATGCATCCCAAGTGTAGTAAGCTAGTAGCTCTCTAACTCTTTTTCTGATGTTTTTTCTGAATTCAGGTTATTGATAATAATCTGAGGCAGATGATTACATTTTTTTTATAGTTGTCAAAAAGTTATTTCTCAATTTGTGTTGAGTTCGCTCAGGGAGCAATCGATATTACAAGTCTGTCGTTAGAAAATCGATAATTTCTCATTTAACTTCTTACATCTCCAAAATGATTGAAGAAAAATGAGCAAATTCAATAAAATTTAACTTATCAATGCCAATTAAAAGGTCAACTATGGTTTATGCCATGATTACCATGCTGCGACGCCCATGGTTTGATTTGACAAGTCGACAAATAAGTCGTAAACGGACGTAAACAAACATGATCGCCAAGTTAAGAGTGAATATAATACGGAATTCCAATCTGATCACCGAGTGCAAACGAATATTTCCGATAATGCCCTTTTTTAACATGATTCGGTCTGAGATGTTTGTAAACAACGTCGGGTATGTTGCTTTCGAAAAAGAGACAGAAAAGCCCTCTCTATATCCTTTATTGCTCGGAGGGATAAACATTAATATAAGCTTTAAAAATTATCAGTTTATGAAATATTTTGAAAACACGACTGTCAATTATTTTGTCTTCAGCATCGAGAAGGCCATCAAAAATGCCACGTTGGCCCATTCAACCGAATTCGTAGCATCAACACAATAATGGAGTTGGCAATGGTGCCGACTCAGTTTGGAACACCCTGTATACAAACTTGCCACAAATGAACAAAACTAAATTCAGAAGTGTAGAAGCACAACTTTTTGAATCTGTAATAACGAAAAGGCATCACTCGAATCCAGAAACATAAAATGAATTAGAAAACGGAGGGTTAGGGAATATTATCAGCTTCAGTTCAAAGGATTTCGAAAAAACAAATTCTTCCCCTAACTCGAAAGCTCCTAACTTTGTAAGCCTTCTGCCCTTCCGACAGTATCACACATCAGTTGGACAAATGAAATCAAAATTTAGCTGGGAAGGAGTCATAAATAGGATAAACTTACTTTTCTAAGATAACAGAATTCATATCTCTTTGCTCATTTTCAAGATAGTTGCGGTTTTAATGTTTACGCTATGATTATGAATGCTGAAAGGTACATGCAGCTACAATGGGGATTCTTTCAAGGCACTTTGAGAAATTGTTGGTATCAAAGAGACAAAGCACATTTCAAGGAATTGTCAACTGACGAAATGAAAAGAAGGATCGTGTTGTGTTGGGATAGAAATGGACAACATTTCAATTCATTTCAATAATTGATTTAATTCTTGTGAATTTGTTTTCTGCTCTTTAGTATTCATCTCAACGGATGTACGGATTGTTTCAAGTAATGTTTTTTGATGTGATTCCAAATTTTAAAAATTATGCTTTTATTATTTTTATTTTGTTCGTTTGAGGCAAGTTCGCATATCTTTCGTTGGAAAAATACTTGAAATTATCACTTCAAAGTAATTTTATACATTTTTGATGTATTTACCGATTCTACTAAATTCAGTATTCTGCGGCAAAAATTACAGAAATTACGGTAGTATTTCCAGGACAAGTGAGACACTGTTCTTACAGTGAATAATACAATGTATTGTTGTTTTCGTGTCAAGAAAATCGACACGCTATACGATTCTGATATACCCACTCGATTCGAAAACATCATTTTCTTTTTTCGCTTCAAGCAATTTCCAGTACGCTGGATGGATGTTAGAATCAGACATCAAATTTCCGTTACATTTTCCCAAACTGAACGGCATAATACGAATGAGATTGCTTGATTCCAGCGCGATAATTAGATGAAACGGGCCGTAAAACTCCCTATAAAAAAGGCATTTGTATTAGTTAGTTGCTTCCCTATTTGATTCGCTAATTTATGTTTCCAATTCAATTTCGAATAGGTGTTTCGCTTGGGAACTGGGGTTTAACGGCAAAATACTGGGTCGTGTAGCTGGGCTCTGGTCTTTTATGGCTTTGTTGAGAGTTGAGGAGTTTAGCAACGTTGTAGCGGAGTTGCTGTTTCATATTGAACACACTGTATTACGTGTAGTTACAAAAGAAAATAATGTTTTTCTACGACCATTAAGAAAAATAAACATTTCAATTGCGTCTTCGATTAAGAAACCTACCAAGTTGTAACACCGATTTTCATTTCCCACGGGCTAGCTGTATCAAAATATTTCATTTCCTACGACTGTCATGAACTATACTAGACTGTCATTATAGGTAGGTATTAACGAATTTTATGAACATAAATAATATCGAATCAAGTTTGTTTACGTCTGTCTAATAATTTGACATTTCACATCAGTAGATAATTACAAAATTCGATTGAAAAAATTAAGTTATTAAAAATGATTAGCGATAGTGAGGATGATTTAACAATCAAATTAATAAAGGACCCCGCACAAATCATAAGAAAATGGCCCACAGTGGGATTTGCCTGTTATCATCTTTCTCAAAATGCTACAAGATAAGTCCTATATGGTTTATAGGTTTGGCCGACCATCTTGGATATTAAGATGGCAACCACTTTTGTTATGTACACAAAAAAAGCTACATTCATCTATCAAACGAGCCATCAACCACTGACATAGATCAAGAAATATGAAAGTTACAACAAAACCATTTTAATTCAGTTTTCTGTGGATCACTTGGCACATACAGTTTTACTAAATACGGTCCTGAAGGGCAAAACATGTTTCACAGAGGACTGGTGCTAAAAGACATATTCTGAGATTTTGCAATATTTCTAATTCAATTAAATTGTAATAGGAAATACAAATATCATAGACTTGAGAAAAGTGTCATTGTTTATTTTGCACCTATACTAAATACGACCCTGAGAGCTAAATCATTGGTCTTAGAGGATTGGGCCCATGAGAACATTTGATCAGAAACTCAATACCAATAACATATGTGAAGTTCAGGCAAATCCCACTATGGGCCATTTTCCTATGCTTTTGTGCGGGGTCCTTTATATCAGAAGCTCCTGATAATGCCTATCTTCTAACAAAGGTATGATTTTCTTTTCATAAAACCAGAATAATTTCAATAAAAAGATTGATTACAATCGGATTCTATATTTTTGAATAGTTGACAGATATTTTCTATATAGCAGTTAATTTGAACAAATTATTATGTGCTCTAGTAACGACGAGTGTTGATTCAGATGACACATGGACTTTGGATGGTGGGAGCGAGGGTTCAAATCCACACAGCCACATTTATTTTTCATTTTATGAAATCGAATAGTGTTTGATTTTTTCTGCATAAAGTTTTTTTATTTCCAAGTTGTCAAAATTAGAAAATTTTCATCACGTTGGTAGGTACGTGTACCAAAAGAAAAAATAGATGTTTCATTCAACAGGTGAAGAAAGAAAAAATTATCTAAACCATGTAAAAATGACGGCAGGCGAGTTTATGATAAAAAGGATTATTAAATATATTACAGATTTGTTAATGATTCAGATGGTCGTAGAAAAAGTATAGTGTACAATGAGCATGAAATGACCCATTTCCCACTCGTAGGTATATGAAATTTTGTATATACGTACTCGTGGGAAATGTATGTCATTACGCTCGTACTACAAAATTTCGTATACCTACTCGTGGGAAATGTAAGTCATTTCATGCTCATTGTACAATATACTATTTCATTATACCTATTTTAAAACACTATATTTACATGCTTATTTAGCATACTGAATTTTTTTCCGAGCACCCGCATGGAAACATTTTCTGGGCGCTGGTGTCATTGTAGCTGCCTATTTACATGTCAAAATTAAATAATAATATGTTGTTGACAGTTCTCTAGAAATCGCGAATTGTTTGAATATTTTCTTACCAACAGGATAAATAAAGCTTGTTTTGTGGCAATTTCTGGATATTTTTGTACCATAAATATTTCAATTAATAATACATGTTTTTGTTCCTTCATCATAAAAAATAAATGTTTCTTAACAATCTGTGGTTTTCAGCTAGATATAATGAAAAATATAGTTCATTACTCGTCCACAAATGCTTTTTCCGTGCTTGCACGACTTCCCGTGTTCGGCTTTGTCTCCCACGGGAACATGTCGTGCATGCACGGAAAGAGCCTATATTTTCTGAACTCGTAATGAAATAAATCTACTATTACTTTTGAAAATAGTTGTTTTTATAAAACGTCAATGAAGTTATAAATTTCCATTTAAAAGATCTCATCCTTCTTTGAAATTTCCATATTTAACAGCTTAATCTGATGAGATTTTAATTCTGCTGATGTTGATCTGATTTCTTGAAAATTAACCCTCTGAATTTTTGAACTGTAAAACCTATTTGAGAGCTGCGTGGTCAGTTTAAGAGGAATCTTTTTCCATACACGGACTTAGAAGTGCGCTAGATACGCTTCTTAAAAAAAAAGAATAATAATAATAAAGACCATTAGAAAGCAAATTGAAACATAGCAATCACCAACTAACTCAATTCGGATGCCATGGGTTCTTTCTAAAATCTATACTACGCCAGTGAGTTGAAGAAACCAGCCCAAAACACAGACTGCTCCAGATCTCTGAGGATATTCCCAAAATAAATTTATATTTATATTAAATGATAAAAGCACTGATGGTATCTGCTATGCTATTTATTCACCAAGATTATTTATTGGCACAAGTTAACAATTCGGTTATAGTTGATATTAATTATTAATGACAATAGTTCGAGACACGTGTTCTCTCACGAAGTACCGAAGATAGACTGTTCTAGGCGGCGTTGCCATGTCTCTAAATGAATATATGATATTGAATACATCATTCGTCCCTTCCAAAAGGAAAAATAGTGATATTTTAATTTAATCCGAAAGTTTATAAATTAAAATTTAATATTAAAAATTCAATCTCTGGTGGAAGTCTCACAGTTCTTCCACTTCTTATTACTGTATCTGGATTTGTGGAAGATTCTCCCTTTGAAGGAAGGATAGTTGCTCGTGCTCACAAGCAGCATTTCTTGAAGAAGTCAAGGAAGGTCGGAGAGATTGTCTATTGCTTCCATATTCCGTATTATTGGGAATTACTTTATAATCATTTGGTCCAAATTTATTCAGGATGATGCCAGTTTCCCATTCACGAACGTGTTTTCAGACTAATACAGGCTGACGCTCTGTTAGTTCAGTTAGTTTCTTAGTTCCCACATCTTTTATATCATTTTTTCTGTGAGCTTTTTCTGATATATAACTGTCTCTTTATCCCTTCCAAAGGAAAATTGAGTTTTGAATCTTCCTTCGCTACTGGAATTGTGGACCCTAATTTTCTTCCCATGAGAAGGTAACTGGGACATGGTAGGTCCTGTTTTGGAGTAGTATCATAGTTCAATATCGCCAAAAATGGATCTTGATTTTCTTGCAGACATTTTTTCAACAGATTTTTCACGGTTTGTATCATTTGCTCCACCATGCCATTTGAACGGGCATAATATTGACTTGAGTGGACAATTGGATATCATATTTCGTTGCGAATATTTTAAATTCTTGAGCGTTGAACAGTGGACTGTTGTGGGAGAAAATTTCAAGTGGCAACCCATGTGTCGCAAAAATGTTTTTCAGTGTAGAAATGACGGTTGTAGCAGTTTTATTTGTCAGTTTGTTAACCACGGCAAATTTACTGTAATAGTCCACCAGAACCAGAAAAATAGAGTTCCCAAGTACATACAATCAATGCCTACTTTCAACCAAGGTTATTCTGGAATTTCGTGAGATAGCAGGGACTGTCGTTTATTTCCCTTCGAATATTTTTGACAAGTACTGCTATTTGAAACTAATTTCATTATATCAGCTGAGAGTCCAGGATACTATATATATATATAGAGTATTGTGCTCGTTTCTTGCATGACACAATGTCCTGATGGGATTGATGAATCACATTCAAAAGTTCATCTTTCAAACTGTCTGGGATAATGACATGTTTTTTTGTAAAATGGTGTGTCCTGAAAAATATCATCTTGTATAGACCAAAACTTTTTGATATCGTCTGATAGCTTGCTATTGTGGCCTGGCCACACCTGTGCGACATAAAATTTCAATTTCTGTAAAGTAACATCTTCAGATATGGCTTTTTCTTTTTCCCTTGAACTAGCTAGGGTGGAATAAACTTTGAGGTTTTCTTTTGATTCATCTGTATTTATATACGATCTGAAATTGGGCCATGACTCTGGGTATCCGATACATACATATTTTTGCCTGGAACGTATGTTACAACAAAATTGATAACGGAGTCTCAATGTTAGATGAATACGTGGGGACAACTACTGGTCTAGGGGCCAATTAATGGTCGATGGTCAGCTTCGACCTTGAAAGTTTTTTCCAAACAGGTAATAGTGAAATCTTTCACACCCAAAAACCACATCCAATAACTCCTTTTCAATGTAGTTATAGCGTTTTTGAGTCTCAGTTAATGACACTGATGCAAATTCCACTGGCTTTTTATCTTGGAAAGTTGGAAAATACAATCACCAAGGCCATATGTATGGGCTTGCGTCAACCGATAACTCGGTTTTTTTCAGCATATCAAAATACGACAACGTTGTAGCTGACGAAACGAGTTTTGTTAGTGTTTCGAAGCACTGATTTTCATTCTCAGTCCACTTAATAATTTTCTAATTTGGTTCGTTTCTTGTGACAGATTAGATAAAAAAATTTACAGATAAGCTGTTACATGGTGACTGCGTAAAAGCGTGCTGAGCTTATTTGAAAAAAAAAACGGTTAGTGGAACACGTAGTGTGTTGGTGCAAAAAAAACGAATTCACAGTATGTAGTATGGTAACTACGCTATTCGAGTATTGGGGTTATGATTGGAATAAAATACCAAACGTTCAGTTAACGAACCTCTAATCATCCGTATGAGGAATACAGAAATATCCTTACAAGGGAGTACCTTGTACGGTGTTGTCCAAATGCCTTTTATCTTCAGTTGTGTTGTGATTACAATGGGCTGACAAGTGAGAAGGTGACAACCTGGAAAGTACTTATTATAATTGGTACTCTAAAGTCCAACAAAGCGAAAAACAAATATTTGTAGGAATGGATGATAAAAATTATTATGTATCACTTGGCCCCTATGCAAATCAAAATTTTTAAAATGATTTTCCCCTCCCTCCGCACCCTCTTTTGATTAATCATAATGTCATTTATTTTAAAAATGTTGTCCTGGTGATATCATTCAAAACGGTTTTTGTCCATGTTTTCACGTCGAACCGTTCAAAACTTTACAGGAGGGGTATAAAAAGCCGCACTGTTCAAATACACACAGGTCAAGCTACGAAAATTATTCTACATCCCGATATTTTTCACTATTTTTAGGAATTTTTACTACTTTTTTTGAGAAAGAGAGGGTTGAGCCTTCCTTCCGACAGGTTTTTTTTATCGCCGTCAATTTCCACTGAAACTGTCAGAGATTTTTCCAAATTCACACACGTTGAAAATTGCAAGTTTTGAGCCAGAAAGACAGACAGACGAACAAGATAAGTTGAATAAAATCTTGTAAAAATAATACTTAGTGTAGCGAAAACTATAGTAAGCTTAGTAAGGAATATCCTGAAATTGCGAGGTATTATTTTGAATGAGTAATTTCATATAAGATATAAAAAATCAGGTTATTTCCCTGAAACTTTTTGTTTATCATGATAATTTTTTTTGTCACTTGATTTTTCTTTCCTTGTCGTTGAATATTTCGTTCTTATACATTATTATTTATTTTAATCAGCTTATCGACACAAAATGCGTGTTCGAGTTCTATCTAAAGCGTGGACTATGAGGTTTTATATTGAATTGAAATTAATTTTTAATTATCTGGTAGATATGCAAAATTCAATGGCGGTGTTTTCGAATATTCAAGTCACTAATGATGATGATTGATTTCGTTTTCGAGCTGATAGAAGGAATTGCGCGCTGGCTTCTCTCGTTACTTGCATGTCAATTTCTATTGAGGGCGACAGCATCCAAAAACCACTAGAGTATAGTCTACTTTTCAAATTCGCGGCAATTTTAAATGAATAAAATAAAGAAACAATTCGTAAGAACTGAACAATGCGAACCCCTTGTTGTAAAACTGTAATGTTTTTTGAAACAATAAAATAATAATAATTGGAAGTAAAGAACGTTTAAAACTTTTAAATATATTCTTCACTGCTTGAGAATTTATTTTAAGACAAGTGTTATGATGGTTCACGACTTAAGCTGTGAAAAAAAATTCAAATTTATAAAAATTATTTGTTTTTCATTCTCTAAGTAAATATTGTTTTTTACTATTTTTGAGTCTATTTCATTTTGAACTTTATAGCAGTAGAATTAGTTTAATTATCTTTTTAACCTCTCGGCTCCTGATGGCGGCACCTATAAAGGTATGCGTTGGTTACCTAATATAGGTCAAGCTACGAAAATTATTCGACGTTCCCATGTTTTTTACTATTTTAATGATTTTTTCTGATTTTCTTTCCTCGAGATTTCGCAACTTTTGTGGAGGAGGGGGGATTCAAGCCTCCCAATCCACATTTTTGTGCCGTAATATTCCTCATTCGAAATCGTCTCAATTGCTTCCAAATTTTTACGCGGAATCTATGATTTTTTTAAAATTAAATATTCGACGGTTGGAAGTTTTTCACCATTTCACTTTTTCACTTTGTTTTCATTGAATAACTATGAAAATTCTCCCGATGGGACTCATTCAGATCAATCCTCGAAATTGTCTATCAGCAGTACTCTTTCATGATCACATATAAAGTCAGTTGTTTTATATTCAATTTGATTTCATTCTGAAATCACTTTGTAAATTCTCTCATTTTGTAACACCTTCGCAAATTTCACAGAGAACTCCTTTACATGCGTTTGCTTGTAATATTACTTAGTTCAACTGCTAGCTATCGTCTATATTTCCGTTGATGTTGAGTAATATTCTGTTTCATAAACAGCTCGCGGATATTAATTATTAGGTAATAATGTCTTAATTTTCTTGAAGTCGTCTTCATGGAATATCGCATCATTAGATTTTGGGATTCTACTTGAATGTATATGGGAATTCTGACAATTTGTATACGGGAGTTTTCCGAAGATCTCGTTTCAGTTAAAATAATTTCAGCTGTCTACAACTCCCGGTTATACCGGAATGGACCCCAACTTTGTTTTTTTGAATAGAACACCCTATTTGTATTGCATTTTTAGAATCTACGATGAATTTCAATATAACTTCATTCGAAACATCATATGGCTGAAAGGCTCCTGTTTTCAGTTATTTTATTTTTTTTGAAGATATTGAGAGATGCAGCCCTTCACAAAAAATCATTTCTTGGAAACGAAGAGCTTCCTAAATCTTTGGAAATTTTTCAAATAAATTGGCTCCGAATTCGGCTATTTCGTAAATTGTCTTACTCATTTTTTTCAAATGGCAACCCCATTTTTTATCAACGCCAGTGGATTCTACGCAAAAAACAAATTAAACAGTTTTTGTTAAAACTTGTAAAAACTAAAATTTTCGTGTGGATAATAGAGATAGGTATCTGAATTATCTTTAGGCTTTTTTGAAAGAGTCGACTAGAAACAAATGCTGAAGTGCCAACAAACAATATTTGCTAATAATCTGCGTTCAATCGTAGTGAAATTTTTTATCAGTTTGGAATTTTAAAATGTTAAACATTTATGGAACATTTGACATGGTTATTGAAATAATCTGTGATATCCGGATATACCAAAGCACACTCATGACACCATGACGCAGACTTTTTTTAAACCCAGCTGACGCATCACACTAGGGTTAGCCATCTCGGTTGGAAAAGGCTTCTACTATGGGAGGATTTTTGTTCAGAAAGAAATTTAAAAGAAAACAGAATTTTGGTAAATATAAGATTTTGTTAAGATTTCCTTTTGAGTAAAATCCCAGGGCCTTCAGACATAACTGTCTACTGATCCACCATGGGTTATAGAAACAATTCTGTAGACTGGCAATTCAACTAAGTGAGTAGTGTTTTTGCGTACCTTGATTCCCTAATATCTGAAGAATGGTCATCAGGACAAGCAAGCAGGTAGGCATGCGAACATAGTACATACTAACACTACTCAATCGTACACATTTCGTTCGTTTAAAAATAAGTAATGTCTGACGGCCCTGGGATCTTGCTCTATAACTACACCACCGGAGTCAGTGAGTCTCGGAATATCACTGACTGTAATTTCATCTAAATCTGTAGATTAATAAAAAAAATTATGAGATAAAAATTGACAATTCAAAGTTCTGATATAAGTTTTGAAATTGAATTTTTGACCTTAAAAATCAGATTAGTTGGCCCTGAAAATGGAGATTTATTCATGAAATTTGGTGTCCTAGTAGAATTTTTGAATGTCTACCCAACGAAAAAAAATCATTCCAATCGGTTGGAAAATGTAGATTTTATAAGGGTGCCTCGGTTTTAAGTGGATCACACTGTATATCAATGTTGTCAATAAAAGGTTTTCATACTACTCGCGTCATAAGCGGTAAGGGTGTGCCTGTGAACAAGTACTGGGTGCAAGTTTTTTAGAAGACAACGAATTCTGGTGATCCCAAGTACCATAATGTGGCCATCCTAGCGAAGGCAGCTCTCACACTTTCTCATAGAAATGCCTGTTGAGCGGGAATTATCTCAGTCCGCTTCTAGGAAAATTAGCCCCTTGACCGAAAACTGCCCCTGGAACGAATACCCCCCGACAGTAACCCCTGGAACAATAACCCCCTTGAAAAATACACTCGGTACAGAAAACCATCGGAACAAAAAATCCCCGGAACAAAAAAACCCCGGTAGAACCAAACATACGAACCTACGGACGGCATTCCTTTCAAATTACCTCGTTGTATGAATTACCAGAAGAAAGAGAAACTCCAGAGGCGTGTCTCTTTCTTCTGGCTGCTTATCAAATTTCTCATCGTAAGAAAACGGACACAACCTAACCTAACTAACCAGCAGATGATCACTGCGCTCGCATTTTATAAATTACCAGAAGAAAGAGATACGCCTCCGGCGTGTGTCTTCTGACGGCCCACTTAATTTCTTAACGTAAAAAAGGGAAACAACCTAACCAAATATAACTTACTTAACTTTCCAGGTTGCTGGTAATTCGATCACAAATTAGAATGAAAAGGTGAAATTAAAACAGATGCTCTTTGCGCTCGCATTTTAAGTATCACCAGACGAGAAAACAAGAATATATTACCGGTTCACAGATAAAACAGATCGGCAAGAGTTTCTGTTACATGATTCTAGCTTACTAAGTAATAAAAATATGTTAATTTTTGGAACCAATAATAATCTGAAGATATAAGAATCATCATCACACTGTTTTATGATTAGTTCATGATTAGTTTTTTTTGAACCGGGGGTATTTTATACTTTGTATGTTTTTTAGATTTTTTTTTTCAATATTCCCTTTGAATTTACATTTTCATTTTATTTATTCTTTTGTCCGTATTGCAGGAATAATGATAATAGTGGTCATGTTATTTTTCGTATAATACACTGTTATCCTGTATAGGTTGACCGTTATCGTTTAGTTTGTTCTCTTTCTGGTCCCTTTCTTTGGAATCACAAGTCCCTTTTCCCCTTTTTTGTGGTAGTAAATCGCTGTGCCCTGATGGTGTGATATCGGGCAAACAAGAGGCCATCGATGGGGCCATTTTTACCTATCCAACGATCTTCATTATGATTGTCTAAAAAGTTAATCACAGTTGCAATATTATGAGGTGGGGCTCAGTCGTGTTGTTACCACAGCTGATTCCAGTTCAAATCTAATAGATGGAAATAATTTTCTAAAATTTAGAGATATCTCTGACCTATAATAAACGGAAAATATTTTCTTTATATGACCGTTCGATCTCCAATAAGCTTACCATTTGAAATTTCATCATAAAAGTGCTCCACAAGCATATCGTCATTTTTTATTGCAGCAAAAACATTGAAACTACAGCAACTTCGAAACTGTCTTTCTCGAAATAACGTGTGAATCTCTCCAGTAATGTGAGATGTAGCGGTTGAACATTCCATTTTTCATAAATTTTGCCTCATCCGTGTACAATGATTTTTGTAAACAATGTTCGTCTTCCTGAATTTTGATTGATATGAATTCTCAAAAATCATTCCCTCTCTGATCGTCACCTGCTCTTAAATTCTGAACTCATGAGAATGAAACGGTTGGTACTTATGTTATCTCCAATAACCACACGGAAATTTTAGTTTTCCAAGGTTTTACAAAAACCGTTTGATTCAGAAAAAAATTTGTAGGCATAAACTCATATCACTGGCGTTGAGTAAAAATGGGGTTGCGATTAAAAAAAAAAAGTTACACAATTTTCGAAATAACCGAGGTCGGCGCCAATTTCTGAGCACCCCGTATGTATATTTTTTTAATTTTCGGAAGATTTAGGAAGCTTCAGGATTAAGTCTGGCAATTTTTGACCCGACTTTCTGTTTCAAAAAGATTAATTATTATGAGTTGCATCTGTCAAAATTTTCAAAAAAAAAATTAATAGCAGAAAACTGGTGCCCTTCAGACATATGATGTTCCGAATAAATTTACATCGAAATTCATCGTAGATTCTAAAAATGTAATAAAAATCATAGTGTTCCATTAAAAAAAAAATAAAGTTGGGGTCTGATAAATTGTGAAAGGCTTTCGAGGCCATCGTCACTTACATGGTGGTTCTTCGGGTTGCAAGGCCGATGTATGTTTGGAGAAGATCTCGACGTTTCGCCAACACGAGACAACATATAATGGTGGATTTATGCAGCAGACATAAGTCACAAGTTTTGAGTCATAAGGAAGAATATTCGTCAATGATTGGTTGATCCCGTCAATGATTGGTTGGAATAAACGGATCAACCAATCATTGACGAATATTCTTCCTTATGACCTAAACCTTATGACTTATGATTGCTGCATAAATCCACCATAACAATTGTCAAGCATTTGACAGCGACTTAAGAAACCAGAAACTTTGAAAATATCTCTTGAAAATGTTAACCACTCGTGTTGGCGAAACGTCGAGATCTTCTCTAAACATACGTCGGCCTTACAACCCGAAGAACCACCATGAAAGTTGGGGTCTATTAACGGTATAGCCGAAAGTCGTAGAAAAACTGAAAATATAACTGAAATCAGCTCCTTAAAAATCTCCCGTACACAATTTTTCAGAAAAATACTGGCAGTAGTTTCCCATATACATATCGACTCAGCTAATCGAGGTATACCTTGTACTGTGTAGTGAAGTAGCGAAACATATGTTCACGAATCGTGAGCTGTTTTTGTCCAATACCTAGTAGCATAGAGTCGTTGATCAGTAATTTTTTAACGAAATCTGAAGGGAAATTGTTTTTACAAACATCGGTTACTAAAAAAATCGTCGCTGTTGAACTACCGTGGACACCATGATTACGAAGATTACATATTATCGTTTATCATTCAGTTGGAATATATTTTTTCAAGGTGTGACAGATCCGCATGGCCTGCCGTCGCAGCCAGCACCAGCAGCTCGAACAGCAGCAGCCAAATCACCATGGTGAAGACGTTCCAGGCCTATTTGCCGCAATGCCATCGCACCTATTCGTGCATCCACTGCCGGGCGCACCTCGCCAATCACGACGAGCTTATTTCCAAGGTCAGTTTGAGCCGATAACTTTTTAAATTTGTTTTATCGGTATGTCCTGTCAAAATACTGAGAGTTGTTCCGTCAGAATAAATCTAGGGTGATATAATTCAATTAATGCCCTTTAAAAATTTATTTTTAAGTGATATTATTGATACAGGGTCTCAATTTGAACACTTCCCATCCTTAATCATGGTTATTCAGGTGACCATTGAAAACGGAACAACATTGAATGTCGATCAATTGCTAATTTTTCAACGTTGACTAAAATTTCCTATTCCATTGAAAACAAAACAACGTTCACTGCAAATCAGAATTGTTTATTTTTCAACGTTGATTTAAATTTCCTATTCAGGTAACAAACGTGTATTGAATTTTTACCAACCACTTGAGGAAACACCGTTGATTATTTGGCTAGATTTGGTACTTGCTATCAGCTATTCAACGTTGTTTGTTAGTAAAATGGCTAATAATGATTTTATTCTGCTAATTAATGTTGCCAATGATGATGAAGAACGGTAAAGGAAAAGTTTTCACAAAAGAATTTCTATTTTTAGAAAAAGTCAAATTATAATAATAAATGGCTTTATATTTATCTTAGGGATGTTGTGAAGTTAGCAGCCACTTTCTAGCAGCCGTTTTTATCTAGCAGCCAATTTGCCAGTGGCGCCGGGTGTGAAATTAAATTCGGATTTTGATCCGAATTAACTTCAATATTTGTATGTAAACTACTAAAAAGCCCGAGAATGATATACCGAGAGATGGTTGATTTGCAGGCCGTCTAGGGAGAAGTTTGTACTTGTCGATTTTTGGTAAATCATTCTGACAAATCCCTTAGAAATGTTTAGCCAAGTTCATTTTCTGTTTATATACTACTGAGAAGCTCAAACATGAAATACCGAGAGATGGTTGATTTGCAGGCCGTCTAAGGGGCAGTTTATACCTGTCGATTTTTGGAAAATCATTCTGAAACATGTCTCAAAAATGTTTAGGCAAGTTCATTTTCTGTATATAGACTAGTGAGAAGCCCTAGAATGATATACCGAGAGATGGTTTATTTTCAGGCTGTCTAGGGGGAAGTTTGTACTTGTCGATTTTTGGTCAATCATTCGGACACATCCCTTAGAAATGTTTAGCCAAGTTCATTTTCTGTATATAGACTACTGAGAAGCTCAAAAATGATACACCGGGAGATGGTTGATTTCCAGGCCGTCTAAGGAGCAGTTTATATTTCTCGATTTTTGAAACATCATTCTGAAACATCCCTTAGAAATGTTTAGCCAAGTTCATTTTCTGTATATAGACTACTGAGAAGCTCAAACATGATATACCGAGAGATGGTTGATTTGCAGGCCGTCTAAGGGGCAGTTTATAGTAGTCGATTTTTGGAAAATCATTCTGAAATATGTCTCAAAAATGTTTAGCCAAGTTCATTTTCTGTACCTCAAAAATATCATACCGGGAGATGGTTGATTTGCAGGCCGTCTAAGGGGTAGTTTATACTTGTCGATTTTTGGAAAATCATTCTGGAACATGTCTCAAAAATGTTTAGCCAAGTTAATTTTCTGTATATAGACTACTGAGAAGCTCAAAAATGATACACAGGGAGATGGTTGATTTCCAGGCCGTCTAAGGAGCAGTTTATATTTCTCGATTTTTGAAACATCATTCTGAAACATCCCTTAGAAATGTTTAGCCAAGTTCATTTTCTGTATATAGACTACTGAGAAGCTCAAACATGATATACCGAGAGATGGTTGATTTGCAGGCCGTCTAAGGGGCAGTTTATAGTAGTCGATTTTTGGAAAATCATTCAGAAATATGTCTCAAAAATGTTTAGCCACGTTAATTTTCTGTATATAGACTACTGAGAAGCCCTAGAATGATATACCGAGAGATGGTTGATTAGAAGGCCGTCTAAGGGGTAATTTGTACCTATCGATTTTTGGAATATCATTCTGAAATATCCCTCAGAAATGTTTAGCCAAGTTCATTTTCTGTATATTGACTTCTGAGAAGCCCTAGAATGATATATCTATAGATGTTTAGCCAAGTTCATTTTCTGTATATAGACTACTGAGAAGCTCTAGAATGATATACCGAGAGATGGTTGATTTGAAGGCCGTCTAAAGGGCAATTTGTACCTGTCGATTTTTTGAAAATCATTCTGAAACATCCCTCAGAAATGTTTAGCCAAGTTCATTTTCTGTATATTGACTTCTGAGAAGCCCTAGAATGATATACCTAGAGATGGCTCATTTGCAGGCCGACTAAGGGGCAGTTTGTACTTGTCGATTTTTGGAAAATCATTCTGAATCATCCCTCAGAAATGTTAAGCCAAGTTTATTTTCTGCATATCGACTACTGAGAAGCCCAAGAATGATATATCTAGAGATGGCTGATTTGCAGGCCGTCTGAGGGGCAGTTTATACTTGTCGATTTTTGGAACATCATTCTGAAACATGTCTCAAAAATCTTTCGGTATATCATTCTTGAGCTTCTCAGTAGTCTAAATACAAAAAATTAACTTAGTTAAACATTTCTGAGGGATGTGCCAGAATGATTTTCCAAAAATCGACAAGTATAAACTGCCCCTAGACGGCCTGCAAATCTACCATCTCCCGGTATATCATTTTTGAGCTTCTCAGTAGTCTGAATACAGAAACTGAACTTGGCTAAACATTTTTGAGACATGTTTCAGAATGATTTTCCAAAAATCGACAAGTATAAACTGCCCCTTAGACGGCCTGCAAATCAACCATCTTTCGGTATATCATTTTGGGGCTTATCAGCAGTCTATACACACAAAATGAACTTGGCTAAACATTTTTGAGGGATATTTCAGAACGATTTTTCAAAAATCGTCAAGTATAAACTGTCCCTTAGACGGCCTGCAAATCAACCATCTCTCGGTATATCATTCTGGGGCTTCTCAGTAGTCTATACACACAAAATGAACTTGGCTAAACATTTTTTAGGGATATTTCAGAATGATTTTCCAAAAATCGACATGTATAAACTGCCCCTTAGACGGCCTGCAAATCAACCATCTCTCGGTATATCATTCTCCGGCTTTTTAGTAGTTTATATACAGAAAGTGAAGTTTATTCGGATCAAAATCCGAATTTAATGTCTCACCCGGCGCCACTGGCAAATTGGCCGCTAGATAAAAACGGCTGCTAGAAAGTGGCTGCTAACTTCACACCGGTAATTATTCATCCATAACAAACTGAAAGTAATTATTCTTGTTCAACAGAATTTATTTTTGTCATTCCTTAAAAAAAAGTAATATGTAAATTAAATAAACTAATATGATACTTTACTTTTCCTCTTCATGTTTTCTTATTGTTTGGTTTTATAACAAAAGTTGATTTCTGCTATTTTTCTGGCTTGTGTAGACCAAGTTCAGTAATTTTCATGCCAACGATTATCAACTTATTCAGAATACTTAGTAGTCAATTTTCCATGTTATTGAGAAAGTCATTCAAAGGTGGACCACCACCTGTTTCTTGTTGGTGCCTGAATATTTCTCTAGTTTTTTCTTGGTTTTACTAGTCCATTCCAGAAAAGTCTATTGAAGAGACAAACCAAAATGACCAAAATTCTCAAGCATTATACACTTACACTGTACCTTAGCCATTTTTTTATTTGTTATTGGTCCCTTCAAAGTGTTTAATTCATTACACATTTTAGCAAATTCGTCATCCGGAATTTTTCCGCCCACTTTGAATTTTTCCGCCCACTTTGAATTTTTCTAGGTATGGGAGGTATACTTTGTATTGCTCTGCATTGGTTTTTATAGATTTCGCTACAATGTTCATTGATTTTCAAAAACATATATTAAAATCAAATTCTGGTACGAAACTAGTCCTTTTATTCTTGTAAATAATTTTAAAACAAATTCAGTTATTGATGATAAATTAAATGATCTATTCTCCTTATGATATACAACAAACATTATCAAGGGCTCTGGCAATATTTTCCAGACCTTTTCTCTCCGTGTCCTGCCCATGTTGATATGCAGTGAGTAGAGGATTTTGGGGCGATTTTTTCTTTTTCTGTTTTTGTGGAACTGATGGTGCCTCCACTTGAAGCACCAAAATTTCCTCATTTTCAGATGGTCTTTCCTGAGTTTCACACATTGTTGCCTCATCTGCAAGTACAAATTCAGCAGCAGCTGCAGTTACCCCTTAAGTATCTGATCCACCAGCTTCCCTAATTTCTTCATTGAGACCAGCTTCAGGAAGTTCAATACCTGCCACAGCCACTGATCCCGTTAGCTCTAAGATCTTTTTCTCCAGGCTGGTCAGTTCTTTTTTCTCCCTAGCCCTTTTCCTGACAGCACTTTTCCACTAGCGAAAAACCTGTAATGGGAGAGTAATAAAGATATATTGTCTTCATACCTCACAGATAATTATAATTCACTCACCTTTTTCCAGTCATGACTGCTACGAGTGGGGCCATCGCCAGTGGCGTTTAATTCCTCGGTAATTTTTTCCCATATTTCCGATATTATTTAGGGGCCATCCCAAGGATTTAATTTACCCGTTCTCAAAATGTCGTTTAATTCTATTTTCAATGGTACTCTGATTCATTATTTGTTGACGAGCAGTTTCCGAAAAATAGCGTTCTAAGCTTACAAAACTAATTAGAACTTTGGACTGAGATGCATGAATTACAGGTAATTATTCATACAAAAATTATTGTATTGAATCTCCTTTTAGTAGAACTGGTTAGAAGAATATGTGGTACCGTTCCAAACCCAGTTCCAACATTAGCTATTAGAACCATGAAATTTACACCAGAAAGTAATCTAATAGCAAAATGTAGATGGTACAGATCGACAAGCGTAAGGATGCCTCTGAGATGCGTAAACGATAGAAAGCGTGAGAAGATGTGCGACAAAGATCGACTACTGTTTACGACTGGTTATCATCGGAATGATTGAGCTCCTGCCCCACTCCAGGGTTTTGTCTACTGCGCAACCAATTCTCGGAGGCATCTTTACGCTTGTCGATCAGTAGTTAAGTTACGTTTAGTAAATGCTGAAGTTTTAAATCTCATTGTTGAAATTCCACAGAAGGCTTCTGCTGTAAAAAACTTTTGTTCTTGCCAAAAATTGTTCAGTAAATTTTACTTGTTGGGCTGTTTAGTGATAATTTAAATAAGAAATAATTGAAATGATTTTAATTTATGGAGAGGTTTGAAAGTGCGCACGAAGGGCGGATTTCTTTTTAATTAATGAATGAAATCTAAATTGTAATATAAGTCACCGGTATGTGCTTGATTTGGTGACAAAGTTTTTCGAAACTGGTTGGGTGATAAAAAATAACCCCAGAGTACTGATTGAAGAAGCCCAAATTAGAGTTTAGGAAATATTTGATGCAGAGTCCACGAGCTCCCTACGATCACTAGCAGAACAGACGGGAATGTCATGATTGTCATGCGAGACTGTAAGAAAAGCACTAAACATGCATAAATGTCATCCATATAAAATGCAGATTCTTCAAGAACTCCATGAGGATGATTATGATAGAAGAATAGAGTTTTGTGAAACCATGTCTTGTCGAGTCAATGCCAACCCTAATCTTTTGTTAAACATTTGTTTCAACAATGAATGTTAATTTTTTCTCAATGGCAATGTTAATAGACAAAATTGTCGCTATTGGAGCGACGGAAACCCACATTATTTTTCGAGAAATACGTACACAAACAAAACCCACAAAAAGTTACTGTTTGGGTTTGGGCTTGTTTTCTCGGATATGCCATTATTGGTCTTTTATTTCTTGAAGAAAACTTGACTGGCAATCTGTACCTTCATATGCTTGAAGAGGCTATCGATCCTCTTATAACTCACGAGCTAGAAAAAGGAAAGTCAATACAATAATCCATCTCATTGTAAGCAAGTTCTAATTATTTCTGTGAGTTTAGCGCTTTTTTTCGACTGCTCATCAAAAAATAATAAGTCAGGGTACCATTGAAAACAGAATTATGGGCCCTTTAAAATAATGTACCATTCGACGCCCCTTCCCAATTACATTTCTAAGGGTAACATCTACACCTCTCAGGGGATTGAACCACGAGGGCAAAAACTATTCATTAAAAGGTTCCCCCTTGGAAGTAAAATTGAATTGTCTTTTCGATTTTTCATATTATTTACTGAATGGAAGATATTAAGGGTGGGAAGTTT
Source organism: Chrysolina oricalcia (assembly GCA_944452925.2). Lineage (NCBI taxonomy): Eukaryota > Metazoa > Arthropoda > Insecta > Coleoptera > Chrysomelidae > Chrysolina > Chrysolina oricalcia. The sequence goes on along the minus strand of OX101817.2, from coordinate 53,573,033 downwards.
TCAAACTGACACCATGTAAATCAAATAAATTAATTAAAATATGATCTCACAAACTTTGTAAACCCTTAGCATAGGTACCTAATAAAATTTGTGTACAGAAAAGGACATATTTCTAGAAAATTCAAAATTGGCAAGGGTACAATACACAATTAAGATGGATGATTGTGAGGATATAAATAATTATAGAACTTCATGGAAAAATTTAGAGAGATATGGTATTTCATTCACACCTATCATTTACAGAGCAATAAGTATTTTATTAAGAATATCCAAAGTTTTTTCAAATGAACATGTAAGGCCAGCTGAGCTGAGCAACTTTTTCTACTGTCATACCCTACTTTCAATATCTCAACATCGTTTTTAATTACAAATTATTTACACAAATTATTTACACGAAACAAGAGTAAAGAGTTATTCGTGAAAACTCACTCTGAAATATTCATTTGTTCAATCGCGAATAACTCGAAAAATAGGTATTAATGAATACGAAAAAAAAAATGTATAATTTTTTTGCTAGGAATAATTTAGTCTATCGATATCTTCAGTTTCATTGAGTTCATTGATATCCACCCCCGAGAAGAGGTGGCGTCCACCCCTATGGTGAAAGTACACACCAGCACTATACAGAGTGGCCCAACGAAAAGTATGCACCGAGCTTTTATCCTTTTTGTGGAATTGCAAGCAAAAATGCTCGGACACGTGGAGTTTGCTTTTGAGGGGGACACGTTTTAGATATATTTTGTTTGCAACTTGTGCCAGTGAGGGGGTGTCACAACCCTAAAATTTTAAATGGAACGTGACATATCATTTGAACGGGCACATAATTATATTTTCAATGATACCCTATGTGTTGAAATTTACTGAAACAGTTAATGCGAAAACGGCTTCAAGAACATGAACCCGATAATTTTGGTATTAATGAAAAATACAAATAAGTTTTGGTTACTAGGAATTAAAACATTTACAAGTAGTAGTAATTTTCAATATTTGTTACTTGTAATAGAGCTTTGGAAAAAAATAAACAAGCTGTTAAATTGATTTATTAAAACGTTACTTCAACAAGTGTTCAAATTGTGACCCATTTGCTTCCATACAATAATACAGATTGTGTGTATAATCCGTTGGCGAAGATCTTCTACGGACTCGGGCTTTGTAGCAAAAATTTAAGTGTCCCCATAGAAAAAAGTACAAAGGCGATAAATCAGGTGACCTAGCAGGCCATTCCATTGGGCCTCTCCTGCCAATTCACTGTCCGGGGAACCGGATATCTAAAAGTTCTCTTACAGGAACAACATGGTGCGGGGGTGCTCCATCTTGCTGATCAGCATTATGATTTGGGTCATCTTCTATTATTTGTGGGATGAAAGGATCAAGCATGTTTAGGTAGATTTCACCATTTAAATTTCCAGGAATGAAAAGTGGTCCTATGATATGACTTCCTAATGCCACACCAGACGTTTATTTTTTGAGGGGCCTGGGTATGAACCTCACGGAATGAATGTGGGTTACTGTCCTCCCACTAACGGCAATTATGCCTATTCAAATCTCCATTCAAATAAAATGTACACTCATCTGTAAAACAAATGTTAAATAATAAGTGCGGATCTTCACTTGAACGCTGACTCGTTTGTTCACAAAATTGCAGCCTTCGATCAGATTAGTTCGTGTTCTAATTTAATTTTGTACGGATGAAATTTTTACGCTTTTAAAATCCGTATTATGGACGAACGGGAGACCCCTGAGGCAGCTAGTTGACGAGTACTTTGAGTATTATCCAATTGAACATGCCCCAAAACAGCGACTTCCACAGCTTCATTTCTGATGGGGTCCTGCGGCTGGTGTTTCACATTACAAAAAGACCCGATGTCGATAAACTTTCTAACTAACTTGGTAACATACGAGTCATTCATATTTGTATCGGGATGAGTGTCCTTAAACAAGCCAGCTGTACGTCTAGCACAACTATTGTTTTGAAAATACAGTTTCACAATTTCAACTCGTTCTGGAATGGAATAAACCATTTTGTACAGTAAAATTGAAATAACTTCAACAGCAACCACAGTGAATCAATGAAGGGACTACAATAAACGTTTGCCTAAATTATTTTCCTACACATATCTGCAGTTTTTTCCTACACTTATCTGTAGTCGTTTTCGACAAAAACACGCAAAAAATAAATGGGGAATTTAGTTGTGATAAAAAAAAATATCATTGAAATGTTGCTTTCGGTAAAATGAAGTAATTTAGAAATATTGTCGTTATCCTGATTTCTAGTAACCAAAACAGATTTGTATTTTTCATTAATACCAAAATTATCGGGTTAATGTTCTTATAGCCGTTTTCGCATTAAATGTTTCAGTAAATTTCAACAAATAGGGTATCATTGGAAAGATAATTTTGTGCCCGTTCAAATGATATATCACTCGACCCCACGTTCCATTTAAAATTTTAGGGTTGTGACACCTCCTCGCTAGGGGGCTAAAGGCACAAGTTGCAAAATATATCTAAAATGTGTCCCCCTCAAAGGCTCACTTCACGTGACCGAGCATTTTTGCTATGAATTCCAAAAAACGGAGAAAAGCTAGGTGCATACTTTTCGTTGGACCACTCTGTATAACCTCTATTCTTTGAGCCGTTCCCTACTTACAAATTTCACGTCAATCGGTTCAGTCCGAAAGAATTCAGAGCTAAAACCGACAAACACTGGAATATTAGCACATTTAATATACGGGCGAATGGAAAAATTGGCAGTCGCTCATCATATGTTGCAACAAAACCATTCTGGAGAGTTTAGTTGATTAGGATTAGAGAATTCGATCAAAGTTCGAAAATGTTTGAGTATCAGTTGAAAGATCAGAATGAAATCGACAAAGTCCCCCTCAAAAGCTCACTTCACGTGTCCGAACATTTTTGCTATGAATTCCAAAAAAATGAGAAAAGCTAGGTGCATACTTTTCGTTGGACCACTCTGTATAACCTCTCTTCATTGAGCCGTTCCCTACTTACAAATTTCACGTCAATCGGTTCAGTCCGAAAGAATTCAGAGCTAAAACCGACAAATATTGGAATATTAGCACATTCAATATACGGGCGAACGGAAAAATTGGCAGTCGCTCATCATATGTTGCAACAAAACCATTCTGGAGAGTTGAGTTGATTAGGATTAGTTAGAGAATTCGATCAAAGTTCGAAAATTTTTGAGTATTAGTTGAAAGATCAGAATGAAATCGACAAAGTCCCCCTCAAAGGCTCACTTCATGTGTCCGAGCATTTTTGCTATGAATTCCAAAAAAAGGAGAAAAGCTAGGTGCATACTTTTCGTTGGACCACTCTGTATAACCTCTCTTCTTTGAGCCGTTCCCTACTTACAAATTTCACGTCAATCGGTTCAGTCCGAAAGAATTCAGAGCTAAAACCGACAAACATTGGAATATTAGCACATTTAATATACGGGCGAACGGAAAAATTGGCAGTCGCTCATCATATGTTGCAACAAAACCATTCTGGAGAGTTTAGTTGATTAGGATTAGTTAGAGAATTCGATCAAAGTTAGAAAATTTTTGAGTATCAGTTGAAAGATCAGAATGAAATCGACAAATTCCCCCTCAAAGGCTCACTCCACGTGTCCGAGCATTTTTGCTATGAATTCCAAAAAAAGGAGAAAAGCTAGGTGCATACTTTTCGTTGGACCACTCTGTATAACCTCTCTTCTTTGAGCCGTTCCCTACTTACAAATTTCACGTCAATCGGTTCAGTCCGAAAGAATTCAGAGCTAAAACCGACAAACATTGGAATATTAGCACATTTAATATACGGGCGAATGGAAAAATTGGCAGTCGCTCATCATATGTTGCAACAAAACCATTCTGAATAGTTTAGTTGATTATGATTAGTTAGAGAATTCGATCAAAGTTCGAAAATTTTTGAGTATCAGTTGAAAGATCAGAATGAAATCGACAAAGTCGAAGTACGATTTCTCTCCAAATAGTTCTTCTAGTGACTCTAATGTTGTCCGACCTTCCCTTGCACTGACGAGAGGCAAGAACCTCGAAACGTGTCTGCAGGTGGTCATCTCAAGCCATATGAAGGATAATCTTTCTTTAATTACGATAAGCACTTACAATTGGATCCTGTCCGTCAATGTCCGTCGTGGTATTAGCCAGGGAATTGTTTTCTGTCAGATGATTGCCTCATATTTTCCACTTTGTGAGAATATTTGGAGAAAAAGGGTACTTCGACTTTGCCGCTTTCATTTAAATCATTCAAACAGGCAGTTAGCTGACTATGATAGCCTACAAATAAGTAAACATGATAAAAAATGAATAAGGTAGACGGTGCATAACAATTTACTTTATACCTAGTTTGTTGAAATAATCTGCCAGTTATCTGATACCACACATGTCATTAGTATAACAATCAATATAAATATTCGGTGAACAAACACCGAATACTTGTTTAGTATATTGAGGAATAATTATAAAATAATGAGACTATAATTAGCACGCAGGTACCTAGGTAGCTGGTACTGAAAGAACATAAATCAAACAAATTATATAACAAGGTTTATATCTTCCTTCAGAAGATGGACAGTTGTAATTAACTGTGGTGTGGTGTTCAGATAGAACTCCATGTTTAAAAAATTGTTGCTGTTGTTTAAAATTGTTTTTTCCGTTAACTAGCTGTCTTCCCCTTACGAACGGCAGCCCTCAGAATTCGAAACTTGTGGGAGCTAAGGATTAACGAGGGCTATTAGAAAAATGTCTGAAGTCACTGGGGTTTGAATCTTCGACTGGCAGCCAGAGTGATTGAAAAAGATCGGTGCTTTTACCACTCGGCTACCTGGCCTTTCACTCTGAACATATCATTCCATTGACATTTTTCCAGTTGTATACAGTGTGTCCATTTACTGCGTAATTCTTGGATATCTCGAAAGCCATAACCTATAGAGAAATACTTTAAATGAAAAACTTTTTCAGTTAAAAAAGTTGCTTATTTTCAAATTATTGGGTGATTTATAAAAGCGGGACTGCTCAGCGACGAGTTTTTTAAATGGAGCACCCTGTATTTTTTATTCGGAATTTATTCCGCCAAGGTTTACCTCTACATCGCTGTAAAAAAAATTGGAATCGGTTGCGGCGTTGCCTAGTTATAATTGATACACCTATTTTTACCACTATTGAAGGGTCATGTTGAATTGGGCATGGAATATTCATTTATCCAAATTTTTAAAATATTTTTGGCATACAGTAGTAGCAAGGTATCACGTTCACAAATCCAGTAATTTTGCGACATGATCCTTCACAGGGTGCTGAAATTTGCATTTTGAATATTGTAAGATTCTGACGACGTTCATTAGAATTTTTCAAATTGATCACTCTGTATTTTTCTTCACAAATTTATTCCGACATCTTTCACCTTTTAATTGCTAAAACAAAAATCAAAATCGGTTGCGGCGTTGTTAAGTTATGAGTAATTTCCTTATGTTTACTACTATTTCGGGGTAATTTGTACGTCATAGTTCTTTCATTTATTTGTATTGTGGAAATAATGCGTTGATATGGTATAATCAAATTTCTACAAGGACCATCATGTATTTTTTTACAATAGGAACATTTACAGGCTCTCCAAGTTTGAATTTAAAACAAATAGAGTGGGTTTTGACAAATTGATCCAAATACTACTGTCACAGAGATTTTTTGCAGACTATGAATTAATTATTCGAAATACATTTCCATTATTTGTGTAGTGGCCTGTCAAACATCGCATCAATCAAATATACATTGAATTTATTTAAAATTTTGCTGAATTCCTACCCGAAACCCGCGTAGTAGAGGAATATTGTTTGTATTATGTAGAGTTTGCCTCCTTCAAGTTAAATGGAGATTTGGATTGCGGGAATAAAGACTATAAAAGTTGCCCAAATTTTAAAGAATCGTCCTTATTCTCGCATTCCAAATCTCTATTGTTTGTATTGTAGAAGTTGCCAAATAATACATGTTTTATGTCGAGATGTTTTTATTCGAAGTATTCCAAATAATAATGTTTGAGGTTGAGATAAAAGAAAAACAAGTAATAGAGGAATTAAAGCAAATAAAAAACTCATAACAGAAGTTGTTCGAAATGTCTTCCATCCTGATTGATAAAAGCCTCAAGTCGCATTTTAAAATTTTCCCTTACGTTGAACAACATGATCGGTGTTATACTTCGAAAGGCATCCCGAATTCTTTCTTTCATGTCATCAATGGTAGTAGCAGGTATGCGATAAACCATAGATTTCACGTGACCCCATAAAAAAAATCCATACTGGTCAAGTCGGGAGATCTCGCTGGCCATTGGATTGGTCCTCCCCGACCTATCCATTTTTAAGGAAAATATTGTTCAAGATGGTTCCGAACTTCTCTATGATAGTGTGCAGGTGCACCATCCAATTGAAAATACATGTCCTGTTGAATCACCAGTGGAATATGCTGAAGTAAGTTGGGCAGATCACCTTGTAAAAAACGCAAAAATCTCTCCCCGGTTAAATGCTGTTCGAAGAAAAACGGCCCAATAACGTAATCATGGAATATACCTCGCCAAACATTGAGCGACCACTTATGTTGGAAGTTAGAAACTAGAACTGCATGCTGGTTTTGAGTAGCATAATAGTGGAAATCATGACGATTAACGAAACCATTTCTGTGAAATGTTGATTCATCACTGAACAGCACATTTTTGAAAAATGAAGGGTTTTCTCTTATTTTGTTTCGTGTCCATTGACAAAATGTAACTCGTCTTCCAAAATCATTTTCTGTAAGTTCTTGGTGGAGTTGACGATGGTATGGATGGAATTTATGCTTTTTGAGAGACTTCTCTACTAATGATTTCTTAATATCTAAATGTTTACTTATTTCTCTAACACTTAATGTCGGATCCTCAGTTACTGATAAATCCTTTGCAAATTCATTTTCTTCTGTCAAAACAGTTTTTTTCCTTGTAGATTTTTCATAATTTACACTTCCTGTGCGCATATTTCTTGAGGGTGTCGCCTGTGAGGAAAGTTTTGGGCATACATTCTAGAGGCTAACAGACAATTACCATGGCTTTCTCCCAAAGTGTACACCATGCTTATCAATCCTTCTTGAGAATAATTCATTTCAAACACTTAACATCAAACACTTAAAATTTTCGAAACTGAATTAAACGAAAGTGTCAACAAAACGATCAATTTTTTTTCATGGCTAACTGAGAAGGTAGGACGCGCAGAGATACTTGTAGGGAACAATTTTGAAGATTTCCGTGTGTGTGTGTGAATATTTCAGGTATTTTTCAGTGTATAATTGTTCTCCAGTGGGATTTTTGGGAGACTAGATGATAAATAATGGGTTGACGCTCTGAACTAAAGAATTAGGTTCAACTGTTTGAGCAGTGGATGAAGTGCCTTTAGACTACTATTCTGACGGCCTTCAGACCACTGTTTTAAAAACAGAAGTTGCTTCCGACATGTTTGTTTGTTTGTTTCACATAGGTACATATGATTTAAATCATAAGTAAAAAGATTACGGAATATTTCAAATTTGGACTATGCACATATCGCAAAAATACCTGAATGATCTATATAAGATAGTGATAAACATAAAAAAAATTACTCATAACTTGACAACGCCGCAACCGATTTTAATTTTTTTTTTTTTCAACGATAAAAAGGCGAAAGATGTCGGAATAAATTTGTGAAGAAAAATACAGGATAAATGAATAGTCCATGCCTAATTCAACATGACCATTCGATAGTGGTAAAAATAGGTTTATCAATTATAACTTGGCAACGCCGCAATCGGTTTCACTTTTTTTACAGCGATATATAGGTAAACCTTAATGGAATAGATTTCGAATAAAAAATACTGGGTGTTCTATTTAAAAAAACTCGTCTCCGAGTCGTCCAGCTTTTATAAAACACCCATTATTGTTGAAAATATTTTTGAAATGGGTATCTTTAGTAACGGAAGAAATTTGTTTTCAAAGTTTCTCTCTAGTGATAATGGCTTTCGAGATATCGAAGAATTACGCAATAAATGGACACACTGTATATAGTAATTTTCCAGATTAAATTTAGGATGTCTCTAAAACGAATAGAACGAAGAATTTTTTTTTGTTTCCATGGATTCAGGGAAAGAATCCCTTTCATATGATAAATCACTTTCAGACTAATTTAATTGCAAACGTTGTTCCTCTCACAAATGAACGTACTTTTCTTTTTCCTAATTCATCCTATGTATGCATGGTGTCCCAGAATGAAGGGGACAATCTATAATAATAATAACAATACTCCCTCATGAACACTCGAAGAGCGAACCCAAAAGCATAGCTTGTGCGGGTAGAGGACGGCTATTATTACTATTTGCCGATGACAGAATCCTTACTTCATGTTAAGGTTGAAGGTTACCATAAAAATACTCTCTAAGATAAGTATTAAGTGAGTTACAGGGTGTTGAAAGTGCAAAAAAAATTATCCAAAATAGCTCCATAACGCCCCAACTTTTCCTAAAGAAGTTTAGATTGTCATTTGACAGCAGTCAGTTTAACATTTTAATAAAAATAAAGTGTTTGTAACTTCAAACAGGGGCGTACAGCAGATGGTTACCCCTAATCGCCCCTACCCAATTTTCACGCCACTGGACTAATTTAGGTAGATAGATATATTTATTACCTCGCTTGCCATTTTTACAAATATGAGGTTCGTCCAATAAAAAGAAAAAATTACACAAATTAAAAATATCAAAATCACAGTAGTTAAAATAAAAGATGAAAATGTAAGGGCTGCGTCTTCCCTAGCTCACACATGTCTCTCGAATACTTCTGAGGGTTGCGCGTAGGGGTGCAATTGGTTGACGGAAATAATAATATTTTAACAATAATACAGGTTGAATTATGCAAAAATTCCGTAATTGTATAGAAAACATTTTTGTATATTTGTATATTTTTTAGTTCTAATTTGAATATTTTGAGAGACAGAGTTTTCAAGTCTCTCGCCAAGTAAGTTATATAAATGTAAACCAGCACAATTTGGTGATTTACTGTTTTTTTTTCCTTTGTGTTTTGGCATCAACTGCGATAATCATTAGCCATGTGTTATGGGTAGGCCTTGTTACTAACTCCATACGCCTCCTTAGGAGCAGCACTGTTAATTGGAACGCAACAGTGAATCGTTCAGGACTCACCCCAGCTGAGCCACGAGATTTTAATTATTTAATAGGTCAAATTAAATTTAAAAATCCCAGCCGCAACTGGGGCTCGAACTCCGGACCTTTCGACTCAGAGTCGAACGCTCTAACCACTGCGCCACGCCCCGACATAATTTCATTTGCTGTATTGTTGAAACATTTATTGTTTTAAATTTTTCTTTCCGTTAACCAGTTGTCGTCCCCTTACGAACGGCAGCACTCAGAAGTCGAAACTTGTGCGAGCCAAGGATTAAAGAGGTCTTACCTTTTAACTTACAATTCCTAGCACTCTCTCGGGCCGTCAGAAAAATTCCTGCTGTTGCTAGGGTTTGAACCTTCGACTGGCAGCCAAAGTGAGACATCGTTGCTTTAACCACTCGACTACCTGTCCCCGCAAATATGATATATTGTTTAATTTTGTATTGTATATATTTGAGTGGCTTCGCTTATAATAAGCATATACATCTGAATACTTCATGAAGATGTCGATGTTTTTATGAATATTTCTTCATATTCAACCATCCCAATTCTCTGAGTTTGTGTTACCCTATCATACTTTCTAATCCCTGTTATGAATCTGACACAAGAGATTTGAACTCGCTGGATTCTGTTCATCGTATCCTGATCTGAACAAGGGCCATAAACAGGCGCACAAAAAGAGAGTTGTGAAAGTACTAGGGTTTCATACAAAATCTTTTTCGTATCCCTACACAAACTATGTCTGTGAGGATATAGTAATCTCAAAGCAGCATATGAACGTCGTACACAGCTAGTGATACGAAATCTCAATGATTTATCTATTACTAATCCGAGATTTTTCACACTATCAGCAAATTTCAGAAGTGGTCCGTTGAAATTGATTTGAAGCGATTGAGTCAGTTCTTCAGAGTTTTTCCCAAATAAAATAACAGTTGATCTGTTTGCATTGGGTTTGAGAGAGTGATTGGCTGATATTTCTGAAATATTTTTAAGGTCATTATTGATTTTGAATTCTGCTATTACCTCGTCGCTAGGAAAAAATTAGTGATATATCTGTGTATTATCTGCGTACATGTGAATATTGCAGTAGTCTAAAAATTTAGGTAACTGGCTGGTATATATCGTGAACAGCAGAGGACCAAGAATTGATCCTTGTGGCACACCACTTCTGATTGTTCTACAGCTTGACAACTCATCTTCGATTCTAACTACTTCAGAGTGACCGGTTAGGTATGATTGAAATAATTGCAAACTTTCTGGACATATACCACAGGATTTCAAAATTGATAGCATGATGTCGTGCCTGATTGTATCAAAGGCCTTACTAAAGTCTAGGAGCACGAGCGCTGTACAATAACCTTCATCATTTGCTTGTACAATATCATCGATTATGTTGAGTAACGCAGTTGTGCAGCTGTGATTAGGGCGGAAACCAGACTGGGTGGAAGGTAAAATATTATTTGTATTCAAGTATACTCTCAGTTGGGTTTCAATGATTTTTTCCATCACCTTGGATAGGCCTGGAAGTATACTTATAGGTCTAAGATCATTTAATGCCTGAGGATTATTTATTTTAGGAATTGGTAAAATCAAGGCTTTCTTCCAACTAGTAGGAAATATGCCACTTAGCAATATAGTATTGAAAATATTTACAAGGTAGGTATGGTAATATATGTGGCACTAACAGCTTTATCAAGCTAATTGAAAGCCCATCAGAACCAGCGGAGGTATTTTTTATTTTAGATAAACTTTCAACCACCTCTTCTGATACAAGGCTGAATTGAAATCCAGAATTACAAATTTTGTGCTCTGCGTGGCATTCCGTAATATTATCATTACCTTTGCTTTGAGGAATACTGTCGATGACAAAGTTGTTTATTATTTTCGAATTTTGGAGCAGCTTGGGCAAATCCTGTTTATTGTTACTATTAATGTTAAGTGTTTTTAATTCTTTCCATAGTTCTTTAGAAGTTTTATTATGAGAAATTAAATTGAAATATTGTTTTTTCTGTTCGGATATCATTCGGTTTACTTGATTTCGTAAAAATTTGTACCTGTTCCAAAATGCAGCCAATTTAGTCTTTTTGAATTTGGATTTAGCTTTATCCCTTTCAGACATTATTTGCTTAATTTCATCAGTTAACCATGGAGCTTTTTTTTTGTTATCCTAACACTGCTTGTTGAATAAGTGCAATAATTTCTCATTGAAGACGGTCAGTTTTGTGTCAATGTTCTCAGTGAAAAAAATTTGATGGAGAGGAAGCGTACTGAAATCATGATGAATTGATTAATATTGATTTTTTTTAAGTCACGATATGTATATATCTTCGGTTCAGACTTTGGCTTGGTACAGCTCATTTTGCAAGAGATCAGCTCATGGTCTGACAGATCTACTTCACCCACAGAGGTTGCGATTATTAAGTTACGATCGTCACATATAAGTAGATCAATAAGGGTCATTCCTGTGGCCGTAATACGAGTTGCTTCTTTTACCAATTTGTGGCGAAGCTGCGGGCGATGCCGGACCTGATCAATCACGTAATCAGCGAATGACCTCGAATGACTGTCGATGCGCTTGCACCGAAAAGAATCTGGACGATTCGAGAATTACTCGAAATTTCTAGGAAGATGAATCGTGTATATAAACAGAACCACACAGACAGTCGGACAGTCAGTGAAGTGAAAGTCGAATATAAATACCTAGTTCCGTGATGTTATGTAAATTACAGTATTGTGTTATTGAATCATTGTATTTCGTAAAATAAATTATTTTTAAGTGAATTTGACTATAAATATATTATAAATTGATGCATTTCAGTTGAATCCAACATAGACAAAATGTATTTAGTTGATGGAGAATCAGTATCAAACATATTGATGTTCATGTCACCTAAACACAAAATTTTCTCTGCATGTAGCTTACAGACAGAAAATGTTTCCTCTAACTCATCTACAAATGTTTTATAATTGGTGCTATAAGTTACCACTGCATAAGAAACTCCATTAATTGAAAGTGAAATCCACAGTTGTTCAATATTCAAAGAAACATCTAGTACCGAAAATTTTAGTTTATTAGTAATGTACAATATTACACTACCCCCTCTAGAATCTCTATCATTTCTTACCACATTATATCCAGGAATCCTGATTGACTTGTCACTAACAGAATTATTCAACCAGGTCTCACTCAATGCTATTACATCATAATTATGTGAAACAATATAGTTTTTGAAGTCAACAAATTTAGGTACCAGTGATCCTATATTCAGATGAGCCACCTCCATGACATTCATATTCAGAATTATCTTTCAATTAATCAGTAAAACAAAATCCTATAAACAAAGTCTTATATTCGGGAAAAGTTTAGCAAAACTATATAATCAAATTCAAATACAAGATACATCCACTTAAAGGAGTACTAATAATAATTATTCATGATTTTTTCTACATCGATTGGACTCTTAGCAAAAATGGTTCCAATTACGGACCAGACATTTTTGTAACCAAATTTTTCTGACGCCCCTTTCATAATGTTCAAACGATATGCAGTGAGATCTTCTCTGAGTATAATACCAGTGCCTTTGAGCATCATTTTCTTATTATAAACTGACGTTTTGATATTATTGTCGTTGAAAACAATAACAATATAACGTGGGCGGCTTCCAGTATTCTTTCCAACCCTGTACACAGCACAAATGTCTGACTCCGAAATATTTAGTTTCATTTTATTCTTGAATAAATCGAGGCATACTTCCAGAGTTTTTTCATGATCAGTTTCTTGTACCTTCATTATTCTCACGTTATTCTTTTTTGTTTGTTGCTGAATGTTGTCTAGTTTTTGTTCGAATTTCTTCTGGTCTGCGATAGTCCCACTCTACTGAATTGTGACGTTTGTAGACTTTAAACTTTCGATTTCAGATTCCAATTGCGCAATTTTATCATCATATTCTTTGAATTTACTTGCTAGGCTCGATGCTACTGAGTTTACAATTATTTCAGTTATAGCTTTGGCAACATTTTGGTTATTGGGGGCTTCGATTAGAGTTTGTTCAAAATCTGCTTGCGTTTGTCTCGTAGACGTCAAGATGTGATTTAGCTTTTTCACAGAAGGTCACAGGTGATTTGTATTATTCAGTATGACTGTAAGAATAATTATAATGGTGTGAGAACTTACAAATTTGGCTGTATTTATTGGAGACCCTCATGCACGTGCTTGTTTCATATCGAGCGCCTATACTATAAATGTTTATAACAAATTAATAAACGACAGTTGCGAGTCGAAAACATAACAGAATATTACTACGGAGTGTCTTCCATGTGATGGCACAGTCGGTTTCCTACTAGTATTTTTGTTAGGAAAAAAAGCTCTATTGATTGGCATAACTGCATTCGTGTGGAAATGTTCACTCCATTTTAGCAATCGTCCTCTGATACTAAAATGTTCCAACTTGGTTAGACTTGGGAGACTTTATCGAATGCTTTGCAGAAATCTAAATAGAAGACATCAACAAGTTCTGATTCGTTCAGTGATTGGGAAATAAAGCCTACTGCCAGTATCAAATTTGTTGTTACGGATCGTCCTCGTGAAAACCCATGTTGGTTATTTGGGATGGTTTAGGAATTTTAATATTTCAGTGAATATAATTCGTTCTAGAACTCTTTTAGGAACACAACTTGTATTTACTGGACGATATTCCACTACAACCAATTGAAATGAAACCATATAAATAAAATGGTCGAATGGAGTTTGAAACTTCCATCCACCATTTATATACATAGTCTTAAGTTGACGAATTGTAAAAACCTAGTCCTTATTCAGGAATTTATTGTTTTCGAATTTGTTCGTCACTTCACTTATTACACACTGTATAAATAGATAAGTTATGCAACTGCAATCGATTTGAATGAATATTTTTAGTAAACTGTGACATGTAGGACGAGGTATCGTTACTGCAAGGTCGAATACGCCAGGATGTGGCGCAAATGCAGCTGACTAATTAATAACTTTATTCATTAGATGCATCAGTTTGTTGACCCTAGTTCTGTAAATACCCGTCAGTTGCTCAGCTCGTAGGTGGAAAACAAGATTCATATTTGTTTGTGGTTCTATTAATGTTCAAATGATGGAAGCTGTTTTTTGACTTTCATAATTTTACGATCAATTCAAAAACAAAATTCCTTCGATGTTTCTATTTTTACATTTCAATTAATATCGGAAAACATTTCTTTGTAGTTATTGTTGCTACGAGAAAATTAAATTATTATTCCTGAACACTTTTCGAAATTATGTTTATAAATGGAGAAGTGGATTCAGCTGGTGTTGATTCGAGAAAAACACGTTATCAATCAGCTGTCCGCTGTCTGGCCACTCATCAGTGTTGGTGCTATGACCTTTCAGCAATCAACTTTGATTGAATTCTGGCACGCGCAAAAACTGCTGCATCTTAAAGGTCGCGATTGAAACTGACCCCAGCTCGTTATCGCTTGAACATTTCTGGTTTTGATTAAACGGCGATTTAATAATGATAATGGGGAAGGAGTAGGAGCTGGGAATATTTTTTAGGGAATTCGCTGATTTCCTAAATTTTAAAATGTGTGTCATTGACATCTTCATATCTCAAATGTATCGAAATATACAGGGTGGGTCACGGTCGATGGTACCTTAGACGTTTCCGGAGAACGGGGCATAGGATCATTCTGAAAATTTGGTTTCTCAAGTAGTTGCTCTTGGTCTATCGATCTAAATTATTTTCAGCAATGCAGCGTTGCCGCTTATACCAGAAAGTAGCAGCATCTTTGTTATTTCAAATGGGTCACCCTGTATATTACTGCATTTTTGAACTTGTCATTCCTTCCTGATTATTTCTGCCTCATACTCCCCTATACCTATCTCTAACGGTTTTTGAGATATTGGTTATTTTCCATATTTTTTATCCAAACATAGCTCGAATTGAATATTTATTTCTGCGGTATTTGGATTCTTAGGAAGTGCAATTTTGTGTTTAGTTCATCAAGATCATGTACATTGATTCTGTATAGAGAAGTTTGTTCTGCGTTATACAGGGTCGTTCAAAATTCATGATCTTACTGCAAGATACGAAAAGGGTTGAAAGTGCGTTTTTTTAAATGGAACATCCTGTATATTATTAAATATCCTGAAATATGAATAAATTCCCTTCGAATTGATATATCATGTTCCTATTCCTATACCTAAATAGCCAGAATTCCGAGATAATAGCAATTTTCACTTGTAATCTCCCAAGTGCTTGAATTATTGCCGGAAATTTTTCGAGTACATGAATTTTCAAAGAAAATACGATATAAATTTACGGCAATTAATTCAAGCACGATGGTGATTCGGTAAGAAAATTTCACACCGAGAAATGAAAATCATTCAACAATTCATAAGAAATAACTAACGATGGTTTCACCTGAACTATTTATAACCACTGAAATATTGATATGTAAAATACTTAACAAAATTTTCATCAATTGTTTAAATTTGGAACAAAAAAAATGATTGAACCATCGACCTAGCGCAACACTACCGCTGAGCTACGGGACTTGTGATGAAAACTTGTGACAAATGGTGTATTGAACTTCTTCTGAAATATGATTTCAGAATTGACAATTTCTTCAATAATCGCGGAGAAAATATTTTCAGACACATTCCAAATATCTAGTTAATACATAATTATCTCCTTTCATATGAAAACTAGACCTCTATTTGTACATTAAAGCAAATTATCAATTTGTCACATGTCAAATGTTTGACAGATAAATTTCCACCTATTAATTTCGCCCACGGTACCCAGGAGTATAAAAATTTCCGGAACTTTTTAGGGTTGCCATGGTATCTAAACAAGAACGAATTTTTTGATTGACTACAAAAGTGAGGTGTGAAATTTTAAAATTTTTCAAAATTTAACAATTAGTGCACTATTAATAATACCGTTGTGTGTTTCTTAACGAAAGTGACTCAAAAATAATTGAAATGGAGGGAAATAACTATTCAAACGAAGTTCTGATGAAGTTGTTTATTCTTCTTAGAAAATGTGAGGGAATTATAGCAAAAACGTGCAGAAAATTCAATGAAACGTACCCTGATTTAAAACCAATGAACAAAAGGAAGAAGTTTGTACGATTACAACATAATTTCAATCCACGAAAAGAACATAACTTTTTTATTTTTTTTTTGTTCCAAATTTAAACACATTTATTGATGAAAATTTTGTTAAGTATTTTACATATCAATATTTCAGTGGTTATAAATAGTTCAGGTGAAACCATCGTTAGTTATTTGTTTTGAATTGTTGGATGATTTTCATTTCTCGGTGTGAAATTTTCTTACCGAATCCCCCTCGTGCTTGAATTAATTGCCGTAAATTTATCTCGTACATGAATCTTCAAAGAAAATTCATGTACTCAAAAAATTTCTGGAAATAATTCAAGCACTTGGGAGATTACAAGTGAAAATTGCTATTATCTCGGAATTCTGGCTATTTAGGTATAGGAACATGATATATCAATTCGAAGAGAATTTAGTCGTCTTTCAGGATAGTTCATAATATACAGGATGTTCCATTTAAAAAAGCGCATTTTCAACCCTTTTCGTATCTAGCAGTAAGATCATGAATTTTGAACGACCCTGTATAACGCAGAAGAAACTTCTCTATACAGAATCAATGTACATGATCTTGATGAACTAAGCTCAAAATTGCAACTTCCTAAGAATCCAAATACCGCAGAAATAAACATTCAATTCGAGCTATGTTTTGGATAAAAAATATGGAAAATAACCAATATCTCAAAAACCGTTAGAGATAGGTATAGGGGAGTATGAGGCAGAAATAATCAGAAAAGAATGATAAGTTCAAAAATGCGGTAATATACAGGGTGGCCCATTTGACATAACAAAGATGCTGCTACTTTCTGGTATAAGCGGCAACGCTGCATTGCTAAAAATATTATAGATCGATAGACCAAGAGCAACTACTTGAGAAACCAAATTTTCAGAATGATCCTATGTCCCGTTCTCCGTAAACGTCTAAGGTGACCCACCCTGTATATTTGTTTAATTTTCACATATCGTTTTTCGCCTGTATTTAGTTATGAAAATTCGGATTTCAGAAGTGTTCGTTCTCCCACAGTCATTCTACATCACTGACACAATCCGACAACGTTGGAATCGTGGAGGCATTTGTCGATTGACTGTTGTCAAGTCACTAATGTCATTTAATGTACGATCTGTCAGAGCTCTTACTGTTGATGAAAAAGGCTGCTGATATTATATTTACTATAGATTCTTGAATAACCGTTCACCGATATGGGACTCTTTTTATCGGTTCGACGGAGCAACCAGTATGAAAAAGTGGCAGCAAAAATTACCAAAATCTGTATGTTGTATGTCGAAAACGGAAATAATCCGAAACTTACCTTGGGATGCTACACAACATTCAAGTCACAATTTTTTATTTCATCATTACTGTCGTCAATAGCTACAGCAAAGTATGGTTTGCTTAATAATAATAATAATGAGGCTCTTTATTGGGTATGAAAAATACAACGAAAACTACAGTGGGACACCATAGTTTTTGTGCTTCGTACTTTGTGCTCTGGAACTATTCGGCACTTGATACAAATAGAACCTTACCTTTTCAGCTGCATATAAACCACAACATCATCATCATAGCCTGATCAAGCAGCCCTATAAAGGATATTCATGCCATCAGAATGAATTCCGAATAAACAGAACTTTCTTCAACGTTTTCATACCTTTCATCTCCACTCTCGAATAGTTTGGATTGCGAGATAAAAATGCGTGAATCATTATATAATTTACGGGTGGCAAATTTCCACTGCTAGTTTTAAAAAAGTTTTTCTCCATTTTCACAAGTTGTAAAAGTGATCTTCCAATAACAATTTCACGACAAGAACAACATAAACAATGTCAGCAAATGTCAGCGGTTCCATTGTTGTCAGATTCATATCAGTACCATCAACTTAGGTCAACAAAAAATACTAGAATCTAGTGAAGACATTCTACGTCACAAGAGTATACATATTCTAATTTTTCCTATGTTTCAAAGGCTCTAATTCTTTTATAACTGAATGTTGAGTTGAATCTTTCACAAGGTGGGGAGCTAATGCAAAATGGTTTCAAAAAATAACATTTATTTCGATTTTGGAGTTTTAGGAAAATAGCGAATTGGGTGTCTTTTCGAATGTTAAACAAAATTAAATCGGCTGAAACTTTATATTAGAATATATTCTTGATATAATTTGAAATGTTTTCAGCACTGTTTTTGTATTCCTTAAGTATGTTGGAGGATTGAATGGTTTTACAAAACACAGTACGAAAGAGAGTGAGGAGAGAGATATTTAGCCGCGATTTATTGACCACTAGAGTTTACATCTACTAGTAGAAGAAGTAGAGTATCATAAAAACGCAATTTCGGGGTTTCCAATAGAAGTCAGATAATTCTAAAATTTCCTAAATTTCTGTAAAAAGTTTGAAACTCATAGTTTTCATTATTATAAATGATACATTCAATATGAATAATTTGCTTTCATTAACAACTACCACAGCCGAAATAGACAATGGAAGAAGGCGCGAGTAGTATTATATCTATTCGAGGATTAGATCTAGGCGGGAATATTTCAAGTGCAATAAACTTATCATATATGCGAATTCCTTGAATAATTTTTACTAAGGAAGCTTTTTCAGAATGTAAAAATCATTATGAAGAAGTGATTCCTAAACCTTCACACCTTCCACTTTCGAGGCAGCTTTGAGTGAAGTATCGAATAAGCCGGAATTATCTTTAAAAAATGATAGCATATTTGTAGGTTGGGAACAAGTAGGAACTGAAAAATATTTCTTTGATATTTATCTGGATAATTTTCTCAATTCATCATACATAAATCGATTTGACACAATGTTTCTATATCATCCCACTGATGTTTTTGAACTTTCGCTACTTTCATCAGGGTCATCATCTACTTTTTTGGTATCCATTTGTATATTTGTTTAGGATATGATTTTAAAATGAAGGTTTAACAGAGGTTTTCAATGATTGAGAATCAATGTGAACCCACCTTCTGCATTATATAAATAAAAGTCGTTGTACAACCTGTACGTATTTGAAAATTCCCATCTATAACTTTACTCAGTCCATATAACACTCATATTCATTTTAACTAGAGGTTGTTCACTACCAAAATCGTTTTAATATGTGTAAATGAAGTTTTTTTAGCTTCAAAATACAACCAAACTGAAATGTACAGAAATGAAAGTCCATAATATGTTTCAAACTACTTTCAATGTCAATAGTGTCAATTTCTGCTACGATTTAGGAATTTTCATTTTTCAACCAATTGTCTACTTTTGCTACCCTCAAATTTGATCGTAGCGAAAGTAGAGAAAGTAGATATATTTGGTGTCAAAAAAACAGATGTGTCAAATTCTACTTCTACGAGAAGAGCATTTCTGCCTACAATAAAATGCACCAATTGTTTTGCAAGTATTCCTGTATGAGAGCTAAAACATCAGGCAAATGGTATCTTTGTTCATTTATTTCTCCAAAGAGGCAAGATATTCTAATAAAGAGATTTGAGATTTATTTTGTAGGCAAGCGTTTTTATAGAGTGCGGCTCATTTATGTTTGGAACCGATAGGTTTACCAAATTAATACTCGGCACACATTAATGGCTACACCATGTTTTCATTTTGGTGACAAAATCATCGTTATGGCTACAATGATAGTTTGAAAAATGAAACAGTTGACAGCTGCCAGTTGAAATATCATCAAAGCAATCAAAACATTTGGTTTATACGCACATTAAACCCTAAAAATTAAAACAGACAATAATTCGAAGACACTCTTTATGAACCTTCTCAACTCAGACATACATATGAAGTACTTACGAAAATTCGTTTGAAGACAACATTGAATGTCAAAGTGAGTAGGATTTATTTTCTTTTGAAGAAATTCTTATTCACCTTTAATAATTTTTGGTTCGACACTTGCAAAGCGTAAAACATATGACACTTTTCTAGTAAGCAGAAATACAAGTGCTAAGTTCTCTGAAAACCAAACAGGACCACAACGTATGCAGTTTCAATGAGAACAAATCGAAATTAGAAAAGTTATGATTTATTCTGAACTTAATTATTCTCATCGTAGTGACAACTTGTAAAATGTGAATTGATCATTAAACGTGGTTTTTGAATAGAAATTACCATGGGAACGTTGATAAGGTTTCTATGAATGACGTTAGACAACCAACTATGAACATATATGTATGTTGTGTTAAGGCTCACTGAAAGTAGGTCACCACAGGGTGAAGTCTACCTTGCTCCTTGCTCTAAAGCTTTCTAAAAATTAACAAAATAAAGTAGCGAAAATTTATATGCTACAATATTTCGCTAACCCGAATGACCTTCAGAAGTGCTTCTTCCATCTCCTATGTTGGTATGAGACTGACTTGGCGCTGATCGTTAGTTATGTTAATGTATCAGTAGTGGGATTCGTGGGATTCATAAATCACAGTTTATATAGTTCATATACATTATCAGTACTGGCTTACTTTCTTCCATTCCATTTGAGTTACATGAATTTTTAACCACAACTGGTATTGACATAATAGTATAATGAACTTTGAAACACTCCACGTCTATTTCTTGCTGATTTGCTAAATAAAATCAGTTGTTCAAATGGATTTCATGAGGATTCAATCAAATGCTGATGAATAGTCACTAATCACTTTTTCCCTAATTGCAGTTTGAGGTATAAATCGTCGAGTCAAGCAACTACAAAAACAACTTAAAATGCATTGACGTTTTCCAGGTGTACCTATTTAAATAATAGACTATATCAGTTGTTTGAACAAATTTAGATATTCACACTTATGCACATAAACCTGCTATAATTAAAGCAGACTTGTTTTTCTCTTCCTTGTTTTTCGTGTGGATATCCAGCGGCCGAATTGTGATTTGGTTGGGCTGTATAGAAGCTTGAGGTTTTTGTACCTATGCACGGAACATTTTGAATCCAATCCTCATCATTCACATCTCGTAAACTATAGCGGTCAGATATATTCAACAAAGGGTTGCTTAATATTAGGCACTGACAAGATCGACAACAAATCACTTTTTGCCTAAATTACATGCTCTACTACTTATCTGAGTATTCAGCACACTCATTGGAATTTATCTACTCTGAAATATTTATATGCTACTTATTTTGGATTTGATGACAAACATATTTCTTGAAAATTAATGACTAATGACTTCATTGTGAAGAAGATAAACCACCACTGAGAAAGAAAGTCTCTATGAATCATTATTTTTTCAATATTTTTTTAATGATTTTCGACTTTCTCTTCATTATTTTTATAACAAAGAGTAGTTTATGTTAAATTATTCATAATAAAATATTTGAATCCATAATTACAAAATTAATTTATTAATATCTGTTTTATTCTTTTTTACAACTATTGAAAATATTGAGAAAATTATGATTCAGAGAGATTTGTTGTCGGTTTTTCTCAGGATTAAGTGGTTTAACGATCAATAAACCACCAGGTTACATAGACTATTTGAAAGTAGATATTTCAACAATTAAAATGGTCCCTCAAAGGCATTTGATATACAAAAAAACACCAAGACAACTGTTCGTGGAAGATAAGGGTATTTTTTTCGAAAAATGTAAATAACTATGAAACTAGTAGTCTTCTGAATTGCGAAAAAATCATGCTTATTCGATACCAAAAAAACACATTCTTACAAAATCTCATGTAAATTAAATCATTTATACGGGAGAAAAAAAATTAAATATTGAAAAATTGGCGTTTTGCCATTTTGACGATTAATTTGAGAGTATGTCCAAAAGTGTTGAATATAAAAGTTTTCGACTTTTTCATTGAACATTTTCCGCTAAGAGGTCACGTTTCGCTGCAAATCTCAAAAACAGTATGCAACCCCTGAACTGCATCCCCACATCACCATTTTGAGTGTTTAGTGTTTAAATATTTTTTTTCCCAAAGTTGGAACCTCGACAACATTTTCCACCTGGACCTTGCCATTTACTTTTTTTTATTTTAAACGTTTAAAATCCATTTTAGCACCAGCCTACAAAGGATTTCTCATGATTGAACCTTTTGAAGAAAAATAGATTTTGTTATCAAACTGAAAATAATTTTGTTTGAGACAAAATGACAAAATGTCTATGTTCTTCGGTTTCTATTGGCACAGTATAAACTAGGGCCTTCAAGTGACCTCACAAAAAAATCAATTGGATTCGTATCCGGAGACCTCGGAGGCCAGATTTGATTTGTAACTTCAGCGCCTCGATCAATCCATCTGTTTCTAAATCGTTGATTTGAAAATGCACGAAATATTGAATTGAAATGCGCTGGCGCCCCATCATGCATAATAGTATATTCTTCAAGGAGCGTATAATTATAGCTATTATTCTAGTGGATAAAAATTCCGAAACGATGCCAAGCTGTGACAAAAGTTCAATCAAGCAAAGCGTTCTTGAGAAATTTGTTAAACCACTCCGTGGATTCTGAAAATTCTGAACCTGTGATTGGCCGAGTGCCGTTGAATAATGAGTTAGGATCCACGATGTCTTGGAATCATCTTCATTCTTCAATTAAAAATCAATATGTAATGAACGTAGAATACAATAGTCGTAGAGAAACCATATTCTTTGTTTCAGTAGAAGTGGAATATATTCAAGTAGTTCAGGAAAAATATTTTCGAGGAAATCATGATAAGAGTCCCTGGAAAAAAGTGGGGACCAATCAAATAATCCCCAACAATACCAATCCACACATTCAATGAAACCTCTACTTGAACTAATGTGTGAGGGTTTTCGCAATACCACATGATTATTACGAAAGTTCATTATGTCGTTCATTATCTCATTGGCAAAATGTTACAATGGGAAGGAAATCTCAGTGCAACGATGCTTGGACACGCTGTATGTGATAAGGATACAACTGATTTTGTTTGAGACATAACCAACCTGATTTGTGATGTACGTCCAGATTTTGCGCAATTTTATTTAAATCGGAAAAAAAATCAAAATAATTATGTAAAAAAAGCAAGAATCATTTTTTGACATCATTCAAGTGTTGAAGACCATTTAATGAAAGGAGGAAAATGCGTATCATTTCCGATATTTACTACTTAGGACCATGGAAATAACTCAAATGCTTCAATTATTTCAAATCCAAATATTACGGAAAGGGTTGCTCGCAGCGACCTCTACCTAAAACATCTCTCTTAAACACAAAAATTTTGGGAAAATCTGTTTTTCCACTTGAAAACGTGATACAGGTAGTTACCTGCGTACAAAAAAGTTATGATATTTCAAATGACGAAAAAAACATGCAGGTGGCGCCACCTCCACGAAAGATACAAACTAACATCAAATTTGATATGGCTATTGAAAAATTCTCCCAGATACCAAAATTAACTAAAATATCACAATTATTTTGGATTTTATTCACAAAAAACAAAAATGAAAATTCAGGTTGCGCACTCTGTATCTCAGAAACGAACAACTTGCGGATATATGTTTATAGGAACTTTTCTTCTTTTTTTGACGTCCTGAATTTTTTCTACACGTACTTAAGGAACATTCTGTATAATTCAAATTCTGAACGGTAAATGATTATAAATACCCAGCCTTTTTTTGGAACATTTTCTTATAACTAAGGTGACGGTGCACTCAAATCTAAATGTTGCTCCAGATGGTTATCAATCTCCCATCTAACAAATCACCGAAACAACTATCAGGATTATAAAAAGCAACCTAAAACCCGGAACATTTGCTTGCATGCACAATAAATCGTGCCGCTCATCAATTTATAAAACTTTATAAATTTAATATGAATAGTAAACTGGGTAATTTCGTTTTCATTTGAAGAGAACTAAAAAAAAATTATCACAGTGCATCCCTGGTGGGGATCGAACCCACGACCTTTGGATTAGAAGTCCAACGCGCTATCCGCTGCGCTACAGGGACTGATGAAAAATACTGTCGAAAAAGCGTATGAATGCCGACGTTCCAAATAAATAGCTAATACGGGAACCTTTAAGCTAATAACTCATTTTTTGTTTATGAACGTTACAAAATCATCGCAAGTACTGAAACATTATTGAATCTAAAATATTCATTAGTGAGCTTATTGTGAAGTCATAGTGGCTTGTTCGATTGTCGATAGGCATTTTTTTTTATCTTTGTACCAATGTGAATGTGGGTTTGACGTGTTGAAAGCCGGCGATTATACCAAATCTAGTTGATCTTTATGCTTGTGAATTCTAAGTTATTTACCTCCAACCGTTGCTGGCATAGTAATTTACGAATCGTTCAAATTCGGGACCTAGATATTATTCAAAGCAAGGGTTTAAAAAGGAATGTCGAATAATTTTTTGTATTCTGAAGGACTACCTACTTTTAGAAAAAATGTGCACACGTTGTCCCACATCAACTCTGATACACTCTGGGCACTTGAGCATATAAGCTAATAAAAATTTGAACTGTTTTCTTTATTTGCAATCGAATCAAAAATAGTTTTATTGCATACCTAGTTACTGCTAAATTCACAATATCAAGTAAAACATTAATATACCGGATGTCCGCGGAAGGTGGTTCGCCCCTATAAATTTTTCGTTTATCAAGAAAATGGAATGAAATTCAGAGGATCTGCATAAGATATAAAACTGCGTTTTTTATAGGTAACTAACTCAAGTTCATGCAACTTCCGTTTATTTTTTGTTTTGTGCTATGGATACGCTCAAGTCACTAAAATATTGGGAAAAATATAACTTCACTGTTTTTGGTCAAAGTGAATGTGCATGTAAAATTCAACATTCAAATATTTCAAAATATTGAGGACCTTCAACACAGTATTTATTGTTAGAGAGTTCGGAAGATTAAGTAGGAGGGAAATTAATCGTGCAGTGAATAATATTCGAAGAAGGGCACAGTTGTGTTATCATAAACAAGGCAAGCATTTTGAGCATTTGCTGTAATTTACTTTTGTCTTTACCTTTTAGTTAATTATTGTTATTTGTTCAAAGTTCTATATTCATTGAAAAGGACACAATGTATAATTTACCTCATACACATCTCATTTATCAAATTTTCATTGTTGATTTTGTCTCCGTATTTTTTGCTCGGCTTTTCAAATGAACCAATCTCGGTGAGATTTTGATCCAATAACTTGAACATAGTTCAATGTGGTTGTCATCTTTCGGTATACAAGTTTAAATACATTTCCGTTGTGCTAACACTGTTTCTATGGTATTTGTAATAAATTTGTATCATATCTCTTTTTTCTCTTCATTCGTGACAGCCATTTTTCGCCAAAAATTCAATGGGCCGTGGTGGCCGTGGTGGTAGAACGTTCGCCTTTGGAGCGAAGGGTCGAGGGTTCAAAGCCTCTCATGATCATCGGTCTCGTGCATGGCATCACACGTTAAAAGGTAAGGGCTAGCTCACACAAGTCACTCGAAGACTTCCGAGGGTTGCTCGAAGGGGTGCAATCGGTTGACGTAAATAACAATTTTATAACAAAATGTCATTGAGTGTAACAAATTGAAAGTCAAATATAGAAACATCAAAGTCAAAGCCTATTTATAAGAATTAATTTTTTTCAAAATCTGGTTTTATTCAAAACAGAAAGAATCCAATGTAGCGACCATAAGAAAAAATAAAGTTGATGATGGTGGCCGGAAGACGAAACGTTGGATAGCAAATCTGAACACACCATTATGTAGCAGGGAAAAAGTGGCAACGTGGAAGTGCAATTAATTTTCGAATCCTTCGAAAAAATAAAGCCAGAAAGAATAAAAACCATCTTCTGAAATTTCTGTTTTTTCCGGATATCTCCGGATATACTCGGAATTTCAGAACTTTCTCCACGGCATATTGTTAGTCAGGTAAATGCGCAACTTTGCCCCAATTTAACCATCTTCGAATTTCTCATACGAGCTATGGATGGTTACTCTTTCAGTCGCCTCTTATACGTCTATTCTTAGTCCGGCCACCATACGGACTATTAACAAAAAATGTCCTTCTTAAATGGATTTTCCCATATCTGGAGGAAAATTTGATCAGTACTTCAATTTATTCATCATGAATATCACAAACTAGCTCTGAATGCCTCCCAAGGATTTTTCTATTATCAATACACACAGTTTTGATTCAATGCGAAAGAATATAATGAGAGCATGTAGTATATTTTGCATGTCGACTTCGGGTTCAGGTAAACTTACTGTTGTTTTTCAACATTCTATTTCCTGAAAGCGAACAATAAACAATACCTGTTCTACTATTTCGTAACAGTTACGAACGTATCTAGGTATCGATGTTTACATTTTAGCAGTCGTGTATATTCAGGTCACTGCTTCTCTTTTTCTTGTTTATACTTTCTGAAAGTTATTATAGGTGATTGCACACACATGCGTCCAGAGTTTAGATGGAGAACTTCCCACATACTTTGAGGAAAGGGGATTTTGATTGCAATTGCTGATTTTTTTATTTTCTTCTGGTCATTCTAAACCGCGTACCCCTATGTCATTCAAGTGATGATACCAAATATTTTTGACCACTGTTTTTTACTTTTAGATTCATAATATTGTATTCTTTGATCTTCGCAGTTAAGTGTATATGACATGACAGACATCACTATGCATCAAATAGAAACCTAGACTTAATTTTTCAAGGAAATTCGTATATTTTTTGCTTCAAAAGACTTACAAATCCTCCTCCAAATCAAACATGAACAATCATTATACTGTACGAGGAGCTCTTATTCGTTTATGTCTTCCAGAATATAGACCGGGATCCCACGCCTATTTTCAAAAATGATTAATAACAGGCTGAATCTTCCTGAGTAGCTTCATTTTGCCGAGACGCCCAACTTTTTCCTCTACGGAAATTCTCGATAGTGGTAGCTAATAAAATGCGCTGGCGTCAAACATGTCGATGTGGTGAGTGCAAAAAATTCATTAATAACAGTTAGTTTTTCAGTTGAACCTCGAGATAGATAATTCGATGAAGTACTCGAAATAATTTTTGTCCTACAAAATGGATGGTAGGACTGGAGAGTCCCCCACTCCCAACATGTACCAATGGCGTGGTCATAAAAATTCATTAATAACCAGCGGATTTTTTTACCGTTGCTTGGTTAATATTTGTATAATTGAATGGTCATATTGTCATACAAATTGAATGGTAGGTGTTCCCAGTCCTACGCTCCGAAATTGTCAATTCCATGGTAATTTTTTTTAATTAATAACTGTAGGACAATGATAACACATGAAAGGTTAGTGTATTCTTCAACTATATAATACAGTGTCCTACAAAAAAACGAGTATGTATCGCTAGTCCTACAAAAATTATTCAAAATAACGAATTATTTTGAAATTGTGGTTTAGCTGATTTAATATACTTTTATTCGTGAAGTAATGTTACTAACAATGTATAATTGTTTGTTCGATTCAAAAATATCATAATTTACGTGAAAAGTTTATGAAATAAGTGGAAAATTTTGTTTAGCTTCAATAATTTTTATAAACATATTGAAAACAACAATAACAAAGTAAAAACATTGAAATAATCAATCTGCCCTCCGGGGCGGGTTAAATTATATCGCATGCGCTTCAACAGATGTGGGGAAACCCGGAAAAACCTGCAACACCACATCGTCGTCTGAATAGCTGAAATTTATAATTGAAAACTTTCAAAGAGGTCAGAACAATTGTGAAATTCTGCTCTATGGTAAAACAGGATGTATGGTATCTCCAGAGGCCTCAAAAAGTCCAGTTCGAAAGAGATATTATATTTTACGGGGGTCAAGTGGCCAAGTAGTTAAAATACCGATCTTTTATCCACTCTGGTAGTCGGTCGTGGGTTCGAAGCCTATAGCAACTGCTTATATTTCTCTGATGGCCCGAGAAAGTGGAATAGCACGTAAAAAGTAAGAATTCGTTAATCGTTGGCTCTCACAAGTTTCGTCTTTTGAGGGCTGTCGTTCGTAAGGGAACGACATCTGGTTAACGGAAAAATTTATTTTAAAAAACAATGTATACAACTATCATCAAAGGACTCCGCACACATTTAATGAAAAAAAGTCTAACTGTGAGAATGGCTGAATTTTGGTATGTTGTAGGTGAAGCTATTCTGAGTAAAAGTCTCCATTGGCCCTACTCGATCGTATGACCAGATTCGGCGCTAGAGGGCGACACATCATGAATTTTGAGATTTTTGGAAACATTTGAATGCATAAAGAAATATCAATATAACATTCATATCCAATACAGAAAATGGTACAGAAAAACGAAACTGTTTTTCTACAAGGTAGTCAATAATATAATCAACTCTCCTGTGTATGAATACGCATACGAGTGTATAAGTTGATTGAGTTTATCATTGACAATCAATCAGAATGGAAGCTGATCGATCAAAATATAATACAGCTAAGCAGATGGGGTGTTTGAAGTAATAAGGGGTTCAACATTATATATACAGGCCGTCTTTTTAGCTGATGACATACTATTGCTATCTCAGATACAGAGAGACCTACAAGGTCGGTTAAAACAGAAAAAAATCTATTTTGGGAAGCAATACTGAGGTCTTTTCAGATCTTGAATATCAATGTTTGTTATTGAGATATTCGCCAAAAACTAAAATTGTCAAATTTCGTTTTATGGCTCTACCGCCTCCATTTCGAATGATATAAGAAAAAGTCAAGGGAACTTTCAATAATGTTTCATATCTGTTATAATATGATATAAAACAATTTCCAATGCGACGTTAAGTTCTTTAGATTCCATCATCAATTTTTTCAAATACGACCTTCAGTTTTTTTCATCGATTTTTGTAGCCACTTTCATAACAAATTCAAATAAAAATGTAATTGGATACGGGTGGCTGTAAATCAGAGAGTGACGGGACTTGCTGGAAATAAGAGGAGTTGGTAGGAGGATTATTTCATGACTATAATTTCACTTCAATTCTTATATCCTAGTAATAGATATGGACAATTCGTAATAATTATTTCATTTCGTTCCTGAGACATAACCTTTTTAAGCATTCAAATTGTCACTGTGTACATGGAGAACTGTTAAACTAGCAATCATAATATTATGAATCCTCATGTAATTGATAAATACCCATTCTTTTTCAAAGAATTTGTAAAATAAAAATAATAATGGTATTAATACTTATCTATTTCTTTGAACAGTGTCTTGTCATGCTATGTATGCAACACCCTTTGTGAATTATAATTTCTTATTCAAATGGAGGGACTTACGAGCTACAAATTAGATTTAATGTGTTTATTTCTAAAAAAATTTATTTCGAATTAAAGCAAAAAAATTAAATCGATTCATAATTCGCAAAACAGCAGTAATGGAATTTTTGATACCTTGTAGCTCGAAAACTGGCCATAGGATCGATCTGTGAACTGAATAACGTAATGAGGATGGCAGGATCAAGAAAATATCATATCAAAAATGAGGATAAATGTGCCTAATTACAAAATATTTTGATCATTTTTTATTTCAGATGGTATGATCGAAATATCTGTAGGCTAGTTAAGCCCGAGGCTTGCGGCCAAATAGATTGATTTTGCTGCCTTGAAATGAAGTTAATTCAATTGGTTTGTTTCACCATGAGCCAAGATCTTCAGATTTGGTTAAAACTAACAGTTAGCCATACAATTTTTGCGCTCACAACATCAACATGACTTTTGCATACGTAGTTCATTAGCTACTATTGTCAAGAATTTTCATGGAATTGACAATTTCGGAGCGTAGGACTGAGAACACCAACCATTCAATTTGTAGGACAATATGACCATTCAATTATACAAATATTTACCAAGCAACGGTAAAATAATCCGCTGGTTATTAATGATTTTTTATGACCATGTCATTGGTACATGTTGGGAGTGGAGGACACTTCAGTCCTACCATCCATTTTGTAGGACAAAAGTTTTTTCGAGTAATTCATCGAATCATCTCGAGGTTCAACTGGAATACTAACTGTTATTAATGAATTTTTTGCACTCACCAAATCGACATGATTGACGCCTGCGCATTTTATTAGCTACCACTATCGAGAATTTTCGTAGAGGAAAAAGTTGGGTGTCTCGGCAAAATGAAGCTACTCAGGAAAATTGAGCCTGTTATTAATGATTTTTTTTTGCCATGGAATTGACAATTTCGGAGCGTAGGACTGGGAACACCTACCATTCAATTTGTAGGACAATATGACCATTCAATTATACAAATACTAATCAAGCAACGGTAAAAAAATCCGCTGGTTATTAATGAATTTTTATGACCACGTCATTGGTACATGTTGGGAGTGGGGGACTCTTCAGTCCTACCATCCATTTTGTAGGACAAAAGTTATTTCGATTACTTCATCAAATTATCTCGAGGTTCAACTGAAAAACTAACTGTTATTAATGAATTATTTGCACTCACCAAATCGACATGTTTGACGCCTGCGCATTTCATTAGCTACCACTATCGAGAATTTTCGTAGAGGAAAAAGTTGGGCGTCTCGGCAAAATGAAGCTACTCTGGAAAATTCAGCCTGTCATTTAATCATTTTTGAAAATAGGCTTGGGATCCCGGTCTAATATGTATTCGAATTAAAAAAAAATCTAAATAAATATTTTCGGACCAACTCTTCTGTCATCTGCATAATTAGGCCAATCAATAAAGCATTTTTTCCTAACAAAAATACTAGTAGAAAACCGTTTGTGCCATCACATGGAAAACAGTCCGTAGTTATATTCTGATGTTTTCGACTCGTGACTGTCATTTATTAATTTGTTATAAACATTTAATTAACAAAAAACGTGTTTTTTAAATAGTTTTGCTTGTAAAATGAAAACTACAGCCATCTGGTTGCTCCAAAGGAAAGAATTGTAGATAATTGAAATACGAACAAAATTTTACGACCTGATCGGATCATTAGTAACGGAGAAAAACCGGAAAAAACGGAAAATTTCATGATTTTTCAAAAAATTCACAACTCCGCTACCTTTCAAGAAATAGGGTTGGTCCTTCTCATGAAAGTATTGAATCATGTGTACTTTGTGAGTGCACAAAGACTCTGACGGATCATTAGTTTTGACACTAAACGTATATTCTCATTTTGCGCTAAAATGCTGAGAAATGGGTGAAAAATGCAAACGTGACTGAAAACGGCCGAGCTATCACCTAACACGTTCATTAGAAGAATTCCCCTCATCTCCCGGACTCTCCTACCACTCGGCAGCTAACGCGGGCTCGGCCGTTTGCACTCATGTTTGCATGCAGTTTTCAACAATTTCGCACCATTGCAGCGCAAAATGAGAATATACGTTTTGTAGTACTATACTTCTACTTTCATAATCTGTTCGAGAAATTGGAAACGGGCAACCAATAGAGCTTCCAGGCACGCTGCAAGATAGTGCAAAAAAAATTTAATTGCAATTGTGCCAAAACTAACTATAGGACAGCGGCTGTTTTGTGCACACATAAAGTACACATGATTCAATACTTTCATGGCAAAGGCCAATGCTACTTCTTGAAAAATGGCGGACTTATGAATTTTTCAAAAATAATAGGCTTACCGTTGATAAATCTCAAAAATTTATTTATTTGTATGTCTACAACAAAATTGCTACAATCAGAATTAAGGCTGGTTCATGTAAACGTAAGGTGTCTACACGATGCCAATATTTCAACTTTCTTGCGTTACCTTACCTTAAGCCGGGGATACATCTGAGAAACGTTGCCATTCGTTCACATTTATCTGCATTCGTTCGCATTCGTTCATCAAGTGTAGACGGTCATTTGCAACGAATAAATTTTGGGTGTAAGGCCAGCGATGCGAACGAACGTTTTCCATCGCCTGTCGGTAAAACACAAAAGATCAAAAAGAAATCCGAGTTGCGAACGTTGTTAGGCGTTCGTATGTGGCAGTGTCGAAAATAATTTGCAGTACTTCGCTGTGATTCGACGAGAAAGGTTGATTTCGTTTTCGTTTGTGGAGGAAAAAATATGAGTGAAAATCAGTTAATAGTAGCCTGTGCCTCGTACATCATTATACATAAAATTAAAAAGCTACGAAAAGAAAAAAGAAGAGAAAGCAGATACTTGTTTGAATGAGTGATTTATATTTGAGTAGAACTAGATATGATGGTATGAATGATATGTTTTTTGAAAACTTCACCAAAATGTTTCGAGATTTTGGCATCATTATGGAAAGTATAAAATCGAAAATTGTTAAGCAAAGTACGAGGATGTATTGGTATCCAGTTAGCCTAGACCAGTTCCCTGCATACACAAAATATTGCGTTACCATAGCAACGAACAATAACTTATTGAAAGTGTCAGTGTAAAGTTTGACGTCAAAAAAGTAAACCAGAGTTACGCAATAAATTAAAAGATATGTCAACCGAAATTGTGAAAATCGAAAAATTGAAGTATCGAGCCATCATCATGTATCTGTATTTAAAAGGGTTAAGAGGTAAGCAGATTTACGGAGATATGCTTAATACCCTTGGTGATCAATGTCCTTCGTATGCGATCGTGAAAAATTGGACTGCAAGCTTCAAAAGAGGTAAATTTTCCATTGAAGATGACGACCGATCTGGAAGGCCAGTTTCTGTGTCAGTCCCCGAAAATATCGATGCAGTTCATGATATGATTTTAACAGACCGTCGAATTGGGCTGAAACGGATATCTGAAGCACTGAATATTTCATACGAACGCGTTCATCATATAGTTCACGTCCATTTGGACATGAGAAAAATTGCTGCAAAATGGATCCCCAAATTGATTTCATTGAAAATATGAACAGGATGTTCATAAAGTCAGTTGTGGAATCATCTGCGACTGAAAGTTGGAATTTAGTCGCTGTTTTCCATCGTACAAGATAACCTCTCTTGGAAGGGATTCAAGTTATATAGTTATATAGGGTCTTTCTCAATATCTATCAGATGTAGTTCAATGTCCAGCGTGGCTGTTGCCGGGGAAGTAGTTGTTTTCTGTTAGATATTACAAAAAAGTAACTTCAATTTTATCGTAGGGTTTTTTCCGTTTCCAGAGGAGTCATGTATTGATTCAATTTTCATTTGAGAATGTTTCTCTTTAAAATATCCCCAAATGTTTGAATGTTGACCAAAAGCGTGCAAGGGTAGTAGCATCGCGTTCGATCTGTGCTCGATTTGAAAACGATGTAGACTTCTTAAACCGAATTGTTACTATGGATGAGACTTGGGTACATTTCTACGATCCAGAAACAAAGCAACAATCGATGGAATGGCGACACTCCGGTACTCCAAGACCTAAGAAGTTTCGTGTCCAAAAATCTGCTGGAAAAGTTCTTGCTTCAGTTTTTTGGGATTGCCATGGAGTAATCATGATTGATTTTTTGGATAAGGGTAGAACAATAACTGGAGATTACTATTCGACATTACTGACGGGAAAAAATTAAAGAGAAAAGACGCGGAAAGCAATCCAAAGGTGTTTTGTTTTTGCAGGACAACGCCCTGCACACAAATCTCATGTTGCCATGCAAAAAATTCGTGATTTAGGGTTTGAATTACTAGAACACCCCCCTTATTCTATAAATTTTCTTCCAACGAGGAGGTAATAAAAGCTGTGGAGGTCTGGTTTGAAGAGCAAGAAGAAACATTTTTTTGAACGGTCTAGAGACGTTGCAGGTTCGCTGTAATAAATGTATCCAATTAAGAGGAGAATATGTTGTGTAATAAAATATTTTGACATTGACATTTGGTTTGGTTCTATAGTAGGATAAGAATATTTCAATATATCCTCGTACATACTTCAGAGAAGCTATACCACCAGAAGTCAGACTTTTTGTTATTTGTTTACGATTTCTAACCTTTGTACAAAAGTCTACAATACACATTTAAAGTATCGAGACAGCTGACTTCAAGAATGGTCCCGGAAGTATGCAGAGCTATCTGTGGGGCATTGAAGGATTCTATAGGGGAGAGTATTGAAAAAACATATATTGTTCAGTAGCACTTAAATTCATTAACATGACAAGTACTGTCGGCCAATGTGAATGTTCCTAAGTACTACCATTAAATATTGCATAAGTATCAGTTACGGTTTGTTGCAAAATGTCAGATATATTTGACTCATGTGCTTATTAGAATGAGGCTTTGATGGCTGGGGCACATTTGAATGATAATATGCACCTGATTCAACATCCATATGAGGTGAAGATGGCATGTATGAATGAGTTGTAGGTGGCTGTGACACGATTGAATGATGTGTAGGTGGCTGTGACACGTATAAATGAGCTGTAGGTGACTGTGACACGTATGAATGAGGTTAGGTGGCTGTGACACGTATGAATGAGGTGTAGGTGGCTGTTCCTACACTTTTTGTTCCTTTGGCTTTCTGTGCCCTAAATGACGCCATCAAACTCTTCATTTTTTTGGCAAATCGGCTGCAGGAACATTAACTTCTGCTGATATATCGTCCCAAACATCTTTCTTTACAACGGCAGAATAATAAAATTCATCGGTTGGATACCATATAACTGTATGTTTGCGGTATAATTCAATGAGCTCCATGCATTGGCTCTTGCTCCAATTGTTGTTAAAATTGTTATTTCCGTCAACCGATTGCACCCCTACGCGCAAACCTCGGAAGTCTTCGAGAGACTTGTGTGAGCTAGGGAAGACGCAGCCCTTACCTTTTAACGTGTGATGCCATGCACGAGACCAATGACCATGCGAGGCTTTGAACCCTCGACCCTTCGCTCTAAAGGCGAACGTTCTACCAGCACGGCCACCACGGCAATGATCCTTGAAATTATAAATAACACCAAAACTTACTATTTCTCATAATATTATATTTTCTTAAACGTTTACTCACCTTTGTGTTTTCCATCACGTTACTATTGATAACAAATACACTATTGTATTGAAAACTAGTGAATAAACACGTGAGTACGAGATGTTTACACCGTCAACTCATCTTCACGAATGAACAGAAACTTCGTTAATGTGGTCAGTACCAAGCAACGTTGCCGCGAATGATTACGAACGAGCAACACTGATGGCAATACCAGCGAATGCGAACGAATGGCAACGTTTCTCAGATGTATCCCCGGCTTTACGTTTACATGAAGCAGCCTTAAGTTATCCACCTAACAGGATGCATTCATAGCAGCCTTTCGACATTTTTGTTCTCGCATTGGTAAACCATCAGAAGTTTACTCTGATAATGGGTATACATTCTTAGGAGCTGAATCAGAATTGATTGAGTTAGCCAATGTCATTCGTAATAAAAACACAGTAAGGAAGAGAGTATTTTAAAATTCAACTGTCACATGGCATTTCATAACGTCCTTTTCTTCAAATTTTGGAGGTAATTGGGTGGCTGACATTGAATATTGGATCATTAGTTATTTTAAAGGAAGGCAATACTCCACCTCTTTACTTGCCACTTGGGCGAATAATCTTCCTATATCCAAGAGCCGATGGTGTCGCTAAAGTCGCCTCTATTCAAACGCTTATTTTTAAAAAATTGTGAACTGTCTATCAACAGCGACGACACCTCTGAAAGTGCTGACAAGACTGTTTAACAAAAACCTAATTTTCCTTCGAAAATGCAGAACATTTATTCCTTGTGGACA
Source organism: Chrysolina oricalcia (assembly GCA_944452925.2). Classification (NCBI taxonomy): domain Eukaryota; kingdom Metazoa; phylum Arthropoda; class Insecta; order Coleoptera; family Chrysomelidae; genus Chrysolina; species Chrysolina oricalcia. The sequence continues at coordinate 53,537,152 of OX101817.2, read as the reverse complement.
TTAGACAATGTGTTTGTATCAATATCATATTATATCCTTTGATCTAAATCAACCCTTCCAAGGCGGGGGTATGTTGAAGATTTTCTGCTTTATTATCACTTGGAAGGGCGGGTTGTACAAAACAAGTTCACCAACAGTTCAACCAAACTGAGTTCAGTTGCTAAGGAACTAGAAATTTCATTGGCTAATCCCTAGCAACTGAAGCGAGTTTACTTTAACTATTGTTCAATTAGTTTTGTACAACCGGTTCAAACGTGTCTCATAACAACAATTTTTAAACAAAATGACAATAACGCGCTCTCTGGTTGCTTGGTTGGTGGATTCAGTATCGCCTCTAGAATTGCGATAGGGGTGATTCATATGGATCTCGTCATATTCAGGCATGCCATGCTTTTTTATGCCATTCTGAATCCGCCACCACCACATGCACATAGTTACTACTCATACTCATTTTTGTTTGAAAATCTAATTGTTTCGTTTTTTTACAGTCATTCCAAGGCAGTCAAGGGCGGGCGTATTTATTTAATTCTGTGTAAGTACTTTTTTATTTAGTAAAAATCAGTAACTGTTCGAAGGAATTGAAACTGAATAGACTTCACGTTTTTGTAGTAATTCGTGGAATTCACTAAATTACCATAGTAATTCTTCACACACATCGTTGAAAAGAGAATTCAATTCTATTTCCAACCATCAATTTTTTTTTGTTAATATACAGGGTGTTTCTTAAGTACGTGTAGAAAATTTAGGAGCGTGTTGCTGACATCAAAATAAGAAGAAAAGTTCCCAAACATATAAACATATGTCCGCAAGTTATTCGTTTCGGAGATACAGAGTGTCAAAGTTGAATTCTTATTTTTATTTTTTGTGAATAATTTCAAAATAATTTTGATATTTGGGTAAAGTTTGGTATCTGGGAATATTTATTATTTAGTTTGTGTAAAAAATATATTTTTGGTAGAGGTCACTGCGAGCAACTGTTTTCGAGTTATTGAGATTTGAAATAATCGATGCAAGTGATTTTGAATGACAAGATTTTTAAATTCAAAATAAATTCAATTAGAAGTTAGTTTTTGCTCAATTAACATAAAATTTGATTTTGTCATTGAAAAATCAGCCCAGATGACAAACTTTACTCGAATATCACAAATATTTTGGAATTCATTCAAAAAAAAACAAATATAAGAATTAAACTTTGGCACTCTGTATCTTATAACCGAATAACTTGCGGACATGTGTTTATGAGAACTTTTTTCTTATTTCGACGTAAGCAACATGCTCCTGAAGTTTCTACACGTACTTAAGAAACACCGTGAATATTTTTTTTTTCATATGCACTCGACATATCAAGTATGAGTGCGGATCTGAATGGTACCCTTATCTCAATAAATTTGAACGGTTCGATGTTGAACAATGGGACAAATTACTGGGTGTCAACGAATCTATTAGACAAGTCATAACTTCTAGACTATTAGGTGTATCAAAATGAGATTTGGTATAGGTAAATGGCATGTGAAGAGGAGAGTTTTCACATATTTTTCACTTTCCGGTTTCACCGGAAATGGCTCCGGTTCTAAATTTTTAAATGGAACACCCTGTATATTGTAACATTTTTGGATTTCTGAGACAATTCTAGATCAGAATGTGACATTTTCGAAAGTTTTTATGCCTACCTAATTTTTTCGGAGTCACTTTTGAAATTACATCTAGGTGACCATGATCGGAAGTAAACTAATCTAAGGACCTCAGGTGATATCAGAATATTACAATCGCGAAGTTTTAGTGACTAGTATGATAGATAAGACAAGTTGGCAAAATTACATTTTGTTGTCTATTATTTTTCAAATGGCGACCATTTTTTGACAAGCACTTTCCGAAAAAAGGATATTTTGACGAATCTAATGATACTAATTTATTTGCGATTGGATTACAAATAAGAACATAAATTAAATATTACTGAGGAAAATACTTCATATTAATTTATTTACTTTTGTCAAGTGTGCCATGGATAATAATTCATTTACTTTTGTATGCACTTTCTGAAAAAAGGATATTTTGACGAATCTAACGTTACTAATTTATTTGAGATTGGATTACAAATAAGAACAAATTAAAACTGAGGAAAATACTTCATAATAATTTATTTACTTTTGTCAAGTGTGCCGAGGATAGGCATGATGCATAATATTTTGCAGTTATTTCGAAGTCTTCTTTGGAGAACAAAACACTCACTTAGGTTATGACAGTGACATAAGCTTTAAGAGCAGAAGGTAAAATTTTCTTGATTTTTGTTAAATTTTAGTTCAATTGTCCGTCAAAATAATGTATACTCAAAGTGACAAAGTGGATATGTCGTTATTGTTTGGAGAATGTCACAGAAATTCAAGGAATGCTGCTGAGTTGTATGCTCAGAGATATCCCAATCGGCAACTTCCATCCCATCAGTATTTTCCGTTGAGAATCGTTTTAGGCAAGAGGGAAATCGAGAGGCAGAACAGAGGTTTATCATAAATGAGGAGACTGAGATTAACGTTCTTGCTATGGTTGAGGTTGACAAAACGGTTTCTTTAAAAGAAATTAGTCGAGAAATGCAGATAAGTCACGAATCAGCAAGAAAAATATTGAAAAAGCACGGATATCGAGCATTTAAATATCAGTTACATCAACATTTGTATGCTGACGATGGCGATAGACGAGTAGTGTTTTGTGATTGGTTGCTTCAAAATCATGGAGTTAACCCCAATTTCATCAACTTTATTCTATTTCACGATTTACAAATAATGGCTTGTTTTATAAGTAAAATTCTCGGTACTGGGCCCAACAAAATCAACATGCAATGAGAGAGGGCAATTTTCAAGAAAGGGTTGGCGTCAATGTCTGGGCTGGTATCGTTGGAAACAGAATAATTTGACCAATATTATTTCAAGGTCAGTTAACAGGGGCTATAGGTACTTAGGTTTTCTTCAAAATGAAATCGAGGATCATCTTAATTATCTACCTTTAGCAGTTTTACGGCAAATTTACTTCCGTGGTGGTCGGCTGGTAGTGCGTTCGCCTCGCATGCGTGGGGTCGTGGGTTCGATCCACCGATTCACCGGTCTCGTGCATGGCATCACACGTTAATAGGTAAGGGCTGCGTCTTCCCTAGCTCACACAAGTCTCTCGAAGACTTACGAGGGTTGCGCGTAGGGGTGCAATCGGTTGACGGAATTAACAATTTTAACAAGATGGAGCATAGGCATAAAAAAATTCGAAAATGTCACATTCTGATCTAGAATTGTCTCAGAAATCCAAAAATGTTACAATATACAGGGTGTTCCATTTAAAAATTTAGAACCGGAGCCATTTCCGGTGAAACCGGAAGTGACCGGAAAGTGAAAAATATGTGAAAATTCTCCTCTTCACATACCATTTACCTATACCAAATCTCATTTTTATACACCCAATGGTCTAGAAGTTATGACTTGTCTAATAGATTCGTTGACACCCGGTATACAGGGTGTAATCTAACATCTTGCACTCCCGTGAAGGCATGTTAGAACGCATGGCAGGTGTGAAAAATGGGGAAAAAAATGTTTGAGAGTTTTAAAATTTTGTGAAATGTGGGTCGACATTTTGGGAACTTCTGTCCACCATCCTTCCAGACCAGAAAGGGCAATCGCCGGTGAAGGAAAGACACTGAATGTCGAACCGAATTAAGATTACATTTACAGAGGTCTAGAGAGAGACCCACATTTCATAAAATTTCAAAATACTCAAACATTTTTTTTCGAATTTTTCACACCTGCCATTCGTTCTAACATGACTTCATACACCCCTCCTTCACGGGAGTGCAAGAGGTTAGATTACACCCTGTATTTACTGATTGAGAGAGGATACATTGCATTTTCTCGACAGATGGTGCTGGGAGCGCATCAACTTGAAAATTTCGAAAGAAAAAAAAACAAAAAAAAAGCAATTTATTTCCAACAGGGATACCCAGTTACAGGAAATGTTGATATAAAATTATATGCTGTCTTCTAAGCGACAGCAAATAAGGAAAGTATCTCGTAGTAAATGATGCAAAATACAAAAATGTAGTTAATTACTAAATATTAATACAGGTGAAAAACAAAAAAAAAGTATTCAAGTAGAATTGACTAACATAATCATAACGTAATATTAAACGATTATTATAAGTTATCAACAATACATGATATAACAGGGTCAAAATGAATATCACAAATCTTACAAATCTTGTTATAGCTACTGCACATGAAATTCACAGGTGATCGTATCATAACATTTGTTCGTGATGCTTCGCAATATAACTTGTCGACGTCCGATTCTAGGTACTAAGAAATGTATATCGTTTAGAAGAACACTACTATCGACATTGTTGTTAATTAGTTTATGCAAGAATTTTGTACCAAGTATAATTCTTCTTTTTTCCAAAGATATCATTTCAAATCGTGACAACAAAATTTTATGACCGATACCTCTAACAGGATATTGTCCATCGACTTTTAGAAATAAATATTTTAGGAACTTTCTCTGTACACTTTCAATTGACTGTTTTTGGTAATCGTAGATTGGGTTCCATATCAAAGAGCCATATTCTAACTTGGATCTGGCATAAGCAAAATACAACAATTGCAATGTGGCAATATTTTCGAAGTTTGTACTATTTCTGTAAATGAAACCAAGCGCATCCTATTCGCGTGTGCAACCGTATTTTTTTATGTGTGTTGGATGTAAGTTTACTATCATATGTGATACCAAGGTCTTTCATCTCTTGTACGCGGTTGATTATTTTGTTGTCGATTGCGTAATCATATATCAAGGTGCTCAATTTTTTTGTAAATGATATGCTACATTTCGTCACATTAAGTTATAGACGATTATCGTTACACCAAAGTTTGAGTCTAATTCGGACTGTACTCGCTGACAATCAGTAATGTTATCGATTTTATAATATAATTCGAGATCGTCTTTGAATAGTAAGCTAGGAATATTCAAAGAGGTTGCCAGGTCATGAATAAAAATTAAGGTAGAGAGATAGAAATTGTGAAAATACGTATTAAGAGCAAACACTACCTTGGTAAAACGGAAATTCGTTTTAAGCCCACAGTTTTTGTTTGAAAATTTTTAAATTTTTTTTGCATTACTCAATGTTTTTGTGTAAATTCCGGAACCTCAGTGATTTTTGGTTATGATAATTTTTAAGAAAAAAAATTTAAATGACATGATGAATTGCAAAAATTGAGAGTTTCCGGAATTCTTAGGGGACCACTGAGCCCACACAAAAATATCTCTTTCTTGAAATCAATGGTTTTTGCAAGAAACGGATTCTACGATCGGGAAATTTATACCTGATTGGCGCTGTAATCGAGAACGGACAGGTGCTGCGTTGCCAATGTTCATCGAGTTCATTATCTCCACCCCCACTCTTGATAAGTATGCCAACAAACCTGAGCTGGAAGGGATGAGGAAGAAATTCAACTTTTCGGTGATGGAGGCTCTTAACGAAAATAAAAATAAATTATATCGTTAAAAAGATAATTGAATTGACTTTTCAACGATGTGTAATTTCACCCCAATGTCATTTAAAAATTTTAAATTGTTGTGTCCCCCTACCCCCTCTATCGGGCAACCACAATGTCTTTTATTTCAAAAAGTAGTGTCGGTGATACCATTCAAAATGGTTTCTGTTCCATGTCTGTACGTCAAACCGTTTAAGTTACCTTTTCAAAAGATACAAAGCCGCACTGATAAAAATATAAAAATCGATTTTTTCCCACAAAAAAAATTCTATTTGGAAATATACATTTCTGGCGAAGAAACTCATGAGTAAAGCCAACTCTAATATTTTAAATAATGTTTTGTGAAGATTCGCAAGCTACTTCTATTATATTCTGAGAAAATTTTAAATCTGTGAATTTGCCATGTGTTCTGCTGCGTCATAAGAGGTCACTGAAATATCTGCAGGACATTATAATCCTGATAACTGATCATTAATAATAAAGAACAATGTATCTACACAATTTTAATTTCTTATTAGAACAAAAAATAAATTGAGTTTTGGAAAATTGTTGGGATCATCGACAGATTTCTTGATCATCGAAGAGGCCATGAAAGAATTGCCTAATAATGTTACTTTGTCATTGAGAGTTGTCAAACGATTTCGTAGTGTTATTATTTATCCAGATATTCTTGTATAGTTTTTTTTCTCATTGCAAAAGTAATTTTACATTTTGTTGTGCGTTAACAATAATTAGAGATGCCCCAAGTAAAGCTAAGTTTGCAAGAAAAAATTGAGATCGTCTTAATATGTGGCGAGCATTTTCATAGTTGCAGAAAAGCAGAAGATAATATATAAACAATTTCAAAGCTGCAGGCGGTGTAGAAAATCGTTACAAAATTCCACATAGTGAGCCCGTCATACTAATGAAGAAGGTACCTTCAATGTTGTGTTTTGAAGAATAATAAATATCGTGCATTCGAACTAAAATTCATCACCTTACTCGATACAGATTTCTATGTCTGCTTAGATTTTTCATCCTGGTTCCAAGGCATGATTGAATATGCCAAAATTTTCCTAGAAAATTGTTATCCACTGATGAGTCAAATTTTACATCAAACTGCACTGTCAGTTCTCAGAACTGTAGATGTTGGGCTGATGAGAACCCAAATTGGAAAATAAATTTCTTTTTATGGCGGTACCTTATATGAGGTTTATAAACATCGACCGTTTCATAAAATCGACCATTTAGAAGAAATAATATGACAATATTATATTAACAACATTACACCACAAATGCTGCGAGATGTGTAGAGAAATGAAATCCCGAACAACTACATGTATTGAACGTACATGTCGAATATTGGATTATTGTTATGTCAAAAATTAAATACACTTTTTGTTCTAATGAAAAATTCAAATTAACATTGTGTAGATACTTGGTCCTTTATTAATAATAAACAGTAGAGTCGCTTGGGGTAAGTGAACGCACTTTCACGTTTAATGTATATTAAAAAGAAAACTATTATATTTAGGAAGTACAGAAACAAGTATTTATTACATTGGTACATTACACATAAACATATGAAAAATAAAAAAACATAAACTTTGGGTTAATCAGTCTTATTATCAAAAAACTAATACAAGGTATTATGCGCACACTTGTCCTACCATTGGGGTAACTGTTCGCGGCCTTCAGGCTAAGTGTGCGCACATATTTATTCGCATGAATCGCATAAAAAAAACCCTGTTTCATAAGAGGTGCATTGTTCATGCCACCACTCTTCGCATTTGAAACACTGAATCCATTCTTCAGCAGGTGGCTCTTCATATTTTTCGTGGCATAATGGACAAAAATAATCTTTTTTCTCATTGGGTGATTTTTTACTTTTCGAAATAAGAGAGACACTCGAGGGTCCAGGTTGAGGGGATAAAGATCTTAAGGGGACTCTTCTTTTCTTCCTTTTGTTTAACTTATCTAACTCTTCGTTTTGTTTGTTTTCCAAATCTTCTTTAAATGGACTCGAAGTTATTATTTCCGATTTTAGGGGCTTTTCTTTTTTTTCTCTCTCTGTGTTAGTTCTTTTTGGCAGTGGACTGATGGTAGTAAGTGCAATATATTCAGTTTTCTGTGTCTTTAAAACTTGTGGTGATTTGAAAAACCTGATCATCAGTTTTTGGTTCAGCTTCAACTCTTTGATTTGGCGGGTCAATTTTTGTATTGTCTGATGTCTGACTATTTTCTGGATCATTTTCATTTCTTTGGTTTGGTCAGTATTTATTTCGTCTATCTGATCATTTTTTGGTTCATTTTCATCTCCTTGGACTGGTGGGATAATATTTACATTGTCAGTTACAGTAGCTGGGAGGAAGTCATGCTCTTGAAAAATGTCATCGTTAAATGGATAAATTCCAGTCACTGAAAATCCCGAGGCAGCATTACCGACTGTTTGTAGGCTTCATTAAAAAGAGCAGCTACTTGATATTGTGTGATAGCCCTCCAGTGGCACTCATGCAACAAACGGCGGTTATTGTGGTGCCTATCTCTGCAGATAGAACTTTTCCTACCACTTTTTTTCCTTTCACGGATATGACTCTGGGTGTCTTTTTGGGAACGGTACTCATCCCAGTTTCATCCATGTTAAAGATGCGATTCGGATTAAAATTGTATTTTTCATACAGTTCCTTTAAGTTACCAAAGAATCTGTCAACTTGCACTTTATTAAAACCAGTTGCCCGTGCAAGACTTGTTGGAATTGATTGACGTAATCTCAGTCTCTCATGTCGCTTAAGGAATTCTCCAACCCAGTCACGTCCTGCCATTTTTGTATCTTTGTCAAACCGATTGGGGATTTTATTTAGTTCTGCAAACTGGAACACAAGTCTTCGTAATGACGAAATTGTGATTCCGTAAAAAATATTGTCCAAGTTCAAACAATATTCGACGATCTCATTTTCTTGAACACTTGAAAAAGTAGGCTTAAAACGTCCTAAAGACGTTGCAACACACTGTAGAGACAGTCTTTTTCTAAGGACACTTTCGCTGATCCCAACTCTATCAGCGGCTGCTCGTTGACTCACACCTTGTTCCATAAACCTTTTTGCCTCATCTATTTGCTCTTGGGAGACTAGCCGCTTATCTGGATTTTTTCTTCGATAGTTACGAGGCATTTTCCTGAAGAAAAAAAAACTCTGGGTAAGTATACGCACTCACGGGTAAGTGTGCGCATGCGTACACTTAACCGCACACACTTACCCCAACAACGAATAATTTTAAAAAGTTTCAAATTTGAGGTTATACAAACAACGTGCAAATTATGTTCATATATGAAATTAAACTTCAATACATATATATTTCGGAAAATGTGTACTTACGTTACGTTTGTTAATCCACACCAAGAAGCAGACGCTAATAGTTTGTCAAAAATTTTAGCAAAATGGCCGATATTTTATATTTGCCCGTATTTCATAAACAAAAGCCGTTACAGCCGGTCGCACCTCCGATTCTTACGGTAGCTGACGATGTACTAAATTGCCCTTGAAGTGAGTACTGCCGCCTTTACTCTTGTACTGAAGATAGCGCCTGCGCACACTTACCCTCTGCGAACACTTACCCCAAGCGACTCTACCTAGATTACAATGTCCTGAAGATGTTTCAGTGACCTCTTATGAAGCAGCTGGTAAATTCACAGATTTCAAATTTTCTCTGAATAAAATAGAAATAACTTGCGATTCTTCAAAAAAAAATTATTCAAAATGATACTGTTTGCTTTACCAATGAGTTTATTTGTGAGAAATATATTTTCCAAATTACGTTTTGTTTATGGCAAAACATTTATTTTAATTTTTTTATCTCAGACTATTTTCAGAACTTGTAACTACGTAGCTATAAAATGTTCTGAAGAACATTTCCAAATAACAATTTTCAATATTTTTACAAACAAGTATGTTTTGAGAAATAATTTTAAATATTTTCAAATTTCGCTCTTTTCGTTTCTTTTGATGCAGAAGCGATTGTACGTATCGATGTCTGTCAAAATTTATTAATAAAAAAATCCCATATGATGCGTATATTCTGCCGGTCACTATACAGGGTGTATACTAAATGATGTCATTAATTTCAGGTGGTGATTCCATGTCATATTTTATGAAGAAAATTTCATATAAACTTGTGTCCTAACTTGCTTCGTTTCCGAGGTACGGGGTGTCAAAGTTTCATTTAAAAGTCGGCATTTCATCAATTACTCAAAAGTTTTTTGAAAATTTTTATTGGCTTCTTTTCATGATATTATATTTCAAATTATAAGTGGCAGATGGTTACCTGATTGATATTTATAGTAAAAATCATTGTACGCCACTGTCTTGATTGATATTTATATTAAAAATCATTGTACGCCACTGTCTTTTTCTAAGTTTCATATTTTTTCAGAATATTATGATGTCGTGAATTTGAAATACCTAAACTTTGTCAGATTAGTGGCGTAGAAATGGTGGTTACGCACCATCAAAGTTCAAAAAGTTATGTGAATGATCAGTTTTTCAGATAGGTATTCCATATTTTCTTGAAATTCTATTTTATTTCATCCACAAATGTATTGTTGCGTTTTGATAGAAACAGTTGACAATAATGGGCCCAAGAACACAACAAACAACCAGTCCCTTCAACGAAGAAACCAATAAAAGAGTGCAGGTAGAAATAAATTAATTATGGAAATCTATCGATTGATAAAGTGTTGCTATTTCAAATTCACGGCATTATGAGAGAGCTGTATTTTTAGATGTTTAATCTGATGAAAATATGAAACTTAGAGAAAAACAGTGGCGCACAATGATTTTTACCTTAATTATCAATCAAGTGACCCTTTGCTACTAACGATTTGGAATATAACCTCATGAAAACAAGCCCCTTTCAAATAATTAATAAATAACCGATTTTTTATTACAACTTTGACACGTCACTTGAAAACAAAGCAAGTTAGGACACACGTTTCAATGAACTTTTTTTAATAGAATATGACAAGGAATCACCACCTGAAATTGAAGACATCATTTAGAATACACCCTGTATATACCTACTGGAGTTGCATTTTAATTTTTTTTTCCACAACCACACTCCAAAACATGCTTTTCTGCATAGTTTTACGTTCGCAAACATGATTATTTCTCACAATAATTGAAATTTGACATTAGTGTGCCGCAAAGTGAGATTTCTGTGCCACAAAGTGACATTTCTGTGCCAAAATTTTTCAGTACCTAATTTCTAAGCAATACAGTTTTCGTGACAGCAAGGTGAAAGTATATTTTGAAAATTCTGCATTTCGAAGGGATATTCGATCAGGCAACTTCAAGAATGAATAGACAAAGTCATATAATATGAGGGAAATTGTCGTACAAACAAGTTCATAATATTCTGAACAAAAATCATAGACATCACTACTGCTGTCTCAAATACCCACATACACACTATCCATTGCTAGGCAACGGAGCAACATCTATCGAATCATTTGAATGTCAACAAACATCAAGCATAAAATATTCGTAAAATATTCTTGTCCCGTCATTTTTTAATGAGATTGAACTAAAATGGATAGCGACAGTTCTGAAATTGAAAATACTCCGCCAGAACTAAGAGAACAAGTTAATTCATTGTCATTGAATTTACTACCTTCAACTTCAAGAGGAAAATATAAGAATGAGTCACTGACATTTCATTCCGTCTTAAAGTATAGTATTATTTTTAGCAAAAAGGGTGTTGTAGAAAAAGTATAGTGTGTAACACGAGCAGAAATGCAATTTCTCACTCGTTTGAATTGCAGCACTCGCTTGCGCTCGTGCCGCAACTTTTTCAAACTCGTGAGAAATTAGCACTTTTCTGCACTTGTTGCACAATATACTATTTCTTAGGTTTTTCCGTCTGCACATTTTACCATGTGCGGATATTTCTTGGGTGCTTATTTCCTGTGTGCTTATTTGCGGTGCGCTATTTTCTTGTTACCCAATTTGAGATATTCACATCAACATAAACATGAATTCTTCAAATTTCTATTTTTACCGACACATCATATTTTCATTTGAATGAGTGTCCAACAGTGTTTCCCAGATTTTTCATTATATTTACACCCATTTCTTTTCTTTTCAGAGTGAACGTAGGCTGTGGACCTGCTGAAGAAAGAGTCCTCCTTACTGGTCTTCATGCTGTTGCTGACATTTATTGTGAATGTTGTAAAACGACGCTTGGTTGGAAATATGTAAGTATAGTAGAATTATACGTCAAAGGAATATGTAAAACTGGCATACAGTTTCAAATAAGCCATAGAATCATCGGACCAAAGATTCAATATGATGGCCAGGCGCAAAGAGCATCACAATAAACCGGAAGCTTATTAAGATCCAGAGGTTGGCCTTTGTGGTAATAAAGGGTGCGATGAGAAAGACTCCAACCGCAGTGTTGGAGGTACTGCTGAAGCTGCCGCCGCTTCCAGTCTGGATCAAGAAGGAGGCAATGGCAATGGCATTTGAGAATGCGGGAATGTGTGAACAAAGGAGCGATGATAGATCATCGCGAAGTGGGCGAAGCAGGATATTCTATTTCCACCCTCAGAGTAAAAAGTGCTCAAGATAGACTGTGGGGAAAAAGAAAGTTTGCTTTCACTATTCCGAGCAGAGAACAATGGAAAGGAAATACAGAGGAGTTTCGCACGGCGAGCTTAATATGTACCTTTGAAAATTTCCTTCCGATACATCAAACAAACGTCAAATATTCTCAAGCAATGTCATAAACCTACCTGAGTTGCGTATCCCGACAAAATTTCGAGAACACATAGCTACATGCTATAACAGATGGCGCAGCGTGTTTTTACCGGAAAATATTAGTTTTCAATAGGAAATATCTGTTGGCCGGTATTACCCCCTTGGCCGGTTCCCACCTTTACCAACAGAATTGTTACGATTTAAAGACCATTCATCCAAAATTTCTTATGGTTATTCTGTCTACGTACATTTAGTCAGGTTAGGTTGGATAATAATTTGTTACTCCCACTTGTTGTTCGCACGCGTTGGGAACACTATCACCACGCGTTGGGAACAGTGTATCCTCGCGTTGGGAACACTATCTCCGCGCGTTGCGAACACTATCTCCGCGCGTTGAGAACACTTTCTCCGCGCGTTGCAAACACTATCTCCGCGCGTTGCGAACACTATCTCCGCGCGTTGGGAACACATTCTCCGCGCGTTGGGAACACATTCTCCGCGCATTGCTAACACTACCTATGCACGTTACGAACACTATGTCCGCGCGATGCGAACACATTCGTAACGGTCTGTCTCTAGTCGCTGGTGTTACTTGAAATCTGTAATTGATTTGATACATTAGTATCAGTGAGTTGTTCCAAAATATTACAGGTCTCAGTATTACATAGGGACAAATCACGGATTTTATCAAAACCAGAAAGGTATTTATACGCATATTAATAAAGGAGATATATAAACACGAACAAATGAATGTTTGTTGTTTCTGCTTATCTCACAAAGCTGTGGGAATTAGTAACTTCGTTACAACAAACTGGTGATGAATATTTTCAGGGAGAAATAAAAACCAAGGAGATTGCCATGAACAACGAGTACTCCCTAAATATAATAGATGGTTTAGTGAAAGAGAAAAAGTTCAAAATATCCTCAAAGACTGATAGAAATTCATTAAAATTACATACGATACACTGCTTACAAGAGGCCTCAATTATATTTTCCGAGACGCAATTCTTCAGCTTGTACAATCTCCAAATGTTATTAGGTAATCCGAATAACAAAATCCCTTCTTTAGATAAATCACTAATTCACGAAATCAGCTGTGAAACTTGCGATAAAGTATATTGGAACTGCGGATGGACTTACCAATGGTTGAGGATGAGTATGAAATCCATTTTTTGATGTTGGAAGGTTTCTCATTCTAACCATTAGTAAGTCTATACGTAATTTGAACTGAACGTATACAACCCGCCTTTAATGTACGTTTCCTCGAACATTTGGCAATTTATTAGAAAATCACCATTAAATCAACATTGAAAGTTTAAAATAATTAAGTAAATTAGAAACATTAGTGAGAATGTTCCATTAAATTCTAAATGATTTTAGTTGATACAGATAATGGAATAATTATGTATGATCAACAGGTAGTTGATCACACCCTCGTTACATATTAATATACACTCATAGACAAAAATATTGCATATTTTATTTTAAGCCATTTCATGTTTATTTCTATTTGTCTGAATCGTTACGCATTACTAAACGGTTTATGCTGAAGTATTTAACGTATATTGATTGCCAAGTAATCCAGATATTGAGACTTTATAACACACTTGTGGAAGAAGTAATGGAATAGACCAATTTTGGTAATGATATTTAATCAAAACAAGCGGCAAAATGAAAGTTACTTGAGGCAGCATAATCAGTTCAGTACTTAGTGTTTCCTCCCCTAGCTCTAACGATAGCCTGCATCATCCTGGGCATACTCCGCGAAAGGTCTTTGATGGTTTCTTGTGGAATTCGATTCCATTCTTCCTGTGCAGCAATTCTTATTTTGGATTTAAATCAACTTCTTTGAGTCTTCTTGTTACTGTTTTGACACTTATGTTAACTTGTTTTGTGCTCAGTTAATCATTTCTGAGATGCGGTGCTGTAAGTGTGCGATTTCGCAATGATTGAATTTTCAAATATTGGTCATCTCTTGGCGTTGTACATCACTTACGTCCTTGACCAGGGGTGGGATTATGAACACTCGATACCTCAGCTGTCACGATCCGTAGGCTAGAACGATGTATGTTCTTGATTCGAAACGAAATCGAAATTAAGAAATTTCTTTGAATAGAGATATAATGGAATTATATCTACCATATAGACCATTGATATCGACTCAAGTTGCAATATATTTTGAATTGTATCGGGTTTCATAATTGCTCAAATCTGACATATGTCAAACTCACAACGGATCGAGTGTTCGCAATTGCACCCCAGGCCGCCTTTTGTACTCCCCAGTCCAATGTATCGCTTCATAATTCGAGAAACAGTCGATTGATGGATATGCAGTCTCCGCGCAATATGTTCTTGTCTGCATCCCTCATTGACTTACGTAACAATTTTAACACAAACTAATTCGCTCAAGTGCGGCATCTCAATAAGAAAACTACAGAATCAAGACATAAAGTACCCGAAATGTCATTCTGACATCAAGAAACAAAACAATAGACATTACTAGTGACAAAGGCACACTATTCAAAGTTTGTAATTTGTACCATTATTTTACTGATTCAGCTATAGTGACTATGTCCAAGCATTATTTTATCATTTACTGAATGGAAATTTACGTAAAATACTTTGGCCTTTGAACATTTATCAATAAAAATAAATAACGTGTCAAAGTAAAAGAAATTAACATGAGAAAAAATCTTGAAATAAAATATGCAATTTTTTTGAGTTTATATTAATTCCTAGTGGGTAATTCATTTGTTAATAAATTCGACTAGTTTTGGTTATTTACTGATAGTTTAGTATTTCAATTGATGAAGTTAAATGGGTAATCGAAATGCGCATCTAGGAGTGTATAGTCTTTCCAATATCAATTGCAACAACTCGTATAGGTTCAAAGGAAACGCCGCGGTCCACGTGACCTTAATTGACGTGCGGCAAAATGCAAAATCGAAGAAGGCAGAAATCTTTGGGAGATCGTTTGCTAACGAACAGTCGTTACCGACCGATGATGAACCCTTTACTCCCATAAACACCTAATTATGTAGGCTTATTATGGCAAGAACCTGTCAGAAAACAACTACTCCCCTGGCTAAGACCACGACGGGTATTGAATTAAATCTAACAGCTACTTGTGCAACGTTCCTCAAAACATCAGAGGACGCAATTGCAAGTGCCCTCTATGACCAACCAGCAGAATTATGTTTTGATTTGGACGGGGTGACCACCTGCAGACTAGTTTCGAGGTTGTTGCCTCTCATCAGTGCAAGGGCAGGTCAACACAGACAGCACTGAAGCCATCTGTTCCCCGTCCAAACCAATACACACTCCGCTGATTAGTCAATTCTGGTTCACGAGATGAAAGCAGTTTCTAGGCCGCTCCACCTAGCGAGCAGAGGAAGACACTCCGAATCTCCGGGTTGAGAGATTTAATCGAAGAAGACAGAAATCTTTGGGAGATCGTTTGCTAACGAACAGTCGTTACCGACCGATGATGAACCCTTTACTCCCATAAACACCTAACTATGTAGGCTTATTATGGCAAGAACCTGTCAGAAAACAACTACTCCCCTGGCTAAGACCACGACGGGTATTGAATTAAATCTAACAGCTACTTGTGCAACGTTCCTCAAAACATCAGAGGACGCAATTGCAAGTGCCCTCTATGACTGAAAATATCACTCACAGCATCTCTTTTCAAAAAAGACAGTCTAGATAATGAGGAAAATTACACACCAGTATCTCAACCTCCTGTAATGTCGAAGTTCTTTGAAAATAGCATGCTGAATTCTTTGACGGGTTTCCTGTTTTATCGAAACCAACATGGATTCCATCAATGTCGTTCAACGATGACTGCTATATCCTCAATGGACACATTTTGGAAGGTGTAAAAGCAAATGATATGAGTCGAGTTTTTGACTGCCTGCAATATGAGCTTTTATTGCAAAAACTTTATAATTGGAGTTAGAGGAAAAACTCATGATTGGTACGAATCGTATCTTCGTAATCATACTCAGACTGTTGAAATAAATCATAGAGTAGGAAATATTCAAAATCAATTCGTATCGACACTTAGGCACAATGGAATTC
The DNA here is from genome assembly GCA_944452925.2 of Chrysolina oricalcia. Taxonomy (NCBI): domain Eukaryota; kingdom Metazoa; phylum Arthropoda; class Insecta; order Coleoptera; family Chrysomelidae; genus Chrysolina; species Chrysolina oricalcia. Next base: position 53,520,822 of record OX101817.2, on the reverse strand, counting down.
GAGTACCCCAGAGCTCTGTTCTGGGACCGGTGTTGTTTGTACTTTATTAATGAGTTGCCTGTTATTTCACTAGAAGCCTTCACTTGTTTATAAGCTGACGACACAACACTTTTATTCCGAGCAAAGAATGAGTGTATTCTACAGCATACAATTCATTTCATTCTTCATTCTTCAGAGCTTCTATTGCTGGTTATCCAGCAGTTGGACTAGAAACTTGAAACTTGGTATGCTGTCATAATTGATCATGGTCGATCCACCTCAAATGTTTTTAGTCCTACAACTGTACAGGGTATGCTAAAAGTCGGTAACAATTTTCTTATTTCAAATGGAAACCTCTTTTTTTTTGTTATGGTTCGATTGGCCTCCTGATGTCCCATTGACGGTCCCATTTTGTACTATATGGGCGCAGGCGATTTTCGAATGTCGCATTATAAAATTGTCAAAAACTCAAATTTTTCAAATGGTACCTACCATTTCTTTTTCAACCATTCAAAAGAAAATTGAATTTTAGGATGAGTTATTTCAGCTTTCCCTATACCCAAGTTCAACCTCTATCGAGTTATTCAATAAAAATCGAGAAATGCCTTATTTTGCCGAATGATTTTGTGTGTTATTGCCATGGAAACAAAAGAAAATTGTAATAATTTAATCAAAAATATTGCACAATACTGAAAGAACTCTAGCGCAAATGTTCAATATGACCACCATTGTTGTTCAATTAAACATTGTATTATTCTACTTAAAACAGATGGCGTAGCACGTCTGATTTTGTTGGGATCGAGACTGACAAAATTTGGTATTATTCTAAGTCTCAACTCATCTATATTGTGAACTGGTGAAGAATAGACCAAATCTTTTACTCTACCCCAAATCTAAAAATCTAAAGGAGTGGGTTCTGGAGATCTTGCAGGCCACAGAAAGGGTCCTCGACTTCCCCACCAACGGTGCTCGAACATGGATGTCAATTTGGTATACACAGTTCGTGTATTGTGGGGCGGTGCTTCATCCATCTGGTACCATGAATGTGCAGCTCTAGCCAGTGACAAATCGTCAAGAAAGGTTTCTACTACGTTTTGAAGAATTTCTACGGATCTGTCACTATCCAAATTTTCATCGTACATAAAATAATGTACCTCTTGGGTCATTACTAAACAAAACACATTTATTCGGAATCGTACTTAATTTTCAACTTCAATCACCATAAGTGGATTTTCAGAAGCCAAAAAATATCGATTGCGCCTATTGTGAACTTCCTGCTGGCGAAAGTTTGCTTCATCAGTCCAAATTATGTTGTCTAAGAATACGGCGTGCTCTTGTATTTTCAAAACACAACTTCGTTTGGATAATTTTCTATATTCGAATCAATTTTATAAGAATCAGCACTACTCGTCTTTACTTTGACAGAATATCACCTTCTTATTTACAGTTATTTTTTGTTTCCATGGCATACTTGAATAATCACAGAAGCATTCGGCAAGATAAGGCATTTCTTGATTTTTATTGAATAGAGGTTGAACTTGGGTATAGAGAAACCTGAAATAACTCATCCTTAAATTCAGTTTTCTTTTGTATGGTTAAAAAAGATATGGTAGGTGCCATTTGAATAATTTGAGTTTTGACAATTTTATAATGCGACATTCGAAAATGGGATGCGCCCATATGGTACAAAATGGGACCGTCGATGGGACGATGGGGGTGTTAGCCTGGACTACCAGCTAACTATTTCATAAATTTCGTGTCCTAATTTTGAACGGTTTGCGGGCTACACGTGTTTTCGTAAACTACTACAGCGGTAATTTTTTTCAGAAAAATGAACATATCTCGAAAACTGTAATAAGTTACCATAACTTAGGCTGCCTAAAGTCATAATCAGAAGGCCAAACGAACCATGACAAAAAAAATTAGGTTTTCATTGAAAATGAGAAAGTTGGTACCGATTTTTGCCATACCCTGTATAGTTGTAGGTCTAAAAACATTTGAGGTAGAACGCACATGATCAATTATGACAGCATACCAAATTTCAAGTTTCTAGTCGAACTGCAAATTGAAAAACTTCTAATGCACGACCTACAATCACACTGTGTTAAATTTTCAGAAATAGATTTTGATACTAACCTCTCATTCACCACTTATTGTGTAAGTCTCATAAAGAATCTGAATGGCAAGTGTTTTCAAATTAGAGAGAAATGTTTTAGATAAACAAACATTATTGTTATTTTATTATAGTAAAATTCAGTCCAGAATGAATGGTATTTTAATATAGGGTCTTCTATGAAAAATTAAAAAAAACATATAAAGAAATATTGTTAATGTATCTTCATGGTTTTCCTATCCACACAGTTTATGGTTTATTCATCGTTGAACTATTGATGTATATGAGACGAAATTATACATGACCTTTGTCTTAGAGTAAAATATTTATTTTTTTCAGGAACATGCCTTCGAGTCCAGCCAAAAATACAAGGAAGGCAAATTCATCATAGAGTTAGCACATATGATCAAAGAAAACGGATGGGACTGACAATACTAAATAGTGCGAAACTGAGGCTGATACACAATGCCTACTAAGGCATTCAAAAGTAAAAATACATGTTATAAACTCATGTTAAATCACAATTTCTGTTTTTTGGACTGGACCTAAATAGTGACGTGAAATGACAGAAATTATGTTCGAATCGAAAATATCTTGTGACATAATACAATTTTTCATCGTATAGTCCTGAAAAGTGGGGAGAAGCATTGGATGTTGTGAATTTCTATTGATCGTTGTTAAAGCTTGATAGTAAGGCACTTTCTCTTCACCCTTTTATTCACATTAGGGAACAATGTGCAATCGTCTAACATACTACTTTAAAAGTTGAAGCTCTTCACAAAGCATTCTGTGTTAGAAATGATAAACTATGTCTGTGTTAATGAATCTGGAAAAAAGACGTTTCCAGAATGGATATGCTGGTGCTCTATATGGAGTACTGGTGAAATTAGAGACTTATTAGACCATGGCAAAGCGTTATTGCTATGTTCGTTAAAAAGGAACTGACAGTGTGTTTAATCACATATTTATTTTCGTTATTACTTATGATACTGGTTTTCGAGTTTAGAGTCATTGTTTAGTTTTAGTTTTAATTTTAATTTATCATGCAATAGTAGGAATATGGAGGCATAAGAATCATGTTTAAATCCTATATTAGTATCATCTTTCTCCTAGAAACGATCTCACTGTATCTTTGTATGTGTCTAACGTTTCGTCTATTTGGACCCCTGTTCACTAGGGGGAGGAATAACATACATTTCTTGTGGAAAATTTTACTTAACGTTATGAGTTTGGAGAGTCTTATCAGTTTTATGATGGGGCCTTTTAGAACTTTTTTTAGTGAAATTTAGCTATATTGTTTTATCGGCAAATGTTTCATTTATTTCATTTATGTTTTAGTTTTTATTTATGGTTTTTGTGATAAGCTCCCAAATTTTACATAAAAAAAATTTCAGGAAAATCTTTTACAGAAACTGTGTTACTCTGGACCTCTGTATTTCAAACACGTTCACTAAAAAGTACCTAGTTGAAGCCATCTTTAGAAATTCAATATATTCAAATCTATAATGAATCATTGTAATGGAATATCAGGTCCTCTTGACCCAGCAAACTGCAAATATCATTTTCTTTTTATTCCAAGAAAAAATAAGTTTGGGCCAGTTTCACAGGTTCGAAATAAACTCCAGATTGACTAAATAATGGTTAGAAGGTGAACCTTCCAACACAATTTAAACAAATGTCATTCACCGTCTAAACTATTAGTTAGTTATATGGAGTTTAGCGATAACGAGTGGAACTGGCCCTCAGTAATATACTCTGTTCAACCATGGTCAAGAGTATTTGAAGTACTAATCATAACTTGAAATATTTTCAGTAGTTGGAAGATCAAGTCTTATTTTTTTTCAATTTATCAGTACACAGAAAATGTTATTCAACAAAGTAATGAGGCTATTGCTACGTTGTCTGCGATAGTAAACACGCGAGTATCAGGACCCAGTCAACACAGAATGGTCTCAGAGATGGCAGTGGGATTCACATTCATGTTTCAGATCACACCAGTGAATCGCAAAGTGACTTCCATTATTATCGCATGAACGTCTATTCGGTGCCCCGTTGGTCATGGCGAGACATCAAAATGTGACATTCCATTTATACTTCGGAATCGAATGCACATTGAGACCCTTTCGATGTAACAATGTGAAATTAAATGGACTGGTACTTATTTAAAAATGCGCTTCACTTTCTGATTCACCTGTATGTCAAGAATAAAACAAAGCTCGCCATGTTTCAACATAAATAGACATTATACCTTAATATTACTATTCTTATCAATGAATTACTGTTCATATGGATTGTAATGCTAGAAAACAATTGCGTGAGTTGATTCCGTAGTATATACTTCTCACAAACAAAAAAAATTATCAAACTATGTCTGAATCATGAAAAAAAAAACATTTATAGAAATGTAGAAAAATATATAATTCAACTCCAATCCTTTTCTTCGCGGCGAAATCAGTAGGTACCTATCCTGAAAATGCCAAATTCTGTAAATCACTGAATTTACCTTTCTGTTTGTACTCACCGAAGAGATACAGTTCTTGGTAGAAATAATAATTGGGCATTGTTAATAAACACATTTGATTCAACTATTGAAATAAAAAGAAGCAAACAGAACACTACTCACTATCAGAAGTACCTATAGAATATTTAAAAAATGGCGTCAACCAAATACAAATTCTACTTGTCTCTCGACTCGACAAACACCTCTGGCCGCTGGCCATTTTGTGCCGTGATGGTGATGTCACGATCAATTTTGTTACCAACCTAATTCCTTTTATACGGACAAAATCGCAATTAAACCAAAATTCATGTTAATGTGCTTCGCAATTATCTTCACATTTTATGCTCAAAGTGGCACTAATGAGAAGAGAATTGTGAACAACTCATAACATTTGGCATCACTAAGTGGTAACAATGACGGCTAAATGCAATTCATTTTGTTACCATAATAATCAAGAAAGCAACATCTCCTAGATGTTTGTGTTAACTGGGGAGTGTAGTGTTTACAAAAATCCAGAAACATTTCACCTGTGAAATAAAAAGTGCGTATTGTTAAGTCGCTCAGTTTTTGTTTTCGTTTTGGTAAGAAATTTCAGTTTCTTATCAGTGGCCACTGAATAATGGACGTACTTTTCAAACAATACTAGTTATTCTGTTGAAATGTATATGAAACATGAATAACTTGGGCATGGTGAGTATTTCTGACTATAGGGGTACTCAAAATGATGAACCAAGTCAAGAAAACATATTAAATACTCCACAAGCCATTAAATTTGCTGGCTTTGCCGCTATTGAAGAAGTGAAATTCCATGAATATATCTTCGCTCTTGGATTAAAAGTTCAACATGAAGATATAATTTTCTTATCTGAAATTTTGAACAACATAGTATGTATCTCAGCAAAACAATAGTATAAATGAAGGAGAAGAAATTGAAGTAAACCGTCAAATCCTCTTGCCGTTTAATCTCACCATCTACTTGGTTAGTCCTTCTGTACGTGAGACCAACAATCCCTCACAGCATCATAGAAGAGAGCCTCAGAGATGTTGAATTAACTCTTATTTCACCCATAACATTTCTTCGGATTGGAATTTCACAACCTGAATTTAGTCACATGTTGAGTTTGCGCAGACAAGTTTTTATACAACCTGCTCATCAACAATAATAGTTCTTTTTATCTGGACTCATTTGTCGTATCGGATGGTAACACTCCCTACCGTATTTTCCTTTCTGAAAATGAACTTATATGCTTCAAATGCAAGCAAAATGGTCAAATCGGTGCAAATGGTCAGGAAACTGTTTCCAAGAAAAATCATTAGAAGATTCAGCTCCTCAAACTCAAAAAATTCTCTTAACTGTTATTGAACCCATAGTCAACTTTGTCTAAGATAAAGATCTTGAAGATTGAGGGCCAGTTTTTCAGGTTCCAGTTAAACTCCAGATAACTAACTGATAGTTTAGATGGTGAACGACATTCTTCAAATGACGTTTGAAGGATCACATTCTGAACTATCAGTTAGTTATCTGGAGTTTAACTGGAACTCAAAAAACTGGCCCTCAGCCCCTCAAATCCAAGAAATTCTTTTGAGTCGTCTAATTTTCCACTGGACTACAGACAAATTGTCAGTTTTCTGGAGGAGTCTTTTGGTTCACAGGACCCCCAGTGTGCCCCGCAGGTCTACTTACATTAATCTATCTAGCACTTTCTGAACATAACATTGATACCATAATAAGACAATTGAAAAGGAAATTACTGAAAAAGCTCAGCAGAGAACTAGAACAGGCTCTAACAGCTCAGTGTCCGGAAGCGTTAGTTATATATCTCTAGTAACATTCTAAGGCCTCCCAATTCTATAAATTAACATCATTCATCTTGCAATGGAATACATGGGTTATTTCCCCATCTAGAAATGTTGCAGATGTTGGTAAAAGAAGAAAAAACCCCAGTTATTTGTATTCAGGAAACCAACTTCACCGAAAGTCGTAGATACAATTTGAAAACCATAACTCCGTGCACAAAAACAGAAACAATCAACTCCTTGGTAATAACAATATACACAAAAAATCTCTTGATGCCAAGTAAGTCCCACTTTCAACTGACTTCGAAACCATAGCTGTTCTATTGAGGATACCACAAAAATGTGCATTTGTAACATCTACATTCAATACCAATGATTTGAACTGATTCAACAACAGCAACACCAAAGCCATATATTGGGCGATTTTAATGCACACAACACAATATGGGGTTGTACGTCTACAGCAGTAAACTTAGACGTTCATCAACTTCTCAACTCTGTCACCTAAACCTTGCGAGTACTTCATCTTGGACTGTTTTATACAAACCTTACGGCAGTGATCATTGTAAGAATCAATAGTACATTTTCGGAAATAACCTCAAGAAAATAGCACTTCTTAAGGATCGGCACTCGGTGTGACGCTTTTTCTCGTATTCATGAATGATATTTTGGACAACATTAGAAGGCTAGTCAGGAGTAATCTCTATGCAGATGATCAAAACTTGATTATCCATTATTTACTCTATGGCGAAAGCATTCTTTTTGAAATTTCTAGATCTTATCCAGAATACGACCATAAGAATTGCTATGTGGTAAGTTTACTAGTCGAGGCAGGAGAACCACCTCTCGAACTCCGTCGACTCAATCTCTTCTCAACATGTGCAGCAAGAATATTAGCCACTAAAAACAATCCCATTCATCACAATACACTTTTCAATCGTTTTTCCGAAAAATTTTAACAAAACTGTAATACACTCCTCTTTATGCCAGAATCTCGAATATAACGATAAATAACACAATTCATCATCAGAATTTTCTCCCACTGAACATAAAGATACCTCCATCATGCAAAATAGCCATTATTCCAAGGGTGATACTCCAGCAGTACTCATAAGAAGAGCTTTTTCTGAAGTGGTGTCCAAGTACATGAACTACTGCCACATATACACAGATGCATCTGATACCAGTGAAAGCGTAGAACTGCCGTAATCACAGACAGGGCAGAATATCGTTATCGACCACCATCAGAAGCAAATATTTACACAGGAGAACTGTTTGTTATAGCCAAAGCTCTTGCGTACTACAATGAATATGAAGAAGATGCTGTCATCTTCACCGACTCACTGAGTGTTGAGTAAAGTATTCAAAAGGTATACCCCACAAATGCTCTTCTCGGTATTAAATCAGAACTGGAAAAACTATCTGAAATGGTTGGCAAAGATACTGCTGACACACTTGCCAGAGAGATAAGTTCAAATCCTCTCAGTCAACTGATTCACCGAATGCCACATGAAGATTTCATCCATAGCATTCGGCAACTCACAATAAATGCATGGAGAGAAAGATGGCCAGTTTTGGAAAATAACAAGCTCAAAACAATCAATCATAGCTTGAGCCTCAAGAATTAAAAAAATCAGTCTCTCGTAAACATCTGACAATTCTAACCCGCCTTAAGATTGGCCACACTGGGTAAACCCACCAACACCTACTGAAGAAAGAAACCCCCAAGAGATGTATCTCCTGTTATGAGGAACTGAATATAAAACATACAAACTAGGAGTGATCCGAAAATATCGAGTTGTTATCGAAGTTACTAGATTCAATTAATATTTTAAAACAAATATGATACATACTGTACCACCACCGCGAATAACCATCAAGGTTGACGCAGTTTTCTTTGAATAAAAAAAATAATGAATGAAATTAAACGAATGAAATTATACAGATATATTTTGTAACTACTATAAATTGCAAATCAGAAAAGTTTTGGACACACAGAGTAACATTGTTTAAAACATTGTAGTTACCTGAGTATTTCCTCGACATTTTTTATGGGGCTACAATTACATTGATACAAGTTTTGATGAAACGAGAAATATTTTCTGAAAATACTGATTGTTTTCCAACTTTTACAAAACAGAAATTTCTCGTGTATTGACTACATCTTTTCCACAACTTTGGAAGTTATTTTTAATCAACTTGTAGGAAACCTTATTCTTGTAACCATATATCAACCAACATGTATTTTTCTATTTATGTCAGTAATATATTGACCTATTTAACTATATTAATGTCTAGCAAACCATATGATGGACATTTTTGTAATACAATATTCGAGACGATATTAATTATTAATGGTATTTGTTCGACTATGTATTTTTTTGTAATTGTGTAATTTGTGATAGTTCTTTTGTGATATGATTTTTCTCAAGACAAAAATTGCATATTATAAGTGAATTTAACCTCGGCATCTAACAATATTTTGTAAAGAAAATTACTAAATGATGATTACTTCAAAAATCTTTTCCAAATCCTATTTTTGTACACTAATGATGATCAGCAGATGATTTCTGATTAACAAAATTGGACTGAGGTTAATTCAACTAAATGAGACTAATATGCAATTTATATCTTTTTCATAATTTGTTTTAAGATTCTGTTTACCCATTAGTCGTAAGACAAGTTTACTTTAGACTATGGAAACCAACTTAGAAATTAAGATCACGCGATAAACCACATGTTTTTCATTCATACTGCCAGTAGATTTTTAGTGTCATAAATAGCATTTACAAGGTCTTCTTTCATCCTCTCAGTGCCTCGAAACCAGAAATATCTTTGATAAAGTCAATTCATTCAACACCCAATCTACGCTGGCGATGCCTTTTGGATGATTTGATATAGATCGTCAGATAGTGATAGATTTAGGTGCCCCATTTTCGCATACAAGCCTCGAATAGGGTTAAAAAGTACATCGATGTTGAGTAAAATGGAGGGAAATTTACGAGTGGCTCTTGAGGAGAACATATGGAAAAATCAAAAAGAACTTCCATTAAATTTTCCGACGACAAAATCTAGTTATCCATTCGCGCCACTCGAGCCATTATGTTTGTCGGTCTAGTTTCGATGTAGGTTTTCATAGTTTCGATGCGCTTGTGTGGGAAAATCTATCAAAATCTCGATTTTTCCTTACAAGATTACGACCTCATTTCAATCCTTTAACCACCTGCAACACTCAAGCCTTTGGTATTCCGAAGCCAGGTTCTATTAATCGATGATAAGGTGAACACGGCTCGCGTGAAAATATGGGCAACATACTCCTTTTATTTTTGTTCTGAAAAATCGAATTTTCCATATGCTCTCCCCTCTCGTGAATTTCCCTCCATTTTACTCAACATCGATGTACTTTTCAACCTTACTCGAGGCTTGTATGCGAAAATGGGGCACCTAAATCTGTCACTATCTGACGGCCTATTAATATCTGCAAGTATTTTGTAACTTATACAAGGTGGGCAATAGTTACGTCAGATTCCTATTTCTCGAGTTCTAGAATAGCTAGGAAGATGATTTAAAAGCGAAAGTGATTTACAGAACAGATTATATAACCAGAAATTTCCGAATGTACAAAGGGAACCAAAAAAAATCCACAGAGTGTAGTGATTTTTTTAAAGGATATGTTAGCACATTATTGCAAATATTGTAGTGAATTTCACCCACCACTCCAATATTATTGACTAACTCCCAACTACTTGACAGTTACTTGATTTTATTTTTTACGACCGGTTTATAATAACTATTATATTTTTTGGAATCTAAAAACGTGGTTATATAGGGAGTTTGCAGGTAAGCAGGATGGACAGGTAATTAGGTGAATAGGGTGCCAAATATATAAATTCAACACTGGAGTTTTAAGAAATTACCAGGGTTGTCAAACTTATAAATTCAAGAGTGGAGACCTACTTAAATCGAGTGCTCGTTGAGGGTTCTATATTTCGGGTTTTAATCGATTTATCAATTTCCATTGCTTTCAAAAAAATTTTTTTTTCTTTATTACATGTTTGTAGTTCTTCCTGGAATCATTAAACAAATTGCGGTAAATAATCAATTACCAGCTTCTTTAATAGAAAAGTTCGGATATCGGATAAAAACTTATTAAACGGTTGTAAGAGAATTATACCCAAATATCAGAGAACACAACACATGTAAATATAGTAGCATTAATTACTTAGGTAAACTTTCAGAAAACATTCAAAATTATTTTTCTAAATACCAAATAACAACAGCTTTCATGAGTAATACTAATTTGGACAGAATTATGTTCAATGCAAAACCCAAACGAGAAAAATCTGGTATTTATAGAATAGAATGTTGGGAATGCTCTACAATATATACAGCCCAACCGGTAGAAATTTTGACGTAAGGCTCCGTGAACACGCCTCTTCAGACAAAAAATCTACAATGTATGAACATCTGCAAGAATCAAAACACAATATGAGCACATGTAATAAAGGAAAGAATTTGTTGGAAGCAATGGAAATTGATAAATTGATTAAAAACCCGAAATATAGAACCCTCAACGAGCAACTCGATTTATGTAGGTCTCCTCTTGAATTTATAAGTTTGACAACCCTGGTCATTTCTATAATATCCAGAGTTTAATTTATATTGTTGGCACCCCTATTCACTTAATTACCTCTCCATCCTGCTTACCTGTACATGCCCTATATAACCATGTATTAGTTATAATGGGACAAAATCGGAAACCGGTCGTGTAAAAGTAAAATAACTAGTGGAAATGCATTGATTTCATTAAAGTTGCCATGAATTTCCACAAAATAAACAAGTCAACAATTACACAAATTTTTATGCCTTTTAATTATACAGGGTAGTTAAAAATTAATTTTCAATTTGGAACATTTTGGATTGACCTTTCTTGTGTTTTCAAATGGAACACTCATATATTATCCGA